>JADWQK010001392.1:600000-1055038 GCA_017933935.1 Sesamia nonagrioides | reverse complement strand
AATAACAAAAAGTCTAACAGTTGACAACTTTGCTACAGGTGCATAGCAGTCATTTAAGTCTAAAATATTATCTTGTTCAAACCCCCTCGCCACCAATCTAGCTTTATACTGCGGAAAACCTAGGTCACCCCTTTTAATTTTAAATACCCATTTACTACTTACAACTTTTTCGTTTTCTGGTATATCACATATGGTCCAGGTATTATTATCTTCTAGTGTTTGCATTTCTCTATTGATTGCCTCCTTCCATTTACTGCTGTCACTCCTTGACATGGCCTCTCTCTAAGTGATTGGTTCACTTTGTTCCTTAAACACATTTTGGCACTGATAGTAAACAGATGGTTTCCTTACCCTCTTGCTGGGTTCTCTTCGACATACATCAATGATTGACTCTAATGAGCTGTCACTTTCTTCACTTGGTTTATATTCGATTCCAGACTCTTCTGGCATACTAACTGTCACCATAGTTTTATCACTGAGATCCAGCGATGTAGTTTCTAAATTAATTCTGCCCTCATTTTCTTCTCTATTGTTTAATTTTAGTTCGAGTTCACCATAGTTATGCTCCCTTTCTAGGAAAACTATATCTCGTTTTAATTTTACATCATTCCGATGTAAGAAATATTTTCTATATCCTTTAACAGTTTCTCCATATCCTGCCATTACTCCTTTTTCTCCTTTGCTATCCTACTTGTTTCTCTTCTCTTTGGGAATATTTGCACACACTGGAGTCCCAAAGGATTTCAATTGATGGATATCAAAGTCTTTTCGGAACCACACCTCATCTGGTGATTTTTCTCTATCTTTACTTTCTCCCGTAGATTTTACCTTCGTAGCCACATTAGCTAACTTATTTTTATAGCGTACGTCCAAGTAATATGAACTCCCAACTCGTTTTGCAATTGCGCCAACTTTATTATTTTTATAAAATTTACACGAGTTGTCATTTATCAACATGACGTATCCTTTATCTGACGCACAGCTGACAGAGAATAGGTTTGTTTTTAATTCAGGAACGAATAGAACTCTGTCTATTGTATTTTACTGTTTGAACCCAGTCATTCCCGTCATATACCTCTACCGCCATCTTTCCATAGCCTAAGACACTAATCGCTGCACCATTACCAATAATAACAGATTCTTGTTTAGCCTTGGTAAATGAAGTGAAGAGAGCACGATCACGCCACATATGTTCGGTAGCGCCTGAGTCCACTAGTCACTGAGATTGACTATACTCTTCTAATGAGTTTGACACTACAAATGCATTACTTTTCTCATGCACTCTTTCTTTATTCTTCTTAAACCAACATTGTGATTTGTTATGTCCTCTCTTGCCACAATAGAAACACTTATTATTCTGCCCTTCACTTTTATAGTTGTTGTTGCTTTTACACTCGCTAATAAAGTGTCCCAACTTGTTGCATTTAAAACACTTTACATTATTTTTATCCTTCGCAACAAATGCAGATGAACCAGAAGTTGAAAGTTGTTGACTATTTTCTTTCACCCTTTCTTCTTCTACTAGTAATCTTGCAACTAAATTGTCCATTGTTTGTTTACTCTCTGGAGCTGACTCCCATGCCGACACAAAGTGTTTATACTGATCGGGTAACGACATCAACACTTTGGTAATCACAAATTTGTCTGAAACTTCTTCTCCCAATTGTTTTAGTTGGTTTTTGTAATTCCTGTATTTTTGATAGGAATATAGACATTTCAGTGCCCGTTTCAAACTTATACTGGAAAAAACGCTGCTGAATTATATGGATATTTGTTTCTGTTTTCTGCTCATAAACACTTTGAAGCTTTCTCCACATATCAGCTGAAGTTGAATATGAAATAATGTGCAACATTACCTTTTCAGTCATCCTTGTGACTAATAGTGTTTGAGCCTTTGCATCTTTACTTTCCCATGCGGTTTGTTCATTAGGATCTTCGGGTTTTAAAGCTTTACCTTCGACAACATCCAACCAGCCTTGACCTCGTAGCAAAACTGTCGTTTGGAACTTCCAGATGTTCCAGTTGTTAGGTCCTTCCAGCTTCAAGCCGTTATTGGTATTTAGGTTTACTTCCATTTCGCTGTCCTGCCTTGCGACACACGTTCTACAAGTATCCTGTGACTATCTCCTTCACGTCGCACGTGAATATTATTGTCACACCGTAACTTCCTGTATTACTTATCCTATTACTTTGCGTATATGGTGTCTGGGCCCATAACCTGTTGTAATAAGATAAGAATGCAGTATATTGTATCAGCGAACTGTGGTTTTATTTTAAGGACAAAAGAAACATTTTTCACATCATGACAATATTGCAAAAACAATAAAAAGTAAATTGTGTTTCCAGCTTAAACTAAATGAGGTGGAATTACATTGTCATATTCTAACAACAACGTTGTGACCCAAATGTGTTATTTGTAACCGAGTACCATTACACAGCTTTGGAGCGTCAAGATTCCTCATTAATAGGACTGGACTACCAACTTTAAGTATCAACTTATGGGGTGGCACTCCTGATAATTCTAAAGAGTTGAAAAATTCTATAGGGTATGATGTAACTTGTTTAGTGTCCGTAATATTGTCCCCTGAGAGGTATTCGATAACATTTCCCTGAACGTTTAACATGATTTGTTCATTTATTTTACTATTTCATTAGTCGGCGCCAAAATTGCCCTTTCGCATAGCCATTCTCGGTTGGCCATATTTGTTTCAAATGTTTGTTGGCATGCGATCTACTCCGATTTTTAAAAGAGTAGCTGCAAATTGCATATACACGGCTTAAGAATCGTGATGAAGTTGCCCTCGCTTATTCGTGGTGATACAATACTTTTTCACCCGAACCCATAATGCAGATGCTTTCAAAGAGGCATTTATTTCATCTGCCGGCGGCATACCCCTAGTAATATCGGAAGGGTCTGCCTAAAGTCACCAGTTAAAGGTACCACCGTCCCTCCTATGATATCTTGGTTGCCTTTGATGTCCCCCATTGGGCGATCTAGTGCTTCAATTGCCCTTTTGTGGAATATCATCACATTCATCCCAAACTAACAACTTACACTGCTGTAACATTCTTCCGCGCTCACTGCTTTTACTAATATTGCATTTCCTCATGAGCTAAGTTCAATGGTAACTGAGTGCGCTATTCGTCCCGTTCCGAAAAAAATTAAAAAGAGCTGAGTTGATATAAAATAAGCGTCTGTTAAAATAATGAAAGTAATATGTACGTCTGCGTTAGCTCCCGTTTTCGCAACATTTTTTGTTACTGCTCTACTCCTATTGGTCATAGCGGGATGTTATATAGCCCAAAGCCTTCCTGGATTGCAACGCAAAAAGAATTTTTCAAATCGGACCAGTAGTTCCTGAGATTAGCGCGCACAAACAAACTCTTCAGCTTTATATATTAGTATAGATAGATGATACGTATTTACGAACGCCTCGACTATCTGTGGAGGCATAGAGAACAGGGAGTAATGTTCACTCATCCTATAGAAACGTGAGGATCTTCCGGCTAGACGGGTGTTGTATCTGGCGGGCACTTGTCCAACGGTTGATGTTGGGAAGTTGTGTGTATGGCGGTAAACTCTGCTTGCGAGATGTAGAATCCGTGTGACGTCAGTATGACGCGTTGTTCGCATGTGGCGGTTGTAGCCGCTACAATCAGAAGAAAAATATAGTTCCTACTTTATGATAATACTATAAGCAACTGGTGAAATTACATTATGGTAATGGTGTATTGAAAATGATGGGTTAAAGAGGATCATGATCTGCCTGCTTTTTCCCAACTTTCTTGGGTTCGACTTCCAGTTTAACCAGATTCAGCTGATTTCACATGAAACGGCTGCCTATCAAACTTCCTAGTTACTGGGTACTACGATACTCGTAGGAAGGAGACAAATATAAGGATCCAGCTGGGATGGGCAGCATTTGATAAACCTTCGTCGGGTATTTTCGTCGCCCATACCCTAATGTTTGAAGACTAAAATCTTCAACCAGTGCGTCTTACCCGTCATGACTTATGGAGCCGAGACGTGGACACTAACGGTCAGACTAGTCCATAAGTTTAAAGCCGCTCAGCGAGTTATGGAGCGGGCTATGTTGGGCGTTTCTCTAAAGGACCGCATCAGAAGTGAGGTGATCTGACAGAGGACCAATGTCACCGACATAGTTGAGATGATTAGCAAGCTGAAGTGGCAATGGGCTGGTCACATATGCCGCAGGAGCGAATACCATTGGGGTAAACGAGTCCTCGAGTGGAGACTGTGTCTCGGCAAATGTAGCGTAGGACGCCCTTGGGCGAGATGGAGCGACGACATCAAAAAGGTGGCTGGTAGTGGCTGGCGGAGAGCTGCTCAGTATCGAGCTTGTTGGCGTACCATAGAAGAGGCCCATGTCCAGCACTGGACAAGTAGAGGCTGATGATGATGACGACACTCGACTGGTGGTCAAAATTTCGGACTTCTGATGACCTATAACGACTATCAAAGATCTACTAGGGACAGCAGGGACCAAGGCTTAACTTGCTTTCCGAGGCACGGAGGGGTACGGGGGCACGGTATTGCGAATTTAACCTGATCTCGTATGTGGCTTTTAATATTTATCCCCTTGCACCTTAGTCATAAAGAGGATAGGCAAAAAGGATACTATTTGGTTTTTCTAACAAACATAACACGATGTCAATAAAATCTTCTATTACACAAAATTCTCTTGTCAGTGTTTGTTCTCGAACTCCTCCAAATCAGTAGAACCGATTTTAATGAAATTTCGTATGTAGGAGCATTCGTTAGGCATGAAAACAGGTTTTTATCTATTTTTTATATTACTGCTACTTACCCGGGTGAAACCGCAAGCGCAGCTAATAATAAAGTATATTTTAAATGCTTTTCATTTTGGTTAATGAAGTGTTATATTAATTATTACTAAATAGAATAATGATGCCGACAGATAACATTTAGGTTCAAATACTATACAATAATTTTATTCATGCTCTATTAGCATTACAACCGGAACCATCAGCTTTATTTTTGGGTATAATAATTGACAACAAACTGAATTGGAAGGATCATGTAGAAAGAGTATGCAGTAGGCTTGATAAGTTTGTATATGCTCTCCGCAAGTTGAGATTAGTATCCAGCAAAAAGACAGTCCTAAGTGCCTATCATGGGTACGTTTCATCAATATTGCGTTACGGCCTTGTTATATGGGGATATTCGGTAGACGTGGACAGAGCGTTCAAAGTACAAAAAAAGTGTATCCGAGCCATGAGTGGAGCAGAATACTTAGACCATTGGAGACTATTATTTAAAGAATTACAAATTCTTCCACTTCCGTGTCTATATATTTTTGAGGTTTGCCTATTTGTGAAAAAATATCCTCATTTATACTCACTGAGTGAACATGTATCGGAAAGACTAAAAAGAAAAAATTCTGGGAAACTGTTAGTTCCTACTCAGAGACTACATCTCTACAGTAGAAATGCCAGTTGTATGACAATAAAAATTTATAATAAATTACCACCTGCGTTCAGAATGTTACCAATTGATAAATTTAAATGTAAAATGTTTGCTTGGCTTTTAGACATGTGTTTTTATTCTGTTAATGAATTTTTAAATCATACTTTTTAAAATTAATAATAGTGACAGTAATAATGTATATGTTATGGGTATTTGGGCAATGTTAGTTTGTATAATTATGTTTTTCTTCATTTATTTAACTTTTTAATACATGTATAATTCATTAATTATTTAATTTTTAATCAATTTATTTTTACTTGAAAATGTTTATACGCTTAAAGACAGCAGAATATTTTGGACGTGAATTGTATATAACAACTTGTAACAACAATATTCTTACAAATAAATAAATTCTAATTCTAATTATTGTACGGTTTATTAAACAAATTAAAATTTAACCTATTACATTTATGTCTGGTGAATTCGGTATACAAAATGAATGTCGTACCTACTGAAATATTAATTGGTGATGAACATTTTTTGGACATAAACCCACTTATTCATAAACACTGCAAAAAGGCTAAAAGTTAACTAGTGATAAGCGATTCTTTAACCATACATTTTTGACCTTTTAACTTCACTTCCTACCATCCTTTATGAAAAAACACCACAGAGTTTATTCATAAACGAAGATTAAAGTTAAGTGACGTGCAAACGTCTAAAATGTATGTTTAATCAATCGCTAATCACCAGTTAACTTTAAACAGCGTTTATGAATAAGGGGGGAATACATTAATTTTGAATCAATTTCTGTGTACTTATTTGTAAAACAATTAATATTTATGTATGAAACTGTGTGTGAAAAAGGCTTTGTTTTTTTTTTAATCAGAGCCTGCAATCTTCATAAAACCAGATTATTAAACAATCTCGAATTTAAACCTTATGTAATTTGCGTTATTACTGATAATTGAGTCAAAAGCATTGAATTTAGGGATAATCATATAAAATATACTCAATTAAATTTAAGCAAAGGTTTGCTTGTACATGGTGATAGCGCTTCTCTAGTTTTTATTTGGAATATAATATGAAATAAAAGAAATTAATATCAATTTTCAAAACATACAAGTGGTTATAGATAAGTATAACATTACTTAACTTTCTGTAAATAATTTCATCACCACTGCTCTCAAAACGGCGAGGTTTGTGAGGAAACCGGCATGTCCTAGAGGCAAAACTTCGAAAACATGTGACATCTGCCTACCCGCACTTGGCCCGCGTGGCAGATTTCGGCCTACTTCCTCTTACCGAGAGGAGGCCTGTGTCCCAGGAGTAGGTTACAACTTTTGTCATATTTGAAACCTCTGTAGGAACGAGAAAGTTTCGTAAAGAGGTCAATTACGTACCAAAAAAATCTAAAAAATTTACAGATAAAATTATCAAATATCAGTAGATACTGTCGTATTTATTTTGTTTAAATGAAATTCCAGAACCCGGATATAGTACTAGTCCACTACCTGAACGTGCCATATCCTGATGACAACAAACTGGCGACGGTAGGGCCTAGTCTCGCCCTATGGGCAGATAAGAAGGAGTGGACGAAAGACGAGCTTGTCTGCCAGCTGAAGCCAATGTGTGAGTATAAGATTAGCTTATTATCTTTAGGAGCAGAAAATAGTAAGAACATTTTTATAATAAACAGAACGGGGCCTATTTAGTGCCTTGAGATACAAAAATAAAAAGTGGCCCATAGATGTGCCTTGAGGCACTCCTATGCATTTTAGCTTACCTACACGTTGATAAAATATGTGAATAAGACTTGGACTGATTTTCAGTCTTCTTAATATTACTAGATCACCTACTTCGTTGGGTGGTAAACATTTTAAGGAGGTTAAAAACTCTTTTTATTTTTCGTTTTAATCGTCAGCGTATCCCACTCAAAAATAACGTGGCTTTGTCTTGGTAAACTGATTTTTTTAAATCGGCTCTGCAGTGAGATTACCCCATACAACCTCACAATCAGACGGATGTTACCTTTTTATAATAATACATGAAGATTTCCATAACACGATTGCTGTTTCATTAATGAAGCTAATTTATTCCAAGAAAATTAATAAACTATAATTCGACCAAAGTAAAACATAGTTCATTTATCGCGTTATAAATGGACACCTTATGAATAAAATTATAAGATTCGTAAATGAGAAACATGCTAGCAGCACCTTCATCTAGACTCTGGATCAACATAAATTTGAATAACTCCAAAGATAAGAATGTAATCAAAGGTTTTTTGCCACGAACATTTTCAGAAGTATTAAATATGAAGCTTGTTCTTTGTGCAATGAAAAGGAATTACAAGAACTCTGATGGAAATAAAACCAATTTAATGGATTATCAAGTTATGGTGTCATCTTATATTGATTTTTGATATCCCATCAAAACAATAAATGCCCATGGATAACCCCATGATATAAATAAATAATTTTCTTCGACTGAATAATTTTTTAGAATAGGTAGAAGTGGACATCAGATCAATGTAATCATTTTAAATTCTGTCTTCCTCTTCAACTGCCAATCAAACCAGAATTACTATGTAACACTTCAAGCCGGCAATTAACAACTTTTCAGTATAAAAAAAACGTAAAACTTTCATTCTAACAGAATACGAGAATTTAAAACACGAGCCAAATTGAAACGCTGAAAGTTTCTGTTCTGTTGTTGAATATTTATGAAAACGGTGGCAAATATCAATTATGCAGCGCGGTTATTAATCCTATCTGATCGGAATAACGATGCTATTGTTAATTTAGGGACACCCCTGTTATTGATTTCGGATTGTGAAAATTAATATTACAAGCGTTATAATGGAATTATTTTCCTTATCATTTGGTTTGGAAATTGGGTTAATGTAATATTTTTTGAATCATGTTCAATTTGCACAATGCACATGCTTGTGTAGTTTATTTTTTCATTGTAATAAGAATGAGTAAATACACTAACGATTCGCAAATATACCGAGATCTTAGCCTAATAACATTACTTCTTAGTTATTGTGTTGATTCATTATGGGATTATAATGTTTGTAGTGTTTCCTGTTTCAGTCTTCAGTGAGGACGACCCCGATCACAACAATGACTTGGAAATATCGGTGAGTACGGACCATAGCAGTTGAAATTACTAACATAAATGACTATAATTAAAAATCAGGGCAAAATGTTTCAGACATCGGAGACCGTGGAAGTCATTGTGACGCAACTCATGGAGAAGCAGAGATCGGCGAGAGCTGCAGCTTTGGCGAGGCAGCTGGAGTGCGGCTGTCCTGACTCTACCTGCAACGATTCAAGAAACTGTGCGCACCCAATGCGCAGGGTACAGGCTTCAAAACCACCGCCTTCCGATCACCAAGTATCTTCAACCACTGGTCCTTCTCCGAGATCAATGTCTCATCCACCAAGACAGTACACCAGAGACCATAGACCTGCCCAACAATCAGCTTCTCCATTACTACTGTCCTTAGGCCAAATCCAAGGCGGTGGTGGTCTTTTAATACTAAATGGAACGAGCAACGGTACTCAACAAAATTCTTCATTAGTATCTCCTTTGTCAGTGACGTCATTTGTCTGTGAAGAACCCCGAGACAGGTATAGGCAGCAGTATAAACCCACTTTTGTTTTAAAAAGGGAAGTTCCAGACAGTCAGCCTACAACTTGTGTCCAAAATACAGAAATGAAATTAGAAATTGAGCCTAAAGAGGAGAAAATAGACGTTGACGTTTTTGAAAGAAAGATTAAAGTGGAGCCAAGAAGTAGAAACCAGGTTATCGCAAGTGCGCCGGCTACTCCTTCGAGATATCCAGATTTAGTAGAAAGATTAGAAAGTAAAACTTTGACAGATAACTGTGATGATACATTAGTGCTGCTCGGTACTGACAGCAATTTAGGTTCTAGTGGATTCTTTGATGAGACTCTTGAGTTGTCGCATGAAGATATTCAGAAGACATTGTCGGCCAACATGCCTACTTGTGAACTGGACAGAAATGGTGTGAGGCATTCCGACACGGCCAATGTGATGGTGTCTGGAATAGATACAATGGACTTTATAGACAGTTGTGAAGTGGTGGCATCACCTGCCACGGGAGTGGACGATAATGTGTTTGTGAATCTGGACGCTTTTGATATGCTTGGTGATTTTCCGGAATTGGAAGTGTTGGACCCCAGTTCGATTTCAACAAATCCTGTGGTGAGTCGAAAAATATTGGGTGTGGTATTGAATTATATTTTTAACACATTGCGGAATTCTAAACGATTCACAATTTAAGTTTAATCTTTACCATGTTTACGAGTTTAGTCTTCAGCAAATTGTGAACTTTATTTGAGACCTCTCAAATCACATAATAAAAGATTTTGAAAACAAAAATTTTGTATGTTAGATGTGTTATAATTCCTTAGCCATATCGAATCTCATTCCACCTGCATTACAATTTTATAGTTTGAACAGTTTTTGTTGCTTTTACCTTTAAACTACTGTTATTTCAACAAAAATGGCTACATTGACAGATTTAATCAACATAAAAGCAGTCTTTTTTCCTCAATTTCCAGACGTTATGCGACAAGTCTCCTCCTGCGCCAGCGGAAGACAGCAATGAGAAGATGCAGACAGAGAGTAGCAGTGAGGGGACGTTGAATATCATGGACTATTCTCCTGAATGGGCCTATCCTGAAGGTGGAGCGAAGGTTCTGGTGGCAGGACCCTGGACTGAGTCTTCTGACCAATACACTGTACTGTTTGACAACTTCCCAGTTCCGTCGATATTGGTGCAAAATGGCCTTTTAAGGTGTTACTGTCCAGGTTAGTCAGACATTAATAATTGTGAACAGCTTTATATTAAGAAGGTCTAGTGTTCTATTTTGTTTTACAGTTTCAAACAATAAGAAGTGTGGAAATATAAGTGCACTGTGCTCTTGAAAAGCTTGTTGTACTTAACGTGATTAATAGATTTCTGAATGGGTTTACTAGACTTATTATTATTTTGAAAACTCATTCCGGAGCCACACTTTGACCTTGTCTAGCGTTGTAGGCGTCAATAGTGTATGTACTAATTTTGTAACCACTAATGTGTTCCTCGTTTATTGTAGTGAGCTAGTATCAGAACAGTTAATGTATTAAAGTGAAAAATACTTGTGCTGTTATTAGAAAATTAAAACAAAGTTCAGTTGAATTAGCAAATTTAACGATACCAATCTTTTGGAAATTTCTTAATGAAATCTGCCCTTTATTTCAGCTCATGAGGCAGGCCTAGCAGCATTACAAGTGGCCCGAGGTGGACGTGTGGTATCAGATACAGTGGTATTTGAGTATAAGCCAGGCCCCGTGCCTGCGCCTTCTTCGCCCGCATCCGCACCGCTGCCATCGCTGGATTTGAGAAGGTTTTCGTTACTGCAGCGTTTGCAGCGGTTACAAGGTCGCTTGCAAATGAAGATTGAACCTGCTGATGAAAATAGTCAGGTAAAATATTTCCATATTCCTTACTCTCTATCATAGTTCTTAGGTACTTATACCTACATTTATTTCTACTACTTCACTTTTGTATGACAGTATGGAGAGAAGTTGAATATCGCATAAGGAAAAATCAAAAGAAAGAAAGAAAGAAGAAAAATCATGACTTCTTCTAATTTTTATACGTATCGAAATATTAATTGATGTGAATTACGGCACGTATGCTTTTAAATGGGATATTATTATCTTTATGTAATTTCAAACTACATTCAACCAATTAAGCTATTATTCTCTTAAAGTCACTAAGCTGTATCAACTTTCACAATTTCAGATCGAGGATGTACAGCTCTACTCCAATCCAAAATTTGAAGATCGTCTTGTTTCCTTCTGCCGGGCCCTTAGCAACCGATCTAGTGGCAACTCTGAAGGTTTCACCACTGAACCCATTGAAGATGGTTCTACTATCCTACATTTGGCTGCTGCATTAAACTACACGAAGTTGATCATTGTGTTATTGAGGTGGAGTGAAGATGATACCAGTTTGGCGTTGGAGAAAGAAGTCAATTTGGGTGCGAGGGATAGTGATAACAATACGCCGTTGGTAAGCATACTTTGCACTTATTTTCTTCTTCTTCAGCCTATAGATGTCCACTGCTGGACAAAGGCCTCCCCCAAGGCTTTCTACGATGACCGGTCTTGTGCTGCCCACATCCATCGGCTTTCCGCGATCTTCACTGTCTTCACTTCAGGTCATCGGTCCACCTTGTTGGGGGCCTCCCTACGCTGAGTCTTCCAGTACGTGGCCGCCATTGCAGAACCTTACTGCTCCATCGGCGATCGGTTCTACGAGGAATGTGCCCTGCCCACTGCCACTTAAGTTAAGCGACTCGAAGAGCTATGTCTGTGACTTTGGTTCTTCTGCGGATCTCCTCATTTCTGATTCGATCACACAGAGAAACTCCGAGCATAGCTCACGGAACTGAAACGTGGTCGCTCACAATGGGCCTCATACGAAGGCTCAGAGTCACACAAAGAGCAATGGCTTTGCGACTACGTTTCAGTTCCGTAAGTCATCACTGGCAACACACACTGGTCAAAGACTTTAGTCTTGAGACACTGTGGTATCTTGAACGACGAGAAGATGTAGCGTAGCTTCCCGAACACTGCCCAGCCGAGCTAGATTTTGCATTTATTTTATTTGTGTTTTAATATAACTCTTTTGAAAGAGCTAAACTTCATTTTTGTGGTTCATCATAATAATCAGTTTTTAGAAGAATTTCATACTGAATCGGTTTTTTACTTCTCCTCAATCTAGCAATGTTATTAAACAATTAATACTTACCTCTATTACGCTTAGTGGGTTATCTTAGTCACAATGTTTTTGTTTACCTTCTGTTCACTTTACCTAGTGTTATTAGTATCACTTTCTAATCCCGACTGTTGAAACTGAAATTGAGTAAACCTAACCTAACCTTTTCCTATCCTTTCAAGAATAGGAAAATATTTACTGGTTAGGTTTAATTTACCCTAATAATATTGAGATCGCACCCTCTTGATAAGGTCTTGTTCACACACAGACTCATGGTGGTTTTTAATAATTTTTCATTAGTAATTTTTTTACTGCTGATTTGAAACTACTAGAAATGAAAATATGATACCTATTTTTCATTTTCAGATGGTTGCTAGCGTAGCGGGTCATACAGACGCGGCAGTCGTACTGGCGCGTTGGAGCGCGGGCAAGCGGTGCGAGGCAGGCGCGCGCGGAGCCGCCGCTGCCGCTCGTCGCGCCGGGCACGTGCACCTGGCCTCGCGGCTGGAGAGGATACACCCACCTGCTAAGGATGGAGTCTTTCGGAGACCACATAGGTGAGGATCTGCTATATTGAATATTCGTTTAGAACGATTTACGCGATGCGAACAAACTGCAGGAACGCAAAAAGCAAATGGCAGTTTACCGAAAACAAAATTATAAAATCTCTCTATACACATTCACTGCAGTGTTATTAAATATATTTTTCACGGTGGTAGGCCATAACATCGGCTGCCGGCAGAAGTTACTATTCACCAGACAAAGTCTTGCCGCAAAGCGATTCGACGTGTTCCGGCATGATGTCTGGTGAAGCCGTACGGAGGACGAGTCTGAGCATTGTATTGTGATGTGTTGTTGTGTCGGGAGTTTGGTCGTGGAGGGTCTCCGGATCAATCTTCCTCTGGTGCAGCATCGTTGGTCGTGTTGTTGGGCTTAACAGTACATCATCTCGCTCAACTGCCATCTACCTTCCTATTCACTCAGTTTTTTTTGGGTAAATAGGCTCTTAATAAACTAGCGCGCTTCATCATCAACGATTGCATCACTGCTTACAACCAGGCGGTATTGCGGTCAATTACTAGTTATAATTATAAAAAAAAAAATCTCGCTGAATTCTTCAGCAATAAGTGGACCTGAAATGACTTGCCATAATGTAAGCAAAATTTCTCTATTTGCAGCTTATCCCAAAAAAGTCGTGCTGGCAGCTTGGAGAGCAACCTGGTAAAGAGGCCCTCAATAGACTCAGGAATCAACATGGCGGATGCTTTTAGATCCAGCTCAGCCATAGACAAGGCAGAGAGCTCATCCTCTTCTAGGTAATGATTCAGTCCCGTTTATCATGAATGCAGTTTTATTATTTTTGCATGACTGTGACTTTAGTTCATAATATTCTTCAACCATTGTTCGAAAACGCGACAACCCTATACCAACAAAATAATGTTATAATAACGGTAATTGTTTTTCTACTTATCAGTCTACTCTAAAGGATTCACAGAGTATTGTTTATTATAATTCGTCAAAAATCCTCACATTTTCAGATGGGAACGAAGCATGTCGCTACCTTTAGATTCTGATAACTCTGAAGACAGTCTTGGCGATTCGAAGATCGGCAGACGTATGGACCTGGCTCTCTGTAAGTCTTTGAACCACATCGCCTCATTCATAGTCGATTCGTTTTTCATTTGCTGGTTATTTTATATCGGCACGGCAGCTGATGACATTTGAATGTCCTAACCTTGGTTTTGGGTTTTGGTGTGTTCCTTTAAATGGTGACGGTTTGTTCGGCGACATAACTGGTCAAACGTGTGAGTTCTACACAGCGAAATTGTGACAGTTATACAATTTATAAAGCAAATTTTTGCCGTTGACTTGAACAAGAAACGTTTGGGAACGTTCTTTGTTTATTTATTATATGCAAGTGCAATTATTATGAATCACAGAATTATAAACTGGATGGATGAATTAAATATATTTGTATATATTTTGCAAAAAAAATTATCGCTGCATCTAGTTCACTGAAAGCTAGAAAATAATTAGCGAACAAAATAGATTCAGACATTTAGTCCGTAGCTTCCCTTCCTTCTTTTCAGATAACGACAAAAGCATAACTTTAGAGACCACGTCCATTTTCAAAACATTTGATTTCCTTCATAAAAGTCATTTGAACGTGAAGACGTCAGTAGGCTCACGTCGTTTGACCGGTAAGGCTCCGTAGCGGCTTAGCGGATTGTTGAGCGCGGTGGTTCCGCAGGCGAGACGGCGCCGCGCCGCGCGAGCAGCCCGCTCATAGACGTGGAGGCGCTCTCCGACCACGACGACGCGCCGCCCGACGCGCACAAACGCAAAGGTCAGTCTGTCGGCGCAGAGAAACGGTATAGACTAAAAACCTAACACACTAAACATGAGAATTCAATGAAACTGAGTCTCATTTGATATGGAAAAGTTACAAATTCAATGATCTTATTGATTTACTTACATCAGTTAAAAAGGAAGAGATTGATTTGTTAATTTTCGTTTGTCATATTCCAAATTATACAAAATCACGATATGATCAACCAAATTGGCTTCAATTAACATTTCTTCAAATATTTACTTTAAATATTTTTATATATCCTATCTTCCTATTGGCAATTTTTTACTATCCGTAAACGTTCTATACCATTTCGAGTCGCAGCATCGTTAACTCCGCTCGTCCTATCTGTCGATGTTGTATATGTAGTAGTTGCATTGCCTCCCTCTTCTTCTAACAAAAGTCGTCTATATATCTTTGTCTCCCTCTTTGTCGCCAGTCTGTAGCCCTTGTTCACTGTATGTCGGTAGACCACTTGTAGTTTCTTCTGTACTTTGTGTTCCAATGAGCGGAGTTTTCCCTTGAGTGTTTGTTGTCTGTAGTATCCTTTAACTAAACCGAGTTTTATGATTAGTAACACCGAAATTAAACAAAATATTTAATCAATTAATGCACCTAAAAAAGGAAGAAACTCCTTTATTGCTCCAAGAATAAAGTTTGGTTTGGTTTACTCGATGTTGTCCTTCGATGTCGCTTTCAGTGGTTCGTATTGGTCTATCCACTATCACTGTATCACAACCAATCGATTGGCTTCTACTTCCAATTTCAGTACACAAGACTACGTTGTTCAGTCAGTACACTTGTTTCCAAAAAAACGTGACAATTTCAACACTGCATGAATGCTTAATGCTTGCATGAGTATTTAGATGCTTTTTATGTGTAGAAGATTTACTGTTGCCAATGTTTAAGGTAAGTACTTTGGCAACAGATTTATCATGCACTGTCGTCTCATCACACTTTTTATTGGTTACTCCTTGTATGTTTCCTCATTTTTGTAAACCATAACTTCATATAGGTAATAATGTTCCTAATAATAAGACTTTTTATAGGAACACACTTCGTTTAAAAACTTGATTTAGGTTCGGGATACTATCAAATGTTTGTTTTAACAACATTTTCTTTTATAAGTCAATAAACAGTGATTTTTCATTACAATGTAATATTTTTATATATGAATGAAATATAAGAAGGGTGAGTGATCAAGATTAAACTTCATTTTTTGTTTCATTCACTTTACCGTTTTTTTTTTATGTGGATGACCTTATTATATTGAGAATGCGATCTATGTTTTCAGTTTGTAATCCATACTAATATTATAACTGCGAAAGTATCTCTGTCTGTCTGTCTGTCCGGTTTTCACGCCAAAACTACTGAACAGATTGTAATGAAATTTGGTACACAGATAGTCTAGAGCCTGAGATAGGACATAGGCTATAAAACATCCCGCTATGACCAATAGGAGCAGAGCAGGAACAAAAAATGTTGCGGAAACGGGAGCAAACGCGAATGTACTACATATTGCTCCCATTATTTTAACAGGCGCTTATTTTATATAAACTGAGCTCATTCGGCTAGAAGGTTACGGGGGTGAAACCGCGGGGCACAGCTAGTAATCTATAATCTAATGATAAGAACGCACACTATTTTAGTTTATACCACATAACTCCATATTTAATTTCAATTAGTACCTACCTGTGTCATTCGTATTTTACGTCATAATCGTCTCACCATGAACTTTCGTGATATTATTGTTAAAACGTTCTACAAAATTATTCCAATGCAAGAGCTATATTTGATTTTTGTCTGAGATCTTAAGCTTTTTTGTATCCCATTAACTCTAGGGTTATGTGTATTCTCTGAGTATATTGAAACAATAATTTCTAGAATATATTGTTAAAAAATATATTAAAATATATTGCTATGAAGTTAAATTGTGTGTAGGTCTAAGTATAAGGTAATTTAAGTTTCATTGATAAATAGGAGTAATTCATTTTAATTTTTTTCTGTTTTTTTTTTGTGTTTGACATTACTAATAGTAACTGAAGAATTATGTTGTATCCAAAATGAAAACAAAAAGATTCATAAATGCAAAAATAATTCATATGCTAGTTGATTCTTTGGTATAGTCTACGACATTTTGCACGTGCTTTGGTTAAGTGTTATTCGTATCACTGCCTAAACCAGCACGGGCTGATAAGGTTTATAGATCTCAGCCTTAGATTTTTTCTTAAAAAGGGCGTAGCATTTGGAATTAAACGTTTTGAAAATAATACCGCGTTAAACTATAACCGTATTTAATGTGAGCTACTTACATAACTGTGTGTGTAGATTTATGATAAATTTCAATTAGTTGTTTAGCACGATTACAACAACTGGTGTATCAGTGAAGTTGTAAATTTCAAATGCTACATGTTCATAGATCAGTGTAATTTATGACCACAAGATATTACATTGATTTGAATCCGTGCAAAACGCGAGTTAAAATACTGTATATTATTTCGTTTGTCATGATTTGTTTCAGACAGAGAAAACTCAGTGGCATTTGATGTTTTAGCTTAAATTTAGCTACAATCGTTTGAAGATTGTGAGAAACGCTATTATTTGAGTTAGTGTTTCTTTTATACTATGAGGTTCCACTTCATAAAATCTTTTCAGGGGAGCAGGATGACCGGGTGTTTTCGCTGGCGGAGCAAATCATAGCCGCCATGCCAGAAAGAATAAAGGTATACAGATGCTTGGAATACTAATTAGCAAATTATAAATAATTGTACATTAAAGACAACTTGAGATATTACCAAATAGTTAAAAAAAAAGTATTAGTGTCTCAATGAAATAAGCAACTCATTTTTGTTGGAAAAACGAATTTGATTTTAGTTAACTACAATAATATAATTATTAACTTTGTATTTCATATCAATAATCAATACGTTACGTTTGGCAAAAGGTGAGCCGCTGGGCGTTTGCTTTCCTGTGTCAAAGTCACATTTGATCATAAATTCTAATGACATTTTCCTTGACTCTAGAACGAAAGCTCGTCTCTGCTGTCGGGTTGTGGTATCGACAGCGGCAGCGGAGGCGGCGAGGATACCCTGATGGTACCGCTGCTAGATGACACCAGCACTTTTAACAGTGACTTTAATTTTGAGTTCAGCGACAACGCTTACAGGTACGTATCCAAACAATTATGGCCCATATTATGAAGTATTAAAGTCTTAATTTGTTCCGTTGTGATAAAGGCATATCATGGTGCTTCACATATGTATATCCAGTGTAACTTTATCTTTTTCATGTATATACAGGATCAATGACGGCTCTAACACATCATAAACGCGGTGCCTAGATGTTGTGTTGTGTATCTCAGTGTTTTCACTATGCGTTGTTTAATCTTGTATCAGTCCTACAATCCTTCTATCTCTTTTGGTTTTTTTTCTTATTTCTCCCCCTGGATGACATCTGCAGCAACATGAGCTACGAGTTTGGCTACAACTATTATAGGTTGGGATTTTTTCTATTTAAAGCACAAAGTTTCTTTTTTCTAACTTGGATTTACTAAAACATTTATTTTTTATATTATATTTTATTGATATGACTAGTGTAACTAAAATTGCGATTCTACTTATATTTCATTTTGTGCTTGTTCGACAACAGTCGACTAGTAACTTCACTGCATGTTGAATTTATGCCTAAATCTCCGTTCGAATTCAACTAAATCTGAAATAAATGCTGTCAACATTAATAAATATTTAAGTGATCTTTATTTTATTGCCACATATATCTTTACAAGATTTTTATAAGCTTACTCAAATTCACTATTTCATAAGTTCATCACCATAATGAGCCTAATTACTACTGGTCATAGGCTTCTTTATACACTCGACTCGACTTACGGCTACTCTCATCCAGCTTCTATCAAAAGTAATTTAATTTATCTTATTATTTTATATTATATAGGTATTATTTTCTATATACAATTCTTTGTTAATCAGGTACTGTGGCGGTTCCACTCCGTGTTCATCTGGCTCAGTATCACCTGGTTCAGCTGCGTTATCCCCGCCACCACCGTCACCACGGTCTGCATTGTCACATACATCATTGTGTTCAACCCCACCACCCACGCTGCAGGAGTTTCTCCATGCCACCACGCATTTCTCTAACCTTACATTGAATGGTGAGTTGACTTAGTTTATAATTAGTAGTAATTTGGAACTAAAGTGTACACGTGTTTCAAAAATAACAACGTTATTTTTTGAAACACGTGTCCAGTATTATTAAGTAAAGAATCTTTGTATAAAATTTCAAAACGATGTCATGAAAAACCACAAAAACATGAGCTTGTAATTATACCTACTTGTCCCAACAAAAATATGGTCAACACACCGTCCGTCCGCCCGCGCCTGCAGCGGCGCGGCACGGGAGAGCTCTGTCTCACGCGCCTGATGTATGATATAACATCAGCTGAGTTGTGCGCTCGGTAACCACACTGCAACAATTTCTAAATGTATTTGGGAAAAAATATACCACGATGTAAAAATTATTAGAATCGATTCAGTTGCTTATTTTGAACAGACAATATTCAGGTGTCGTATAAAGAAAAAATAACGTTGTATAATGAATTTACTTCACTTATAAAAATCTAAAATAAGAAAATATAAAGAAGTCTTCACTTCTTTATATTTTACTGGAAGCTGACCCCATCATAGTTGGGCAAAGACTTCTCTTTTCCCACCTATGATGGGGTCAGCTTCCAGTCTAACTAGATTCAGCTGAGTAAAATACTGGTATTTTACATGGAGCGACTTATTATCTATCTGACCTCCACCAACTAGTTACTGATAACATAAGTAATGTAAAATGATAAAATATTTTCAGGATTTCAAAGATCACGGCCTATTTTCTTACGATATCCATAATAATTTATACGGACTATAATAATATATTTATAATGCCATGTCGTGGTGGCCTAGTGGTTTAAACACCAGCCTCTCAAGTATGAGGGTGTGGGTTCGATTCCAAGTCGGGCAAGTAGCAATGTAACTTTTCTAAGTTAATTCGTGGTGGCCTAGTGGTTAAAACACCAGCCTCCCAAGTTTGAGTGTGCGGGTTAGATTCCAGGCCAGGTAAGTACCAATGTAACATTTCTAAGTTATATGTACTTTCTAATTATATCTTGGACAACAATGACTGATTACAAGGTGAAGAAAAACATCTTGAGAAAACCTGAACTGCTAGTATGAAATCGCCAACCCGCATTGTGCAAGCGTGGTGATTACGCTCAATTCGTCTCTGTGTGAGTGAAGGCTTGTGCCCAGCAGTGGGACGACAAAAAGGTTGATGATGATGATGAATGTCATTTGAGGTAGGTAATACCCAGCCTGTAATATAATTTTAGTAAAAATGTAACTGTTAAAGTTCTAATTATTAGAGGGGCTAACAAAATTTTATAAAAAGAGTCATATCTATATAACACAAAGGGGCTAACAAATTTGTATAAAGAGCCATAATATTACTAAACTCTACACATAATATGATCAGCACCCTAATTGGGTAACACACTATTATAGCCAATTGGAATCAATTTGAAGCATATTGCTAATCCATTGCTCCAAATGCTCGACAAATAACCTATTACTATTGACAAGAGTGTAACAAAATTACCCTGCTGTATCAGCATCGTCTGCATACATATGTACATAATCGGTCTACCATGTTCCTACTGTTGGGACATAGACCTCCTATAAACAAAACGCGCCACATTTTTCCCAGCTACTGCAACTCCTGATAGACAGAATCAACATTGGAGACCGCCAGAAAAACGTCGAGCAATGAAGCTCGACGAGTCCCGGAGAAACGATTCAACTGTCTTGGGTCCCGCAACGAAATTAATCAGAAAAAAATAGCGGAGGAGTAAGAAAAAAGATATTTTTTCCACTTCCCTCCATAACAAGCAGGAGACAGAACAGAACTAGGCCAATCGGCACAAAGAGACATTATTGCAACTGGGAGAAGCCCAGATTGCCAAGCACCACGGAATAAAATTTGATTAAGTTAATGGGTCCTAAGTAGGTATGTGCTGTTACAATTGATTCCAATAATAGGTATGGCAAAAGTGCCTGAACGCACGGAAATTGGTTCTAGTTGTAACGGATGTAACTTGTACACTATCCAACATAATATTGCGTTCATTCTGCCAAAGAACACACTTCCACAAGATGTGATGTGCGGGCTGTTCAAATTCACAGTTCGATGTAGAACATTGGCACGAAGGAGAAGGAACAAGTTTAAAAGAATACAGTTTACTTTGAAAGTTGCCATGACCTGTGAGAAATTGGGCAACGCAGTGGTCAAGCTTCAGCCATGTCTTAGCCAACCGATCGCCAACGAATGGAAAGAATAGATGGAGGCGCCCTTGATGGAATTATCCCCCCTGCTTTGCCATTCGGATAAGAGGTCCTCCCAGACGTCAGTCTGAGGTTTTAATAATCTAGAAATTCTATTAAGGCCGCGTTGTGTAACAAAGTTAGTGTCCATGGCCTCCCCTCTCGCGGAGTAGTACATTAAAGCACGCCGCTGTACTTCAAGATCGACTGGAAGTACACCTGCCAGTACGGGTAAGGCTTCAGTACTGACCGTTCTATACGCCTTGCATAAAAATATCAATGCCAAACGTTGGCTTTGAAGCAGTTTATGTCGTGCCGCCCGTATGCTGGCCCTATCGGCCCAAACAGGTGCACCGTAGCACATACATCCTAAGTAGGTAGCTCCATATATAGTTTTTAAAGTTAGGAATGATAGACCCCAAGTTGCTTTGGATATTCTCGCTAGGGCATAGAAGTTCCTTTTAGCTTTTTCGCCAACTATTTTTATATGTTCGATAAATGAAAAAATTCTTTCTAGGACAATTAATGAAATTGATTAAATAATAGCTTCGTGTAAAACATAAGAATTCATTTGCCAGGTCCAGTGCTGGACAAAGGCCTCTTCTAAAGTTTTCCACATTGAGGCGGTTTGCCACAATCCTCCAATCCATACCAAGGTAGCATACGGATTGCTGGTTTTTAACGGGAACGTTATTAAATTTAATAGTAGGCAATGATTTAAGATTACCTTTTAGTAGAAGTTGATAGGTTTTATGCGGCGCAAACGCTAGGCGGTTACGATCACCTCACTGAGATATTAAATTTAAGCAAGTATTGGCCAAGTTCACAAGTCCAACTCGGGTACTTGACTGAATGAACAGTAGGCTATCGTCCGCGTAACCAGTAAGTGAACAGCCGCAAGGAAGCGGAATCGCGAGGAAATCATCAAAACCCAAATTCCTTAAATAAGGACCCACAACTGAACCCTGAGGACATCCCATGGTTAGTGCTTTAGTACTAGAAAAATGACCGAGCATGGTATCATCATCTGCATAGACTTCGTCGTGGTCTGCATAGACTTTCCTTTTATTTATGCCTGTTTTACATTTAAACTCTCATATTCGAACAATCCACAACCAGCCTGACAAGCGTGAGGATTGTGGCAAACCGCCTCAATGTGGAAAACTTTGGAAGAGGCCTTTGTCCAGCACTGGACCTGGCAAATGAATTCTTATGTTTTACACGAAGCTATTATTTAATCAATTTCATTAAAACAGTTTATGACCCTAATATTTTTCTCAGATCGTGAGCAACGGGAACTGTACTCCGCAGCGATCACTATCCAGAAGGCATACCGCCAGTACCGCGGCAGGCAACTGCAGCGACGAGCTGCAGCCGCTGCCATCACCATACAGAACTGCTACAGAAGATACAGACAGGTAAGGACGGTAAAGAGAACAAAAAAATTTACTTATGATGTTGTAATAACATCATTAATTAAAAGAGTGTTCTGAATCTTCCTTCTTGCTCGTTCTTCCTACACACACAAACACAAAGAAAACTTATTTTGAGTGTTTGAGACACTCATAGGGTATGTCTGGCGTCGAGTAAATATTGTTTATTATATTTACGTATATATATGGTGTGTTGCTCTGATTGCCCATGACATCACACCAGGCTCTATTGGAATAATAGCGCTGCGACATTTACTTTTAAATGTCGAAGCATTATGCAATTATTACTTTCTGATTATTAATAGTTTTTTTTATAAAATACAACTTCTTCTTATACTTAATTGCGTCTAGGTACTTAGTTCAATTTTAAAAATTTTCTATACGAGTCACAATAAATATTTATTCTTTTCTTTCCTTATTTCTTCTCTATAGGTAGTGATTTACGCATTGGAATGGGCAACTATGTAGCTTCAACTTTTTGATTAACTGATCGATTATTTCATTTTCATTTTGACAGTACAAAAGTAAAATGTGTGAAAGTGAATGAGTTTAAATTGAGATATAATTTATCTCAATTGAAACTCAACCTCAAATAAGACGTTGAGTTTTTGAGCATAAGAATAGGAATATTTATTTGCTTTAAAACACGGTATTTCGGTACTTAATAAATATGTAAATCTACGCGTTTACATGTTTCGCTATCGACTGGCATAGAAATGATTACATGTGTTACGTGGAACAAATAATTAAATGTGTTTTGTGGAACAAATTTAACACATTTATTAGTTACTTAAAATTTAAATTATTATTCTTTTAAGAATTATCATTAATAGGGTTATTTGGCTTTTATTACTATTCGAACACTTAAGATAATAGATAGACCTATAATTTATTATAATCAAATTTCAGTATCATATTAATTAAGTGAAGCATGAAGCCAGTGTCATGCGTAGTTTACATGTGGTGATCTTTAATAGAAGTATTTTATGATAATAACGGTAGGCCGGTGGCCGGTGGTCGGTAGGCGGTAGGGGGTGGTGGGGCTGTCGTAACGCTTACATATAGCTCTGCATTGTCAATAAATTTCACAAGAAATCAATGATATTTTTCTTACTTTACGTTTTGTTGCAGTTTGCGTACCTGAAGCATATGCATGCGGCGGCGACGTTAATACAGCGCAGTTACCGTGAAATGTGTATGCGGAGAAGGGCTACCACACCCATCAAGTGAGTATTAGAACAGACTACCTATTAGTTGAGACATAATTATGGTATATCCCTGATTCATGATCGAAATCCATGGAGTGATATCGCAAAAGCTGAAATCGGTATAATTGTTGACTATTATGCTTTGTGGATGTACTTTCTAAATATATCTTGGACACCAACGACAAATTAAAAGGTGAAGGAAAACATCTTTAGGAAACCTGGATATTAAGTCTGAAATCGCCAACCCGCATTGAGCAAGCGTGGTGATTACGCTCAATCCTTCTCTGTATGAGAGGAGACTTGTGCCACGCAGTGGGACGATAAAAGGATGATGAAGATTTAAAAAAAGAACAGTGTAAAAAAAAAATAACCCAATATTTGTTTGAACAGGAGAACATACTCACAGAGGCGTCAGAATCAAGCTGCAAGGAAGATTCAACAATTCATGAGGCAGTCAAAAATTAAGTGAGTGATAGATTTGATTTGCAGAATGTTCTGGTCCATTTACCCCATAAACTCGTTTAGCGCTATACGGATTTAAAAGTAATTTGGCATACCATGGCGATTAGTGGTAACAGTACTAGTGACTAACAAGTCGTTAATATAATTTCAATAAATGTAGAATTTAATTTATCCCTCCTATTAATAAACAAAATAATTTGCTGTGCCCGACAGGGTTCATAATAATTGATTCTATATTTTAATATACCCACTATTATGGACACATTATGGAATGCAATAAATTATTAATTATTCTACTAAAAATAAAAATAGATTTTTTTGGACAACATAAATAATATATTTTGGTATGAAATATAAAAAGCCCTTTTATAATAAGTCACACAAGAGGGCAAAATAAGTTTAATATTGATAAATACTTAAACAAAAAAAATCACACAGCGGCCGTGGCGTAGCGGTAGCTGACGCGGCCGCTGCACAAGGTGGCGCGGGTTCGATCCCCGCACAGTGCAAGTATTTGTATGCATGAATATGAATATTTGCACTGGTCTGGTCGTGCCTCAGAAAGCACGTTAAGCCGTTGGTCCCGGTTTCCCTACGAACATCTAGTGGCACTCGTTACGGGTTGTTGGAGCCCTCAGAAGTCCAACAATTGGTCTAACTGCAATGCTTCGATGTCGCCTTCGGGTGGTGGAGGTGGAGGCAGTCGCTTCACGGAAAATGTCGAAGTTTAGCCATATCAGCAGTTGGACTGGTAAAGCGGACCCCAGACTCCAAAGCTGAAAAGGCTTCGGATGCGACTGGGATTAACGCTGAGATGATGATGATGATGACTTAAACAAAAAAAAAAAAAAAAAATACCATGACTAGAATGTTAGTTAATTTTTCTTAATTCTTTCAATTGTGTTTAAAATGCGTAATGTAGGACACGTGGTTTCAATTAATGTGATCACCTAATCACAATGTGTATGCCATCAATCTCTCTATGCTATGTTTTAATGATTTACAAAAACAAAAAATGCTTTAATTTATTTAGCGCTAAACGTTTAACGAATATGTGTTTTTTTCTTTTTGTACAAAGAAGGTTTAAAAGTATTTCAGGTAACAACAGAAAACACGACGGAAATCTCTCACCCAAAAATGCATTTTCATATTCTGTATATTTTTGTATGGTCTAGTTATGAAGTGCCAGTTTTGTATAGAAATATTCGATTGCTTGATTTGTACAGTTGGATTTGAGGCGGCGTTTGTAATAATATACGCCTACAATTTCGTCTTACTAAGATGTTCTGCTCAATTCATTCGACATAAATTATGTCAAGGCTCAATTTTTTTCACAAATAATTTTTATAATAGGTACAGGGAAAAATAAATAATGTAAAAAATTATGAGTTATTATGTCTGGCGAGAAGCGAGTACTAGAGCAGAGTGAATACCTAGATACTGCAGAGACTCAGACTGGGCTCGCAAAAGGTGGGATCTTTCAAACTACGTCATGCGTTTTGCGTGGATGCGACGCATGTTTCCTCAACTATTTCTTACTTTTTGTGTTTTTGAAAGTTTCGCATAAAGTCGGAGCAATATAATGCTTAACGATAGTTGTTTTGCGTGGATAAGACGCATATTTTCCCAAACTTGTTCTTTTTTGTGTTCTTTCTCTGCGTTATGTTCACTACGAATAAAATTACTTTCTTTCTTTCAAGTTGGTTACATTTGATGTATATTTCATTCTATGATGACGATTTTTTCATGAGACAGTATTTGTCTATCATTAAGACTGTGGAATGTGGGGATAATTTTTGACCAACAAAATCAAGAATGAGGGTCTGTATTTCATTAATTTTTATGTATAAACTACATTCCGTAAATGTTTTTCAATCAATCAATCCGTTCTGTATCTACATATAATCAGCCTATCAAAATCACAATCAAAAGTCATTCATTGAAATTAGGCTGAAAAACAGCACTTTTTGAACGTCAATATTATATAAGACAGTCCCCCAAAACGCCCACCCATCGCCACTTCCTAGCGCTTTCACTGGGAAGAAGAAGTGGCGGAACAAACTCCACAGAAGCATAGTCTGTTAATTAAAAAAAATATTCCCACTCCTGGGACAGAGGCCTTCTCTCGCTGAGAAGGAGTGAGCCGTAATATAACACGGGGTCCAATGCGGGTTGGTAGATGTCACATGTCTTCGAAATTTTGTGCCTTTGATCTACATACAACTTGTAAGTAGCGGCCAATACTCTCGTTCTGTAAACCTGCCATAAAAAAAAATACTTATACAATATGGAAAGAAAACCCATACCCACCCGTATTGTTAGGTATCGATAACTGATTCTACTAATGCCGGGCTAAACTTAAATAAAAATCCCTCAAAAAAAATTAATATTATTTCGCAAAAAAAAGTAACTTAATACATGTGCGGGCGACGGGGGGCAGGGCACGCGGCACGTGGTCGCATCGCTTATAATAATACTGTCAAAATGGTTTTGTCACTTTTTTTTTTAATTACCAAATTTCGGGGAAGTTGGAATTAATTCGCTTCACATATTGTGTAATATTTAACTATGTAGGAAACATTCTTGGAAAATGGTTCATTTAATTCTGATTAAACCGGAAATGTTATAGATTTTTTTTGCTAGAGTACGTTATCCTTCTCCTGCCAAAGGTCTCAATCCACTTCTTGTATCTCTCTGGTTTTTACTGAAACTATTTAGCTCGTCCTGTCATATATTAGTCCATCATTACATAGTATCAGCCTGTTTTGCTGACCCTGTAGCGGTACCTACAAACGCCACAAATAAACAACGCGTCATACTGACGTCACACGAATTCTACATCTCGCAATCAAAGTTTACCGTGCAACTAGCATACATACAACTTCCCGATTTCAACCATTGGGTAAGTGCCCACCAGACACAACATCCTCCCTTTTCTATGGAGAATGAGTGAACTTGACTCCCTGTTCCTCATGCCTCCACAGACTCCTTCTCATTAGGTCAGGGTACCCATTCTGACCTGCAGGGTAATTGCGTAAGATACTATCAATAGCAATGGATTTCATTTTGACAATTGAACAACCTTAATTGCGTTATTTACACTTGTTGAGCAGACAAATTTTTTTCGGGTATATGGAGCAGTGGGTTAGCAATATACTTCAAAATCCAATAATTGATACTTATAGTGTGTTTTGCAATATAAATAAATAAATATACAGTATGTTAACTAACAGAGGGCGTTCCCGTTAACCCGAAATAGTATAGCATACATACATGCTAAAAAAATATTTCCATTCGAAAACAAAATGTTTTAAATTTTTTTCCAATAAGAAAATATTCAATAAAAATTTTAAATTGACATGTAAAAGAAATACACTGTACACGCGAACATGAAAGACGGCAACGTCGCAATTTATTTATACATGACGACTACTATTTTGATTTAAAACAGGAGGTTTCAAATTTATTTCCAATTAGTATTTTTTTTATTCGGATTTTTTTATGCTTATTTTTCTATGCTGATATTTTTATTTTAATCTATTAATGATATATATTAACGAGTTTAAGGGAACGCCCTCTGTTATTTAACATACTGTATACAGACAAATTTTGCAATGAAAATTGTGTTTAGATAACTTTTTTTTGCTTGTTTATACTTTACACATATTCTCACTGTTCTAGTAAAAACGGTACAGTGCATTTCGATATAATAGTAACTCTCACATTTGTTCACTAAAAGCAATAAAGCAAAATAAATAGGTAAACATACAAACAGGAAGTGTTACTCAGGATTTCAATGTCAGACGTATATATAAATTCAATAAAAAGGAACGTCACTTCCCGTTGAGTGCCGCATAAAAAATATTATTTACAAAAATATATCCTTCTTTACCCAGTGGACACACTGAATTGTTTACCCGGAACCAATATACAGACTCTATTACGCCACAATGGAAGGGTAAGCCCTTTGAATGGGAAGGAATATAAAAATATGATATCTATATTTTTGTAAGGGAGGTCGTCTCAGCGAACGGAAACGCGTTGACTTATCATGGCTGGCTGTATTTGGATTTAGCTGGTTTAGTGGTACTTAGTAATAGAAAGTTCAACAATTGGTCTAACTGCAATGCTTAGATATCGCCTTCGGGATGTGGAGGTCAGACGGCAGTCAAAAAAAAATCAAAGTTTAGCCAAAATCAGTAGTTAGACTAGTAAAGCGGACCCCAGACTCCAAAGCTGAAAGAGCTTCGGATGCATCATCATCATCATCATCTCAGCGTTGATCCCAGTCGCCTCCAAAGCCTTTTACAGTTAATAAATGTTTACGTGAAAAAGTCTGTACAAACAATAGAGTTAATATGACAATAATTTCCGTAGTTTTAATTATTTTTGGGATAAAAAAATTACCTATGTTAAAAACGATATAAACCGATCCAGTAAACGATTCTGAGCTAACTACTTTCAGGAATTGCGATAATTAATTTACATTTTGTATATTTCATGGTACAAGTTTCTTCATTAATGAAACGTATTTAGCTAAACAGAAACATTAGTATCCTTGACAAAAAATCTTAATTATATCAAGTTGATTGCTTACCTCATTTTTTGCGTCCTTTTTGGCGAAATTAGAGGAAGACACATAAACAGCAAGGATATCCTAATTTAAAACCCGCTGCGTCCTTTATTCTATTTTTACAACAAAATGTTAGCATTTTGTGGTCTTACCCTGAAATCGTAAGTTAATTGCATTAGTCTAGTAATTTAAGAGGTCATCTGGGATGGTGAGGGTTTGAAGTTAATTCGGTTCTTCAAAACTGCTGTTCTAGGGCCCATTTTATGTTAGACGGGGATTTAATCACATCTTTTGGCTAACGATACGACGAATAAAGAATGTTGTTTCATTGTGTTCGCTTTATGTTGTCCACTTGTGTATTTTATCTTGAAGAGCAGTCAATACAAATCTTGAAGTGCGTTGTGAAGTTCAATCTTATACAAAATTGTTTTTTGTATATGCGAAAACCGAAACACGTATCCAGTATTTTTCATGATACCTTTTTGAAATTTCGTACATAGATTCTTTACTTAATAAAGATTCTATGTACGAAATTTCAAAGAGATATCATGAAAAATCACAAAGTTATGAGCTTGTTATCCTACTTGGCAGTAGGAAGCTCAAAATTTGTTCCAACAAAAATATGGTCAACGTTCCGTTCGGACGGGTGACCGGTGCGTTGACTTGTGGCGTCAGCTGTTGCGCAGGCTTTCGAAGTACTATGAACTTCTGTAAGCTGCGTGGTGTACTCGGTAACTATACTGCAACAATTTCTAAATGTGTTTGGGAAAAAATATAACATGGTGTAAAACTTATTGGAATCGATTCAGTTGCTTATTCTGAACAGACTATATTCAGGTTCGCATAAACAAAAAATAACATTGTATAAGCCAGAAAAACCACCACCAAAACACCATAACCAAAAGTTTTGCAACGTTTTTTGCACAAAATAATGTCTATTTAATAGGTAGATAGGAGCGCCATCTCGCACACCGCAAGAAATCAATCCTAATCAAAAATCATTTATTCAAATTAGGCTGAGATTCAGCAATTATAGAACGTCAATATTACAAAAGACAGTCCCGTCACCCTTCACGTCAATGTCCTTCGAGGTTTTTCAATCAGAATCAGTTCAATCAAATCGGTCTTAGTTTATATGCATAAAAATAATACATTAACTTTTTAGCTGAAGACTAACTTTGTAATTTACATTATTTTAATTAACACCATAGTGTTTAAGAGGTTTACTCATAAACGATGATTTAAAAGTTAAGTGACGTATACGTCAAAAATGTATGGTTAAACACTTGCTAATCATTAGTTACCTTTTTAGCAACGTTTATGAATAGAGGATATATCTGTATATAACTAACGGTTGAAGTCATTTCAAAAGAACAAGTTTAGAGCTTCAAACTTCGTCCAGATTTTAATAAGAAAGTGTATGTAAAGAATCTATGTACAAAATTTCAAAAAGACAATGAAAAACCACAAAGTTACGAGCTTGCTATTCTACTTGGTTGTCCTAACAAAAATATGGTCAAAGCTCCGATCGGGCGGACGAGGCGGGACTAACCTCTGGAACGCCAGAGATTCGGCAGATTAAAGTACTAATAAACCGTAACCGCTCGGTAACCACACTGCAACAATTTCTAAATGTATTTGGGAAAAAATATAACACGGTGTAAAAATGATTGGAATCGATTTAGTTGCTTATTCTGAACAAACTATATTCAGGTTTCGAATAAAGAAAAAATAACCTCGTATTGCCGTAGCTTGTATGTTGCTACAACGACGGTATTAATTTAACACACGGGTGCACAATAATCAGAACAAAATAAACAACATGATATATTTCGCAATTTGAGAACTATCGCCTCCGCTACTGGCATAGGGTTGTCTCTCTAATCTTCAATTTGAGAACTATCGCCTCCGCCACTGGCATAGGGTTGTCTCTCTAATCTTCAATTTGAGAACTATCGCCTCCGCCACTGGCATAGGGTTGTCTCTCTAATCTTCAATTTGCTTATCCTTTGCTGGTAAATAATGTACAAAACGAACAAACGAATAATTTTTCGAAAACATTTTGAAACATTGATGCGATGTTATGATCCCTGATCTTAGCAAATGACCCAAACAAAGGTCAAGATCAGCCATTTGATGAAATATCATATGGTGGAATACCAGTTCCACCATATGATATTTCTTTTATGGCTTCTCCTGTTCTGAATGGAGCGGGAGGACTTGTCAGACTTTTACTGATTTAAACCCAAAGTTGGTAACCCAAGTTTTGCTGCAGTTGCCTGTGCCAGGGGCCTCGAAATCTCTTTAAGGCACGAGTGGGAAAACATACCCCTGTGCTGCAGATATTTACGTACAGATGCTATTTTAGAAAAAAAAAATCTATAAATAAATAATAACTTTTCATGCAATAACATATAAAACGCAAAAATGTATACATATAATATACGTGCCATAAATTCATGTTGCCATTAAACGCCAAATTTTGTTATCGGAAAAGGTGAAATCAAACGCTATACCAAAGTGATAGGAAATTGAAAATAACAGAGAAAGGCCGGAATCATTCATTTGATTAAGATGAAAGGAATTTTTTACCTTCCCTTCAGGCAAACAAAGCGAAAATTCATCAAATGTTTCCAACAATTAAGACACTCATTCATTGCTCCCATCGCAGTCCATGCTAAATTAATTTCGGCTACTGGTTCGTTCCGGAGCCCTCCCAAGTAATCTAAGCCAGAATCAGTTCGTACTTTATGAATGAAACATTTTAGATTTCTTCGAAACTTCTGTATCTGCGGCGGATAGATAAATCAACTGTACCCAAGTTTGTTCCTTGCCTTCGATAAGAGAATCTTTAGAGGATGATTTTGTTAAACTTTTAGACTTGCTATTTTATTAAATTATAGGAGGGTTTTGTTCGACTTTGTTTATTCGAGTTCTTTGAATATTTAGAGCTTAGAGTGTGTAGGTGGGAACGATTTCATAGAATTTCGTAGATTGTTAAATGTTATTATGGTTTCCTCTGTTATCTTGTGATAACACCTTTGGTTCGTTAAGATCTACAGAATTAAAAATTCCAAGTGGTACACGACCATGGTGATTACTTTGTCTTCGATACAATAATTTTATATAATTTCTTGACAACAATCGAGTTTTATTAAAATTCCCAAAACTATTTTCACGCTGCACAGCACATGGGAGGAGTTTACGAACAACGTAAGTTTTCGTAGCGAACATATGTAATGTCAACATTTATTCTGTCTTTAATGGTCAATATCTTTGTATACTAGAATAATTAAATTTATTGTGTTGGGTGTGTAAATTTATAGTCTTGTAGTATGTAAGTTTTTAATATATTACTTCCCGATTGGGGCAGGTTGCAGAACGCACGAGCCGAAAGCGTGAGGGGGGCCCGGCGGTCGCCGGATGTCCGCCAAAGCTCGTTGCAGCGCATCACCAATACACCACCCATGCCCAATAGGTAAACGTCAGTCATCTATATTATCATTAACATAATAATCATCGTCAATTTTGACATTAAAATTTTCTAGATATATTCCAAATTCGGTATGGACTACTAGAAGTCCTTGTGGATTTTTTATTTGTATTATTATTTATGTCAAGGTGAAGGAAAACATCTTGAGGAAACCTTGACTTCATAAGTCTGAAATCGCCAACCCACATTGAGCAAGCGTGGTGATTACGCTCAATCCTTCTCTGTATGAGAGGAGACCTGTGCCCAGCAGTGGGACGATAAAAAGGTTGATGATGATGATGATGATTATTTATGTACACACAATAAAATTGTCGAAATTAAGATCTGCGTGTGATTTGAAGTCATTTTTATAGTTTTGAAGATTTTTATAAAAAATTTTGCATCATGGTTGCCTTCTCTAAAGTAATGAGATTCATTAGGTTTCATTTAATGGTTGGTTTTAATGAAGGTTTCCATTTTCTAGGATTGTTGATTACCTTGCTCCTGAATCACCAATGAACGTGGATGAAGACCTTCTACTAGAGCTTCTATTTAAAATCTGACAATAGAAGTACTTCAGCGGACACTATAAATTCCCTAAACTATGTTTATTTCTATTCTGCCCCTAATCGGAGGTTTTCCTTTATCCTTTATTTAGTTTTATTTTTGAAATCTTGTTTTATAAAGTGATTTTTTAAATCGAGTATTTCTAGTTACGTTTTAATACCACGTATCTGCCTTTCACATTATCAAAAATACCGTGCGATATAATCGTTACTTTTACAAAACAGGTTTCTTATCGGAGTTGTGAACTGACTCAGGCCTTGTCTATTTGAAATGTTTTAATTATTCTTTTGTGTATCGTATTTTATGATAGACGATGCGATACGTTTTGCTGTTTTTCTTTTTAGAAATCAAATACCATCGTTATGATTCGATACCGTTACAATTTATTGATATGATTCAACGGTCTTACATGATACGAAATCTTTGCATTCATTCCCTGTTATGAAATTCCACAGTTTCATCTGTGGAAATATCAACGGATTATAGCAACACGGGTGACTCTAGGAAGTAATTATGTTTTCCTTAGAAATGACTTGTTCAGAGTTTAGATCTCGATTTATTCTTTATTTTAAACTCTTCAGGTCATAGACAGGGTTATATTTAGTATAAATTTTATCGTATTTGTATTATATTTTCATAATGTATTTTTGAGATATTTGTTTAGAACATTTATTGGAATTATATTTTTGAAACTCTAAATTGGATGTAAAGTAATTAAACCTAGATCATCAAACGTATTGGCTGAGAAAATTCGTAAGACTTGACGAAAAATTTTGGAAATTCATAAAATATCTATAAAAATGATTGCGTAACGTTGGCTTTTGCGATTTACGTCAATTGCAAACGATTTGTGGTGGAATTTTAATGTGAAATATTCAGTTGATTTTTTTGCTTCGAACTTTAGATCGAGTCAAAACTTGAATTCAGCAAAGGAGTTTAAAATATGTAGGTTAAGTACAAATTCAAATTATTAAAAAGCCACTGTTCTTATAAAGTAGATGCACTTAGCGTATAATACAATAAACCCGACGAGCTGTGAGTATTTTGAGATTTTATCGTATTTAAGAAAAATAAAAGTAATTACGCGGTTACTTTCGGTCGAAAGTTTACAATAGGTTTCATTCCAGCCTAAATAGTTTTAATTCTTTTAGTCTATGCAGTGAAGATGAAGCCTTAGATATCATCGAACATGTTTCTATGATCTTTGCGACTCCGTTTAGATTAGATCTAATCTTACGACAGACTTTTGACAGTGTTAACCATGGTTTCTTTTTTATCAGTTCTTGTTTTTTTTTCTCGTTCTTCATTATATAGTTAAGTTTATATTTCTCCTCCCTAGTTCCTATTCCAATAAGTGCGGATCCTTAATATGAATTTTCATCTACTAGTTCATTAGATAGTGGACTTTTCTTTTAGATCCTCGTTATGCTACCGCCATACTTACCTAGCGTTCATGAAGAAATAAGGTTGTGCACCACTTAAATATAGAAAATAAAAACCTAAATATTCCCTTTTTCTGAATTCTCTGATATTTTAACGTAGTAAACATAGTAAAGTTTTATAGTATAAGAAATAATAGAATAATCATAGCTTAACCATAAGAGGACGTGCTACTGTCGAGATATTTTCGATTCGTATTTTTATATAGCAAAAGTTTCGAACGAATAAGGACGCTTCGCTTGAGCAGGGCCCTGGTACTTTTAGTTATGACTTACTTCAACTATTTCAACTTTCTTTGATACTTTAATTAGATTTCAGACTTCGTTTTTCTTGTAAATTCTAATCTTTCTGTAATTTTTAGTTCAACTGTTCGTATATTCCGATACATTCCTGTTTATTTAGATTTTGAGAGGCCCAGAGTCGAAAAGTGTAGGTAAAAGGCATTGGTTGATTCGTAGCGACAATTCAAATTTTACACAGTTCAATATCGAATTGTGCTTTGTTGGGAATGAACCAGCGCTTTTTCGATTAGAGCGAAAATAAACACGCGACGAGGATTGAGAAAAACCGTCCAGTTGTGGCGGCTTTTGCACCCTCCGGTAGCGAACGGCAAAAGTCGCAATATCGCGGGTTTGCAAACACGTGTGGTGTCGGCGCAAAACTTGCGAGCGAAGAAAGGCCGGGGGCGCACTAATACAACACGTATATTTACATATTTTTGGATTGCTAATTTTAAGATGTTATATTTATATATGTATATGTAGTAATGGCGGGTACGATACCAGTATTTCGAGATGTATTGCGCCAAAAGTTTTGATGTATTAATTTTCCATAAAAGTTATTCTATCATTTCTGTCTTACTTTTCGAACAAATAGTTCGTTTAGCTAGTGGTCATGCGTATACCTACCTATATTTTTAGATAGCGTGCACGATTGCTTCTGGAGCGCCGATAATGTTATTAAAATACGGAATGGATGAAAATATGAAGAAAATTAATAAAAAATATTTTTCTCAGTAACGCAGAACCTCTGAAAGCAATAATATTTTTGTGGTTGAAATTACTCCGATTTGTAATGAAAGTGTATTTTATTATCCACGCGATCGTCACAATACAGTTGAAATATAGACGCTTCGTAGTGCCACCGATAACTGTGTCCTTTTTAATATCCTACCTTTTTTTCCAGTGAAATGTGTTATTATTATAGAAAACACCAAAATCTTACAAAAAAATAAATAAATAAAACAAATAATTTGGTTATCTTTTTTATAAAATATATGTCAATTACATAAGATAGCGAAAAAAGAATGCATTTTCTTAAAACAAAAGATTATGAAATACATAAATTCTTAAAACAATAATTTTACAATAGCTTTTCTTTTTTTTTTGCGAAGGAACGAAAGCAATACACTTTTTGAGGATAATAAAAGCGGCATACTTACGGCAAGGCTTAGTATTGACCACAGCTAAAAGATAGTGCACTAGAAGTAGATATAGTTAGATAAATTACTATTATATGAAATAATAAAAAAAAAAAACTTGAAATCTATACATAGAATATAAAACTAAAAGTTTAACTAATACTTTTTATTATTATATTATAAGAAGCTTGTTCACACATTTTAACTTCATATTTAGTAAGTAATCCTAAGACTAAACAGATAGAAATTGTTACTAACTGGTACTGGAATGAGATATTAGTGAGACTATGGTTGGTTTTTTTTAGGGTGGGCCGTAAGTAGCTTTATGAATTTATTATGCCGTAGGCTCGTTTTTTTTGACGAATATGTGATAATAAGATTGCAAAAGCATTGAGTTTTGGCATCTATGATTTTTATATAGTTAAGTTTATGTCTGTTGTTTATACGATTTCTCATAGTGTATAAATTCGCTGTAGCTTGCGTATCTATACTTTTGTAGAGGCGCATTATTTTAGTTTTAGTCATTTTTGTCTATGGAAAAAAAAAAACAATTATTCACAATGAATGACTAAAACTAATTTTGATCACCTCTGTATAAAAATGATGATTTTTTTAGTCAAAATGAGCCTGGCTAGTATATTGCATATCACTTAGATATTTACTTAATTGTAACTTTAAAGTTTTCGTCACTCGCGTATGGATATTATTTGTATTTTTTTATAAAATGCTAGATCACTAGAAATTCCTTTATTAATAATATTTTTAGCTGCTAAAACATTGTATTAGGATTGTAATAAAATTTTGAAGTACATTTTAGTCAATTTTGAGTATTTTCAAATATTTTAGCCAACTGTTATAAAAATAAGTTTGTTGGGGCTCTAACCAAATAATTAATTATTTTTTAATAGTGCCTGATTAAGTGGCTAGAATTATTTGCGATAATAATTTAGTTATTAGGTAACCAAACCTTTATTATATTAAGCTCTAGTCATTTTTATCGTTGAAAGAAAACAATATTACATGATTTCTGATTCTCTTTTGGTTTTGGCCACAACATCGGCTGCCGGCAGAAGTTACCACACACCAGACTTGCTGCCAAGCGATTCGTCGTGTTCGTGCATGATATCTGGTGGACCCGTACAGAGGACGGGTCTGAGCAGTTGTGTTGCGATGTGTGCCAGGTACGATGCGCCAAATATTGTTGTGTCGGTCGTGGAGGGTCTCCAGATCAACCTCCCTCTGACGCAGCATCGTTGGTCGTGTTGGGTTTAACATTGCATTACCTCTCTCAACTGCCGTCTTCCTTTATATTCACTCAGTATTTTTTTGAGTAAGTAGGCACTAGGCACTTCATAAACTAGCGTGCTTTACCATCAACGATTTCATCACTGCTTACCATATATTTTCAAAAATCATTACAATCCTATATTCTTATAGCTAGCTAATAGTAATATTGCTTTATAAGCAAATTTATATAGAACACGCGCGTTTGATAGCAAATTTTAAAATGTTATTTAATTTTTTAATTAATATAATTATTTATATCAAGCGTTATATGTAAGTTTTTCTATAATTTTAATGTTAGCGAATGTAAGAAATTGTTATGTACGTACTACCAGTTTCAAGGTTTCTAAGACACCAAATATGGGGGACGTATCTGATGATTGTGGACTGTCCGGTTGAACAGCTTAAAATGTCTTTTTAAGTAAATCTTTCATGAAAAAAAAGTTGTTTGGATTGATGATAATTATGTGAATTGCATTTTTAACATCTATTGTTGATAGGTAAATGTATTTGAAAATGAGTTGTAAATAATTTCTGTAAAAGAAAATTAATGTCCTATTTTTCACAACATTATTTTAGGTCATCAATGTTTTTTTTTTGTAGGTTATTTGTGTGAACTGTACATAAATAAACAATATTGTTCCTAAGTATTTATAATCGTAATTAATCATGTAATTATTTCTTATGAATGTATTCAATATGTAATAATGATTTTGCGAATGAGTATTGATTTAATAGTTATTTTTTCATATTCTATTTTTAAATTCACGTGTGTTTTAGTAAGTTAATGATTTTAAAAAATCGGATAAAAAGGGTTATAATTTTGAAATGAATTTAAAATGTTATTGAAAATAAGATTGATTTAATTTGTTAAAATTATTTTTATTGTTGTATTTTTATTTTTGCATTTAAATGAGAGTTTTGTTTGTCTTATTGTAAATTATTCTGCGATGGTGGACAAGAGAGTGCATGTTGACGATCTGTTGGATAAGTGTACTTTGAACAAAAAAAAAATCTTCCTTTGTAATTATTATAATCTATAAACACTACAAAATTGTGATTCAAAGCAATTTAAAATATTACTGCTGATTATATTTTGTGTTTTATTTTGAACCCAAGAACCCGTAGTGAGAGTCAAGTTAAGGCAACAGTAAGCCGTACCACATGATGTAAATAACACGCTAAATATGAAAAGTAACAAACACACAAACTCAAAAACACACCCTCACACTTTCACACACACACACACACCCCTCACCCACACACACACTTTCGTCTATAAATTTAAATGCGAAAGTCTATGAGTGAATGTGTGTTTGTGTGTGCGTTTGTTACTTTTTGACACTCAAACGGTTCGACGGATTTGGATGAAATTTAACACTCCGATGGTTTACTTTTAATCCCGCTGTTCTCACGGGATGGAAACTTACGGGCCACAGGTAATAGGGAACCAATATGATAACAGTTCTACCTAGTTGCCGTAGTATTTCTTAGCGTGGAAGCAGGAAACTAATTCGATACCTAATTCGGGAAAACTTTCGAGTCGATTCACTAAGCAGCAGTTAGCAGCAGTTTTTTAGTAGCAACCCGCATTCTGGTTTTAAAATAAAATAATAATACTAAACGTTTTATTATAAGCATGTGCCCGACCCAATTCTTGAAAATGACCATGCCACGTTATACTGGGATCGGTCTATCATTACTGACAGGACTATTATTGCAAATAAGCTTGATATAGTAGTGATAGATCGATTAGCGCGCCTCGCAATGATTGTCGATGTTACCATTCCACATGACGGGAATCTCGTGAAAGCTGAGAAAGAGAAACAAATGAAATATCTCGACTTGGCGCACGAGGTTGTTGACATGTGGAATGTGAACTCGGCTGTCATTGTACCGATTATCGTATCGGCCAATGGTTTGATAGCCAAGAGCCTCGACCAACATCTATTGAGGCTCTCGTTAGGCAGTTAGATCAAAGGCCTGATTCAAAAGGCAGTACTCCTCGATACGGCCCGCATCGTGAGGAGGTTCCTGTCTCTGGAGCCATAACCACCGGTAGCTTAGACCCTGCTCCCGTCATCGGCCGAACACAATTTTTTTTATATTTTTAAATGGTTTTTGTATGTATTTTTTAAATCAATATATTTATAGTACATTACGATATTAGTGCGTAATGATGGTTATAACATGCGAGGCGGAATTTCAGCCTGAGCTGAAGGCGAGGGTGTAATTGAGCCGAGCATGTTATAACCAATACGCACGTATATCGTACGACGTTTTTTAACACACTTGCGAGGAAACAGAAAAGAAGTATTTTATATTTTGTTCATTTTAAATAAACTCAATCTGTGAATGCACACTGTTGCTTTCCCTCCATTAGTATTATTATTTGCCATTTCAAATATGGAACAGCGCGCAGCGCGAGCCGTGCGGCGGCGATCAGTTCCATAATTACTTGAAATGGAAAATAATGCTGTTATGGAAAATAATGCTGTTATGGACTATAACTTAACTATTTGCTTTGATAAAACACGCGTTTGTTATGGCCTGCTTTACATATTTAAAACCGGTGGAATTACATCAGCTTTACGAGCAAGGGTGTTAAAAAAAAATTAACTAAATGAGAAAAAAGATAAAAATAGGAAATAATAAACGTTTATTTTTCCCTCTACACAATGAAACATAGTTCAGCACATAATTAAGTATACAAAATATGTTCATGTAGTGGAATCTGCAGCCTCTACTAGGACTAAAGGTGAAGGAAAAACATCTTGAGGAAACCTGGAGTTAAAAGTCTGAAATCGCCAATCCGCATTGAGCAAGCGTGGTGATTACGCTCAATCCTTCTCTGTATGAGAGAAGACCTGTGCCCAACAGTGGGACGATAAAAAAAGGTTGATGATGGACTAGGATTACCTATTTTATAGGTCCGCAGGCCTCCTGACTACACGGTCGTGTCACAACTAATACAAATGTATACTAACAGATGACAAAGATTATAGGATGAAAGAAACATGACAAAGAATGCAAAAAGGGATAACACAAAGTAAATAATTGGCGACCCAGATTTAACTCGAAACGGTCTACAAAGCCTGGAGCACAGGCGTAGAGTAGCCAACCTTTCGGTCTTCTATAGGATGCATTCTGGTGAGTGTGCAAAAGAATTGCATGATTTAATTCCCCCATCTTCGTTCCACCATCGGACGACCCGTCGTACGGCGACTTTCCACCCTTACGTTGTTAACACTATTATCCGGACGAAGCGTTTCGCTTCTTTTTTTATACTGCGTACATCCAGGGACTGGAACAATTTGGCAGTGTTTCCGTCACACTACAATTTGAGTGTCTTCAAGGCTAGAGTGAATAGGCTCTTAATAAACTAGCGCGCTTTACCATCAACGATCGCATCACTGCTTACCATCAGGCGGGATTGCGGTCAAGCGCTAGTTTATGATTTATAAAAAATAAAATAAAATATTAGTTTAAAAAATTCGACAACTAAGTAGGGTGTGTTCGTGGAGTGTGGGTATAGATGTGTGAGTGTGGTTGTGGTTTTGTAAGTCTAGATGTGAAGTGTGTGTGTTAAGGGAGTGTGTGTGTTGCGTTTCGATACGTGCTGTGCGTTTGGGTAGGACATGCCAAAATAAAAACTGCTTAAACATTAACTGATAAAATGGGTAAGGGTAATAGAAATTAAAGTAAGGTTTGACCTCTGTCGAATATTGCGTAGGCATAAGGATGGCATTAAAGGTATACAATCCCAACTATGCGTATTTACTGCAGGTAATAATTGTCATGTCACCGACGCATTAAAAGTTGAAATTGGTTGAACTGACTCTAAAAAGGCCTAATCTCATTCCGAATGTAGTATAATCTAAATGGCAAAGGACATGGCTATACTGGAATGTGGAAGAGACCCCGCAATTAAAACGCATGTAATAAACAGGATTCTTAGCAATATATAATGCTGAACAGCTGAAAATTAGTATTTTGTAATTAAAAAGTTTTAGGAACTTATCACTATCACATCAAAAACTTCGATCGATAACATTGCTATGAAGTTTTATTTAGGCGTTTTAAGGTGTCTGCGACGATTTTTATTTATAATAGTGTTTTTCACTGGTGATTTTACGCCAAGGTACTTGAAGTAAATATGTACAAAGAGGAGAGGAATTGCAAGAAAAGAACTTGATAGAACGGATTTACGATACTCCCTGATCACTTCATGTCAAACCAAAATAATGTATAAAAATAATTATTGAGCGGCTTCGCCCGCGTGGAGTTATGTTATATCGCGTTTCCAAGAGAACTCTTCAAAAGTCTGGAACCAAAACTATCCTATGTTATTTTCAAGGTCAACTCTATCTTTGTAAAAAAATTTCAATAAATTGAGTTTAGTGGTTTATACGTGAAAACGTAGCAGACAGACAGACAGGGTTACGTTCGCATTTTTAATATTAGTATAGATTCGTTCACGAAAGTACTATAAGAAATTTTTAAGCATTAAACAATTCCTGAATGAATTTATATAAATATTACTTATTAATGTAAAATTCCTATTCGTTTAACCGAGCTGGGGCAGCCTTTTCATCTCCTTTGTCCATTCTTCATCTTTGACATAGAACAACTGTAGCTATTACTGTAAACTTATATAAACTTGGAAACTTAGTTGTTATCTTGCTACAATAATTTAAGTAAGAAAAGTCCTCAGTTAAAATCCTTAAATTTATTGCAAAGCTAAACGGTCGCGATAAGAATTTAGGCCAAGTTTTGCAACTAGATATTTAAATGTTCTGCCGTCATAGCTTAAAGTAAAATATCAAGTGTATTAAGCGTAAAGCTGTTGATGTTTCCAGCAACTGTTAACTAATAACTCGAGTTTTTGATTAGATTTTGGAGAAAATACAGTCAGGCTGAAGAGGAGTGGGCTGGTCACATTTAGAGAATGTACCCTGAGAGATGGCGATAGGCCACGGCAGAGGTGTTCGGCACTTTTACAGCTACACAGGAGCTAAACTTAGTATTCGGGAACACTGTTGGAGCTGTTGAACCTTGGACAAAACTTTCTTAGGATTGTGTAGATTCAATTTCTTAGTATTGTATAATTGCATGGCAAACGTGTGAGCACAATGTACGAATGTGCTGTAAGGCATTTATTTGTTGGGTTAGTCTTTTTTATTGACTAGATTGTGCTCTGGCTGTTGAGAGTATGTCATGCTCACTCAAATGTCTCGCTGATGGTGGCGTGTGCGTTGGGTCATTAGGTTCCCTTCAATATGGTTGAGCTGAATGATGCTGATCCATACGTCATGTTCGTGAACGGACGCCGTCAGAGAGGACTGGTCATCTCTTAGCTGCCACGGCGTATTTTATTCCTGAATTGATTTTTGTGTGTTTTCCATAATGGACGCTCTCAGCGTACAATATATTTCTGCATCGTTCTCACACGGTTGATTTCAACATGAATGATGTAATCAAATATTTGTAATAATAGCTTGAAAATTTAAAAGAGTGTCCAGGGAGTTTCTTGCCCGTTCTTCTCCATAGGTACCTACTCTTTGGAATGGGCGACTAGCTTCATCTTATTGACTGACCGACCTTTTGACAATTCAAAAGTGCCTGTAACTGGTTTATTTGAAATAAATGCTTTGATTTTGATTTTTTATTTTGAGAGGTGGAGTGACGATCTGGTAACGTTTGCAGGGCCAACATGCCCAGAGGTAGCGCAAGACTGAGAGGTTTGGAAGGAAAAGGGGACCTTTTGCCCGGTAGTGAGACACGGTTGGTAGGGCGTGTGAATATGTGGAAGAATTCGCTTGAGAACGAAGGTCGTAAACTCAATGTGGCGAAGGCAGTGTACATGGCTAGCAACACGACAGACCCTGGCGGAGACATGGTCCAGTCCACAGACAAGTTTAAATACTTGGGGTCTGTGCTCCACGCGTCCGGCGACATTGATTGCGACGACTTCCGCGGCTTGGGCAAAGTGGCGTGAGGTGAAAGGTGTCATTTCTCACCCCAAAATGCCGGTTAAGCTTAAGAGCTGTCTCTTAAGCTTAACCGGCATTTTGGGGTCAGAAAACCACCCATCAACCATCATTAGACCTGTTCTTTGTATGGCCGTGAGGCGTGGCCTGTGCTTGAGCGACACAGTTAGGAGCTGCGTGTCACGAAGATGAATATGCTGCGGTGAATGTGTGGAGTTACGCGGAAAGACAGCATCAGGAACTCCCGCATCCGTGGCAGTCTTCATGTCCGTGACATAGCAGACAAACTGCAAGAGGGTTGCCTACAATGGTACGGTTATGTCTTACGAAAACCAGCATGTTACGTGGGTAACAAATGTCTTGCCATGGCGCCTCCGCCGCGCGCCGGGCCGGAATAAGTGAGGTAGAAAAAAAAAGCCAAAGAAGTGCTGGCTTGACGTTGTAAGAGATGACATGCGTGCCAACAATCTCACACCACGGGATGCTAGAGATCGAGCAAAATGGAGGAGTAAGTATAGGAAACTGGACCCTGGGCTCAAATTGGAAAGCCGCAGATGCGACCAGCACCCTAATCGGCGAACACATTTTTGTCAAATTATTGCGACTAGTTGGGATCGTTTGGACCGAACGGACCAATGGGCGGTCCGAACGATACCAACTGATCCCAACTAGTCGCAATCATTTGACAAAAATGTGTCCGCCGATTAGGGGGCGGGATTATGCGCTGAGAATGCTGAGATGATGATGATGAGTGAGACACCAAATACGGTACAAAAAAAAAAATGTGTGGCACTCAGGGATAGCCGCGGGAAAGCTAGCATTTTTACCAAATTATGCTATTATAATTATTTATTTATTTTTTAGCAATGCATTTTTTTATATTGATTCAATTGTTGTAAGCTGCGTACAGTCGTAACTTTAAAGTTCTTTATACTAGTGTTTGTAAATATTTTATATCGTAGGTGTTAATTGTCGCATAATGTTAATAGTCACGGGCTCGAACTCACTCGTAGACGCGACCAAAAAGTACGCTGTCTCACCTAACATCGTGTTTAAAAGAGATAGAATCAGTTAAGAGTAGTTAGCAACTAGCGTACGTTTGTATTCGTTTAGTCGCATGTACACAAACATCGTCCCGAAGTATGTCGAACTGAAATGACGTTAGATGATGCACGGCTTTCATCGCCGCGCCGCTGTGCCGGCCGAAGTGGGGGTGTTAGGTTTTATTTTCGTTACAAAATTTCTTGATACGGTTGCTGCGCTCAAAGCGCGCGATCAAAACTATGCAGCACCTTAAAAATTGTTGTTAATAGATGTTAAAAACCATAGGATTACTGTTAAGTAAAGGCGTCCCTAGTCTCCTTCCACCTCTCTCTGTCTAGAACTGCTTAGGGCCACTGTTTATCAACGGACCATTCCAGCTCATCTCGCTATCTCCGTCTGAGTTTACCGAGCTTAACGTATTGATCGTCTGATATATGGCAGATGTGGTACCAATTGCATTTAAGCGTGACAACTTTTTCCAGTGATATGAACTATTGTAACGATGGAACGGATTGTTCTATGCTTAACCCGGTTCCCAAGTTTAAGAGCCATACTCTGTTACAGTCAAGTGTGAACCTCTGCTGAATTGTCAAATATCATATTTGAGAGTCATATAATATACAACGATAGGAAGATTTAATTTGTGTAATAAATGAATAGACAGCATATGACCGGTCTGAGCTTCTCGGCTGTATTAGACAAAGGCTTCAGGCCATCGAAACTCTTCTTTTGCTTTTCGTTTCTGTGTACAAACACCTCGATTACCTGAAAATCTCTTTTCATAACACTGGTAATAATATTATCATCTCCTTCTTTATTAGAGAAGATACTGGCTTCTAGTAGAGGAAGAGAGACAAGGCCAAATTCTGCATCTTGATCTTCGACCTTTAAAATAGGTCAAGGGCTTCCTGGAGTCCGTGGTAGTGGTCACTTATTGTAAAAGTCCGTCTTCATATGATTTTGTTCTCAAATTTCTAAACCCATCCAAAGATTGTCTGTAAAATATCGCTCATAGCGATAAGACCGCCCCCATTGTGTCACCCTTTGTAAAATCTTTATATTTATGTTTCTGTAATCTATATGGTGTACATAATAAACAGTATTCTATTCCATTTATTCTCCAAAAAAACGTCTTTCTTACATTTTACCTCTTGTATAAACATTGTCCCCAACTGAGGACAAAAGTCATTGACACAGTTCGATCTGGGCATCGAACTTTATACTTGAAACTTTAGCAGTAGTGTTAGCCGTACCAGACCAACGAGACTAATATGAAAATGTCATAAAATATATTACTAAATCCAATTTCACTTGAGTTAAAAATGCGTTACCCAATCCTAATTGTACTTTGACGATAAGGATAACCACGTACTAACAATTGGGTATTCCCAAAAGGTTTTTAATCAAAGCTCTGAGCGCCCTGCCAATAAAATATGGGCCTATTACATTTTTACGTGCTCTATAAAGGGAATTATACGACCAATCTGTTAGTATAACGACCGGATTTAAGAATTCAGGATTAAGATGTAGTTAGATAAATATTTAATTGATTGTCTATCTTGAAATTGATGTTTAATAAGAATAGAGTACAATATAGCAAAACCACGTCAAACTACCATTAACTGTAAAAATTCAACAACAACTACGACAGATTTTCAACTTAATCGCTAGATCCCGTCGTTGTCGTCGAACCCGTCGCCCCGTCGGGCATCGGTCCTACTGGCAATGTGTTCAGCCCACTGCCACTTTAGTGTTGCAATTCTTCGGGCTATGTCGGTTACTCTCGTTGTTCTGCGGATTTCCTCATTCCTGATTCGATCACGCAGTGAAACCCCAAGCATAGCCCTTTCAATTGCCCTTTGAGTGACTTTGAGCCTTCTTATAAGGCCCATTGTTAGCGACCACGTCTCAATTGCGTAAGTGTTTTTTCTTGGAGTAGTCAAATAACTTTTCGATTTTCTCGGTGGTAGGCTATAATATCAGCTGCCGGCAGAAGTTATAACCCATCAGACAAAGTTTTGCCGCCAAGCGATTCGTCGTGTTCCGGCATGATGTCTGGTGAAGCCGAACAGAGGGCGGATCTGAGCAGTTGTGTTGCGATGTGTGCCGGGTACGCTGCACCAAATGTTGCTGTGTCGGAAGTTTGGTCGTGGAGGGTCTCCAGATCAAACTCCCTCTTGCGCAGCATCGTTGGTTATGGTGTTGGGTTTGCATCACCTCGCTCAACTGCCGTCTTCCTTCCTATTCACTAAGTTTTTTTAAGTGAAGGTTACTAGCGCGCTTTACCATCAACGGTTGCACCACTGCTTACCGTCAGGCGGGATGGCAATCAAGCCTTAGTTTATATTATTAAAAAAAAACCGGCCAAATGCGAGTCGGACTCGCACACCGAGGGTTCCGCCGTACAAACGTAGCGGTTTACAATTTATGACGTACTAGCTTTCCGCCAGCGGCTTCGCCTGCGTGGAGTTCGGTTATATCGCGCTGTTTAAATTCCCCTCGGGAACATCAAATTTTTCCGGGATAAAAGGTAGCCTATGTTCTTTCTCAGGGTCTAAAGATTGTCTGTGCCAAACTTCATCAAAATCGGCTGAGAGGTTTAGGCGGGAAAGCGTAACAGACAGACAGAGTTATTTTCGCATTTATAATACTAGCATTGATTTAGAATTTTCACAGTTTAGAGGCAATTAGATTTAAGAAGTGTTTGATATGAATTTCAACTTTAATATCTTTACGCGTTCATGTGAAAAAGGGTAGGTAGTAAGTTTATAATTATTAAAAAAATATTTTATGTCATGTAAGCAAAAATAATATTAAAATATTATTTCTGAGTTCACGGGAAGTACCTTGTAGGCAAAGAGATTTAAGATATATAGAGAGGGCGGGCAACACGACTGACCCCATGTCTGTGCGCATAGGCGGAGACATGGTCGAGCGCACGGACCAGTTTAAATACTTGGGGTCTGTGCTTCACGCGTCCGGCGACATTGATTGCGACGTCAAGGCACGTATTTCCGCAGCTTGGGCGAAATGGCGTGCGGTGACAGGTGTCATTTGTGACCCCAAAATGCCGGTTAAGCTTAAGGGGCAGGTCTATAAAACCATCATTAGACCTGTTCTCCTGTATGGCAGTGAGGCGTGGCCTGTGCTTGAGCGACACAAGCAGGAGCTGCGTGTCACGGAGATGAATATGCTGCGCTGGATGTGTGGAGTTACGCGGAAGGACCACATCAGGAACTCCCGCATCCGTGGCAGTCTTCATGTCCGTGTTATAGCGGACAAACTGCAGGAGGCCTACGTTGGTACGGTCACGTCTTACGAAAACCGGCATGTTACGTGGGTCACAAATGTCTTGCCATGGCGCCTCCGCCGGGCCGGAACAAGCGGGGTAGACCAAAGAAGTGCTGGCTTGACGTTGTAAGAGATGACATGCGTGCCAACAATCTCACACCACAGGATGCTAAAGATCGCGCGAAATGGAGGAAATTAAGTAAGAAAGCGGACCCCGGGCTCCAACGCGAAAGCCGCGGATGCAACCGGGATAAACGCTGAGATGATGATGATGAGAGAGGGCATGTGTCAAAATGGCATAGAAAAACTGTGATCCCATGGCTCAGTTCCGTCATCTAGTACAATATAGCAAAATTAGATCGACAATTGGAGACAAATCAAATAGTAAAAATGAAATAAGTTTATATAAAATATATTCAGCTATTGCCCGGTAGGTGGCCAGTGTGGTCTATGTTGCCAGATCCGATTTAATACCCTAGTATAGTTCAAATCGGGTAAATAAATATTGAAAAGTAAATAAATTAAGTGAAACTTGCCTTGTACAAACAAAAACTGTTTTAGAATTTTATTCGCTACTATTCATTTACCGTGACACCGTCTATTGGCATTTTAGATGTTTTATGCTTACGAATTATTTTAACGCTCAGTTTATTGCGATTTTTGAGTGTATTAGACCTTTTAGGCCATAAAGCGCATTTTGTTTTGCAATTTTCGTTTGCATTTCGTTTTTAGCAAAATTATTCTTTTTACACGTTTGTTTGCAAATATTTTAAATGGCAATGCAAAAAACTGTGGTAGGGTTTGTATCATTTCGATATAAAGTTATCGATAATATTCAAAGAAGTTACTACGACGATGTTTTGTCGCATTATGATAGCTTGAAACAAAAAATTAGGAAGCAGAATAATTATGGGTAATTTCAACTTTACAAGTTTCTTATTTATATAATTATTTTAATATAATAGGCGTTAAAGTTTAAAATTGCCGATTAGTACTGAAAATCTAAATAATTGCTTATTTTTAATTTTTAAATAATTCATTTATAATCAATATATAGGAAGGTCGTTTATGCCTTTGTGATTGAACTCTGAGGATCTAGACTGCACAAACTGTGTGAAAGCAGAACTGCCTCCTGGAAGGAAAACTTCTGGTCACGTAGATAATTGTCCAAATCACGACAAAAATGGTAGTCTGCTGGAGCAAGACCTTTACAAGATTTGTACGCCATTATCTTTAAAAACGGCAAAAAATCACGGTTATTGTATGGGAGCCCGCCTTCAGGATTTATTTTTATTTTAATTATTTATTTGTAATTTGAATATATAACCAAATATTCTGTGAACATTTTAAGCGTCTATCTGTTTCCGTTATTAATATGGAGCAAAAACGGCAAAAATTCACGTTTGTTGTATGGGCCCCCTATTTAAGGGACCCTTCAATATTTTATTATTTTTATTCTTAGTACTTGTTGTTATAGCGGCAACAGAAATACTAACACAATCTCTGGAAATTACAACTGTCTCGCTATTACGGTTTATGAGATACAGCCTGGTGACAGACGGACAGACGAACAGAGAAGTCTCATGAATAGGGTTCGTTTTACCTTTTAGGTACGGAATCCTCAAAATCACAAAGTAGCTCGCAATCATTGTACTACATAAAATATGTAAAGAAAACCCTGTCCGATCCGTGAAGGTATTGTTAGGTATCGATAACTGATTCTACTAATGCCTACAAAGCCGGACAAAACTTAAAAAAAAACCCCTAAAAAAATAAGTATTATTTTGCAAAAAGAGGTAACTTAAAAAATGTGCGGTAGGCCATACAGGCGAGGGCGAAGGCGGGCAGGGCACGCGGTCGCATCGCTATTCGCTCAGAATTATACCGTCAAAAATAATGTTGTCACTTTTTAAAAAGTACCAAATTTTGGGGAAGTTGGAATTAATTTGCGGGAAAAAAAAGATTATTTCAAAATTCACTAGTATTGTTACTATGATGATTATGTAAAATTTCATATTATGTTATTTGGTCATGTGTTTACCTAACCTTTATTATCCTTACGGGTCGGACGGGGTTTTCTTGACATATTGTATACGTACCTACATATTTTATGAATATATTTCATTATAAATAAGTTATGTAATCTATGTACTTATCCACTTAACCGTAAATTTTATTCCAATTTTTAAGGTTAAGTAAAAAAGTACTGAAATTAATAACTTACTATTTCATTTCTAATACAAGGTACCGATTCTTTTTTTTTTTAATTTGATCGACAAGTCTTTCCAAAGTAGATAACTTCTCTTTTAAAATGCATTGAGCATAATTTCGACGAATGAGACGGAAGCCAATTTTCTTCTCTACGGTCTATCTGGACAAATCGTATCCACTTTTTCCCTACGACATTATATTTATTCGGAAACCAAAAATAACAAAAACCTAGATAAATTAATTTATAGTAATTGTTCATTCAATTTTGTTTATTAATATGATATGATTATGTTTAAATAGAGTTAATAATAAATAAACTTGAAATATAGTAATATTTTAAGTTTATTTAGTTATATTTTAAATGTCAATAAAATACAACAAAATGTATTCATCTTAATAAGTATTATCGATAACTAAATCGATAAACAACATTACTACATCTCTACAAGAAAATAGTAAATCTACTCAACAATAGAGGGCGCTTTTACAATAATGGAAAATTTTCTAGAACTAAGATTTTTTTTTTAAATTTGAATTGCAGACGAAATATAAATAATTCATAGAAAAACATTCCGAAGTTAGGTCCAGTCGTTTTACTATAACGAGATGTACAGTAACACAAAGCGCAACATGGCATATTTCCTTAGAAAATGTTTATTCTTGGTGGACACAAATTACGTCCTGACGCGCAGACTAGACGGAGCGACTTTTAACCAAGTCGATAAAAGTATTGGCTTACGATTTTGTTCGTGATGTCCTGTCTATTGTAAATATAATTTTAATGTCTTTGCTTGTAGGTTTTGATTCCCTAGCGTGTGACGGAAATTCGTCTAAGGTGTCGGTATAAACTGCTGTATCTTTTGATCGCTTTAACTTAGAAGTTTGATTTTTTCACTGCTTAAAGGGACAATAGACCTAGGTATTTGGTATAAATTTCAATTTGATACCTTTATTAGTTCGTGAGAAATAAGGTAGTAAGTTTCATTTTATTAAAATATGTTTATTATATTATATAACTAAAAAAATGTGATTTTCGCAATTTTCCCTATATTTGCATTATATGACAATCCTTCATGCCAAATTTCAAGATTCTGAGTTTACGGGAAGTATCCTGTAGGTTTTGATTCCTTTGCGAGTGTCGAAAATTTGTTGAAAATATCGACATATCGGCTGTATCTTTTGATTGGCTTGGCTTAGAAGTTTGATATTTTCACAGCTTAAAGGGACAATAGACCTAGGTATTTGGTATAAATTTCAATTTGATAACTTTATTCGTTCGTGAGAAATAAGGTAGTAAGTTCCATTTTATTAAAATATGTTTATTATATTATATAACTGAAAAAATGTGATTTTCGCAATTTTTCCTATATATGCATTATATGACAATCCTTCATGCCAAATTTCAAGATTCTGAGTTTACGGGAAGTATCCTGTAGGTTTTGATTCCTTTGCGAGTGTCGAAAATTTGTTGAAAATATCGACATATCGGCTGTATCTTTTGATTGGCTTGGCGTAGAAGTTTGATATTTTCACAGCTTAAAGGGACAATAGACCTAGGTATTTGGTATAAATTTCAATTTGATAACTTTATTCGTTCGTGAGAAATAAGGTAGTAAGTTCCATTTTATTAAAATATGTTTATTATATTATATAACTAAAAAAATGTGATTTTCGCAATTTTTCCTATATTTGCATTATATGACAATGCTTCATGCCAATTTTCAAGATTCTGAGTTTATGGGAAGTATCCTGTAGGTTTTGATTCCTTTGCGAGTGTCGAAAATTTGTTGAAAATATCGACATAATCGGCTGTATCTTTTGATTGGCTTGGCTTAGAAGTTTGATATTTTCACAGCATAAAGGGGCAATAGACCCGAGTATTTCATGTGAATTTCAGCTTGATACGTCCACGCGTTCTTGAGATAAAGGGTGGTGACAGACAGACAGACAGACAGACAGACAGACAGACAGACAGACAGACAGACAGACGGACAACAAAGTGATCCTATAAGGGTTCCGTTTTTTCCTTTTGAGGTACGGAACCCTAAAAAAGACCTGACAGAGATGGTGATTATATTTAATGTTATAACAAAATGCCTTTAATACCAAATACTTCTCCTATTCTGAATGGACAGGTACCTATTCAGTTTATTTTTTATGTTTAAAAAAACGGTGCGCCGCTGTAGGAATTACTCCTGTAACGTGGGTGCATTTACAAACATTTAAACTCACACACATGAACATCCAGACCCGGAACAACTACCTGTAGGCCATTCATTTAAACTCACACACATGAACATCCAGACCCGGAACAACTACCTGTAGGCCATTCATTTAAACTCACACACATGAACATCCAGACCCGGAACAACTACCTGTAGGCCATTCATTTAAACTCACACACATGAACATCCAGACCCGGAACAACTACCTGTAGGCCATTCATTTAAACTCACACACATGAACATCCAGACCCGGAACAACTACCTGTTGGCCATTCATTTAAACTCACACACATGAACATCCAGACCCGGAACAACTACCTGTAGGCCATTCATTTAAACTCACACACATGAACATCCAGACCCGGAACAACTACCTGTAGGCCATTCATTTAAACTCACACACATGAACATCCAGACCCGGAACAACTACCTGTAGGCCATTCATTTAAACTCACACACATGAACATCCAGACCCGGAACAAATACCTGTAGGCCATTCAAATATTTGTTCCGAGCGAATGATCGATCAACAGTGAATAAATGACCAACCGTTTCATGAAATAATAGAGGTATGGGGAAGAGGGTCTAAAGTTCACTCATCTATACTAATATATAAAGCTGAAGAGTTTGTTTGTTTATTTGTTTGTTTGTTTGTTCGCGCTAATCTTTGGAACTACTGGTCCGATTTGAAAAATTCTTTTTGCATTGGATAGCCCATTAATACAGGAAGGCTTTAGGCTACATAACATCACGCTGCGACCAATAGGAGCTGGGCATAACTAATTCCACGCGAACGAAGTCGCTGGCGGCTGCTAGTCCTCTATAGAAATGGAAGGATTCTGATGTTAAGTCTAACTGACTGAAGTTGTACATATGATAGTTGCACAGTAAACTCTGCTTACGAGGTGTAGAATCCATGTGACGTCAGTATGACGAGTTGTTTGTATATGGCGAGTTTAGATACCGCCACAGTGTTAATTATAGCCTCACATTTTACAACCATATCTTTTCGAAACTCATCATCATTTCAGCGTTAATCCCAGTCGCATCCGAAGCTTTTCAGCTTTGGAGTCTGGGGTCTGCTTTACCAATCTAACTGCTGATTTTGGCTAAACTTCGATATTTTCTGTGAAGCGACTGCCGTCTGACCTCCACAACCCGAAGGCGACATAGAAGCATTGCAGTTAGACCAATTGTTGGACTTTTGAGGGCTCCAACAACCCGTAACGACTGTTCGTATGGCAACCGGGACCAACGGCTTAACGTGCTTTCCGAGGCACGATCAGACCAGTGCAAATATTCATATTCATGCATACAAATACTTGCACTGTGCGGGGATCGAACCCGCGCCACATTGCGCAGCGGCCGCGTCCGCTACCGCTACGCCACGGAGGCTGTCATATCTTTCCGAAACTAACAAAATTTAAATAAAACTTGAAAGAAAAATCATTTGCAAAAGTCGTGCCAAACATTGAAAATAACCGTGGTGAGACTGGTATGTACAAAACATTTGATTTTACCCAGCTACCGCAATTCAACCCAGCCTTACCCGGCCCGGTTTAATAAAGGAGTTTTGTAGGATTCTCATTCAAAGAAAATGCGATTTTTGGTATTTCAAAGGAAATGTACGAATGTATCTCTTTTTGTTTCATTTTACGCAACATCTGCCTTCGTCAACTTCAAAATAAATGTTAAATTAAGCATTTTAATTGTTTCATCTATTTTTTGTACCCTCGACACACATCATCAAATACCCATCTGTTTAACGAATACATGTGTGAGTCTGTCAGCTCCTAAGCGACTGAACCGATTTTAATTAGTAGAGTTAGCTGCAGCCAACTCCGGTCCACGAGCAAGGTAACTCATCGCACGGTAAAAACCAGGCTCGGGTCGACCAACGGCGCGTTGTGCGCCACACGCGGCTCAAAGGTATGTTAGCACACAGTGACAGGTCTGCTAGAACCTCCCAGAACCACGGGTGTACGAAAGAGATACCTTAGCCAGTGACATAGGCAAATAAAAGCATACGCGAGCACAGGCTAAGAGTAGCCAGCCTGTCGGTGTTCTATAGGATGCATTTTAGAGAGCGTGTCTGGGAATTGCATGATTTAATTCCCCCATCTCCGTTCCATCATCGGACGACCCGTCGTGCGGCGAGTTTCCACCCTTACGTTGTTAACACTACTATTATCCGGACGAAGCGTTTCGTCGTGTGTCGTTTTTGACGTGCGGGGAGTTTCCACCCATACGTTATTAACACCACACCGATCCGAACGAAGCGTTACGCTTTGTCTTTTACACCACCGCCGCGTACATCGAGGGACTGGAACAATTTGCCAACGGCGGTGTTTCCGTCAGACTACAATTTGACCGTCTTCAAGGTTAGAATGAATAGGTTCTTAATAAACTAGCACGTTTTACCATTAACGATTGCATCACTGCTTATCATTAGGCAGGATTGCGGTCAAGCACTAATTTGTACTTTACAAAAAAAAGAAACTTATGCGGGTGAAGCCGTGGAGCGCCGCTAGTCCGATAATGTTCTTTACTTATCTGTCACCTACAGAAGAAGAAGACCTGACTTTTTACATCCTGTTCTCCAACAGAGAACAACCATCCATCCATCCTCCATAGAAAAGGGAGGAACCTCCAACCAGACGGGTTTCAAGTCTGGCGGGCACTTGCCCGCTAAACGCCAAGCTATTTTGTTATTGTTCTAGTGAAGATTACTAATGCGTGTTCAATAATGCTCTTTCATTGTATAAACTTAAGACTATTTATACTATATTATTAATATTGTATGATCAAATACATATTGCACACATGGAATGGAAATTTATATGATCCGAATAAAATAAGTACTTAGTTATTACAAGGCAACAAGGTTATGTCCGTGAATAGCAACACGTATGACATATATAGATGCAAAGTGCCTACAATTGTTATTTATTAATAATCAAATACATTACGTATAGCAATTTGCTATACGTATAACGGTGATCCCCAAAGTAGACGTTAGTCTACATCTGGGGATCCGACTTGTACATTTTCATTATTATAATATTCAAAAAGATCGTATACGGTATATTTAACATATTCAACCAAAAGCTAAGTCACTGAAATAAAAATAATATGAAAAGAAATATTAATAAGAAAAGAAAAATGATGAAAAAGGAATTTGAACTAAGAATTTAAACTGAACTGTTCACCCATTCTGACATAAATGCACGAACTGAAATCCTTAATCATTTTAATAGAAGATTTGTAATTTTTCTTATTATTTTCTACGTATCATATTATCTTTTTATTATTGTTTACCCTGATTTAGTGCCGGATCAGGCAGTGGTTTTTCCCCATTTGTAAGTATGTAGTAGCAACACGTAATCTAAATTTGTGCCTGGTTGATGACAATTAATCAACTTGCACCATATTAAAAAGGTGCTCCTCTGCATTACGGTTTAGGATATAGTAGCGTTATGTTGATTTTAGCGCTACGTAGTAATTGTAACTACTTGATAAACAATCAGGAATTGTTCAGGTGGAAATTCATTACGACTATGCCTTGTAGTTGTAGGTTTAGGTGCTGTGTGATACCGGCTTAGAATCTGCCGGCCATCTCATATCCTCCCGTGAGTGTCGCAAGAGGCGACTAAGGTAACTGTTACCAGGGAAGCGGGCAGCAGCGCTTCTCCTGTGAAATATCAAATTACTGCGATCCCCAACCCACCTGCCTAGCGCGGGGATTATGGCAAACGCCCCCCAAAGCTATGAAAGCCTTGGGGTAGGCCTTTGTCCAACAGTGGACCTCTATAGGCTGAAGAAGATACCTGGTAGTGTAAATGTGATGCTGTTCCACAAAGGCTGGAACTTGCACCTTCACCTGCACCTTACAAGAACTGATCATGGCTGGTGATGGCGCCTAAAAAGTATCAACACAGTAAGCAGAGGAAAAATGAGAACGGTTGCGTCGTAAATACAAAAAAAAACACCAGTTTAGACAATAGAACCAAGCAGCGTAACCATACAAAAGTTAACAATAATGAAATTAATCGCTTTGTCAATTAATAGGTCCAATTATATGCTGACATGGCAGCCTTTCATGAACTGACATTAAAGCTCTTGTGACGATATAATTGTTATTCTGACTATTATTGAGCTTTCATTGTTTTTGAGCTGATTGCCAACCAGCGTTTCCGTCTTACGAGTGTTGAAATATTTCTTTAAATAAAATATTTTTTTTATACTGAGACTGTTTTAAGAAAAATAGTTGCGAAGATTTTATTTGTTAAAACACTAGGTAGGTACGGTTTTTCTTTTGTTTTGAGAAAAGTATTTAATTTACCATTTCCGTATTTAAATATTAAAATAAATAGATACATATATTATACCCACAAGATAAAAACAAGGACAATAGGTAATCGTGACATAATAGAGTTTGTACCGTAATGACGTAGGGGAAAGAGGGGGGAAACCGGATAGAGGGTAAAACCAGATAGTGGCTAATTCATTAATAAAAGTAAAGGTGTCTCGTTTTAGTTATCAATGTAATACGCGCGAACGCTTACTAAGTACTATTACAAATGACAGGGACGGTAGCACGCTAGCGCGTGCGTTTATAATCAAAAAATCTAAATAAAGGTATGATTACTAACATAAATAAATAAAAAATAATAATAGCAGATAAATAATGAAAAGATTAATGATGAGATGATGAATGATGATTAATAATGTTTGAAAAAAAAAGACAACTACAGATGATAGTAGACAGCTATCTGCTATCATCTGTAGTTGTTTTTTTATTTTTAATTTAAAGCATATTTAAGGTTTTACAATTGTATTTGTTATTGCTCTGTGTATTATGGACGTATGTTTCATTTCTCTCTTTAATTCCTATTTTTTACGTTTTAGACAATCAACATAATTTCACTGAATGGATGCGTCACTTTAGCGGCCATCTCAAACCTTTCTCGGTGGTAGGCAACAACATCAGCCGCCGGCATAAGTTACCACCCACCAGACAAGTCTTGCCGCCAAGCGATTCTTCGTGTTCCGGCATGATGTCTGGTGAAGCCGTACGGTGGACGGGTCTGAGCAGTTGTGTTGCGATGTGTACCGGGTACGATGTGCCCAATGTTGTTGTGTCGGGAGTTTGGTCGTGGCATGAAATGGTCGGTTTTATGCAAGAAATCCGGGACTTATTACAATCGGCTAATGCGAAATCGGAAAGTAAATTTATGTCATTACAAGAATCAATGAACGAAATTATTGCACAGAACCTGGAATTTAAAAAATCGCTTTCATTTGTCACTAAGCAATATGACGATATCATTGAAAAAATGGATAATATAGAAAGCGAGCGAAAAACCAATGTTGCCTACATTAACCAGCTCGAAACTAAGGTTGAGCACCTGGAGCGTATATTATGTCTCACAAAAATGGAGATGAGAAATATCCCAAAGAATGAAGGAGAAACGAAACAGGACCTGCACCGTATAGTGTTAGAAACATCTAAAGTTCTGGAAATCTCACTCGAAAAACGTGACATTAAGGATATTAACCGCATAAATAAAAAGGGTGGAAGTTCGTCTATTATGGTCGACTTTGTGTCGGTAACTACAAAAGAAAATATTTTGCAAAAGGCCCGTACCTTCAATCGCAATAACGCTCAAAACAAGCTCAATACAACTCACCTAAAGCTACCAGGTGAACTAAAACCAATTTACCTGTCAGAAAGCTTGACTATGAAGGCACAACGGCTATTCTATCTAGCGAGGAAATTTGCTGGCGAGAATGGTTTTAAGTTCTGCTGGACCTCATTTGGAAAAGTTTTTCTTCGGCAAAAGGAAGGTTATCAACACATACATGTCAAAAATGAAGCTGAGCTAAAACCAACATTAATACAATGACTGAATGGAGGTTTTGCAAGTCCACCTAACTTGATTTTATTTTTTATTTTATTAGATGTTTATCTGCGATTGCTCTCATATTGTAAAACATATACACAAAAACAAATCAAATACACTCAGTCAAAACCTATTAACACAAACACACAAATACCCGCTACATACTTCACATTCCATGACATCGCTTACATACTTTTAAATTATTCTCGTATGGGTATCCTAAATATAAATTGTTTCGTTACTACCCTCACCACATTTACTATAGTAATATGCACCCTCACTTACAACAAAAATAATGTACTTTTACTTAATGGCTAATACAAACACTATTATTTCAACACAAATAGATAATTTTACAGCGGCATCTTCTTATTACTGTGATGTGGACGTCTGTAATGAAATCCTAACAACATCTAAGACATCGTTAAAAATTATAACTCAAAACATCCGAAGTATCTATAAAAACTTTGATAGTTTTCAGGCACATCTAGCTAGGTTATCGTGTGAAATCGACATCATAATCTTGACAGAGTGTTGGCTTCATGAAGACAAACCGATACCTATAATGGAAAATTATGTGACAGATTCTAGCAAAAAATGTTTAAATCAAAACGACGGTATTACAATATTTGTCAAAAATAATCTCCGGTGTACGGTTCTAGAGCCGGACCCTATAGGTGCTAATTTTCTCCTATTAAAAATTGATCCTGATATCTGCATTCTAGGATCTTATAGATCTCCATCTACTTATTGTACTGATAGTTTCCTTAACTCACTAGAAAATATTTTAAGTCCACTAAAAGCGAATAACATCATTCTGATAGGCGATATAAATATAGACATAAAACCAAATAGTACAGATAAAAATTGCTCATCATATCTAAATCTAACTGCAGAACTCGGTCTTTTACCGGGACATACGCATCCTACGAGGCTACGTAACTGCTTAGATCACGTCATGATTAATACCACTACTTGTGCGACCGTCATGGTAATGAACTCCACTGTCAGCGACCACGCCTCGGTAATGCTATGTCTAAGTAACTCCCCCTCTAATACCAAAAATCATATAAAAAGATACATCACAAAATTAAACTACGAAAGCGCTGTTGAACAATTAAAAACCACAGATTTTTCTTTTATCACACCTAATAGTGATGCAAATGAGGCTGCTGCGCGTTTTGTTGAATGTCTTATGTCCACGGTAACTCAACACTCAAAAGTAGTAAAAATCTCAAACCGTAAAGTGGTTCTAAAACCTTGGATCACACCTGGTCTCTTACGATGTATTCGACACAGGGATAACCTTCACCGAAAACTCCTAGCAGACCCACAAAACGGAATTATTGAGTTATCATATAAAAGGTATCGTAATCACTGTAACCTATTGCTTAGAAAACTAAGAAACGAGCACGAAACTTCCGCTTTAAAAACCTCCAAGGACAACAAAGATACATGGGATATAATCAAATCCATCACCAACCAACCCAAGAAACAAATATCAGCTGACAAACTATTACCTACTTCTTCGCAAATGTCCAACTCCGTGAATGCAGCTAATGCTATTGAGCAAGTAAATCGGTATTTCTCGAACGTCGGAAACCTGCTGGCGGACCACATCATCAAGAAGAAAAACTCCTGTCTTGCCCCATATGAAATGAATACACCATCTGCCCGGGATTCCATGGTCCTACTCTCTCCGGACGAAGCTGAAGTAAAGTTAGAAATTAACAACCTAAAAAATTACTGTGCCAAAGGGTGGGATTCTATTCCGGCTAAGCTCCTCAAACTTAGTCAAGACGCGTTAGTTCCGCCTCTCACAAAGCTTTTTGAGGCCTGTTTTGAGCAAGGAGTTTTCCCCCGAATCTTTAAGAAATCCCTAATCACACCTGTTCACAAGGGTGGAAACCAGGATGATGTTAAAAATTATAGGCCTATCTCAGTTTTATCAGCACTGTCAAAGATACTGGAAAAAATGTTAAACCGTAGACTCATGAAATATCTAGAGCACTTTAAAATAATTTCGAACACACAATTTGGATTTAGGACCGGAAAAAGCACCACAGACGCAGTTAATCAACTAGTTGATTATGTGACCGAAAAGGTGGATAGAAAGCAAAAATGTTTGGGTGTCTTTCTGGACCTAGCTAAGGCTTTCGATACGGTCTGTATTCCAACCCTTGTGACCAAGTTAGAACACGCCGGAATTCGGGGGAGGGCTCTAAGTATCTTTGCAGACTTTCTCAAAGACCGGAAACAAAAGGTAAAGATTGGGGAGATCATTAGCAATGAAGCTAGTGTTGAGTATGGTGTGCCTCAGGGTAGCTGCCTCTCCCCGAGTCTTTTTCTGCTTTATGTGAATGACCTATGCCAGCAGTCTCTTACAAACGGGAAAATTTTCAGCTATGCGGACGACACAGTGTTGGTATTTCATGAAGAGAATTGGGATACAGCACAACAGGTTGCGGAGACGGGCTTACGTAAAATCTCTCACTGGCTAGATGCAAATCTGCTGACTCTAAACATCTCGAAAACCTCATTTCTGCAATTTACTTTCGCCAAAACTAAACCTCCAACAATAAACCTCAAAGTCCACTCATGTGGTGACTCCAACGACAATCTTCCATGCTCATGTCTTCCAATTACACAAAAAAAGACTATGAAGTATCTGGGTGTGATCTTGGATGAGGGGCTCAGCTGGCGCCCCCATATTGAACAGACTACCTCTCGAGTTAGGAAGCTTATCTGGGCGTTTAAGAGGTTACGACGAGTAGCTGATTTCAAGCTTCTCCGTGCGGTTTACCTGGCATTGGCACAGTCAATTATAGGGTACTGCATCACGGCTTGGGGAGGTGCTTGCAAAACCTACATGATACACCTCGAGAGAGCTCAAAGATCACTCTTAAAAGTAATGACCTTCAAGCCATACAGATATCCTACAAAAGCCCTGTATGAGAGTTGCCAAGTACTCACAGTGAGGCAACTTTACCTTCTCAATCTTCTAATGCAACAGCAAGAACTCACACCGGTAAGTCCCGCAACCACACATAGAAGAACCTTCCCTAATGTGTGCCGCACATTCAAATGTAAGGCCGCATCCGCTCGACGGCAACACCTTTACCTAGCCGCCTATATCTACAATAAAATAAACAAAATCCAAAACATCAACCCACTAACAAAAAAACAAACCAAGTTGAAGTTAAACACATGGCTTCAAACATTAAATTACCTAGAGACCGAAAATTTACTTAAACAAGTTTAAGCGGGAAAACCCAGGCCATTAGTATCTAATGTAAGAAATACACACACACACACACACCATACACCCACAGACGCACCACACACTACACACCACACACACACACTACACACCACACACGAGCATACAACTCATTTAATAATATCTATGTACATATTTATGTTAATACTGTAGCATGAAAAGTTATTTGTCCAAAAAATCGGGTGAAGACACTGACTCCTGTAACACAGGTACCACCTAGCACGGGAGTCAGGGCTTCAAATTAAGTGTAACTCCTTTTTATGTCAATAAAACTTTATTATTATTATTATTATTATTGCACACATGGAATGGAAATTTATATGATCCGAATAAAATAAGTACTTAGTTATTACAAGGCAACAAGGTTATGTCCGTGAATAGCAACACGTATGACATATATAGATGCAAAGTGCCTACAATTGTTATTTATTAATAATCAAATACATTACGTATAGCAATTTGCTATACGTATAACGGTGATCCCCAAAGTAGACGTTAGTCTACATCTGGGGATCCGACTTGTACATTTTCATTATTATAATATTCAAAAAGATCGTATACGGTATATTTAACATATTCAACCAAAAGCTAAGTCACTGAAATAAAAATAATATGAAAAGAAATATTAATAAGAAAAGAAAAATGATGAAAAAGGAATTTGAACTAAGAATTTAAACTGAACTGTTCACCCATTCTGACATAAATGCACGAACTGAAATCCTTAATCATTTTAATAGAAGATTTGTAATTTTTCTTATTATTTTCTACGTATCATATTATCTTTTTATTATTGTTTACCCTGATTTAGTGCCGGATCAGGCAGTGGTTTTTCCCCATTTGTAAGTATGTAGTAGCAACACGTAATCTAAATTTGTGCCTGGTTGATGACAATTAATCAACTTGCACCATATTAAAAAGGTGCTCCTCTGCATTACGGTTTAGGATATAGTAGCGTTATGTTGATTTTAGCGCTACGTAGTAATTGTAACTACTTGATAAACAATCAGGAATTGTTCAGGTGGAAATTCATTACGAGTATGCCTTGTAGTTGTAGGTTTAGGTGCTGTGTGATACCGGCTTAGAATCTGCCGGCCATCTCATATCCTCCCGTGAGTGTCGCAAGAGGCGACTAAGGTAACTGTTACCAGGGAAGCGGGCAGCAGCGCTTCTCCTGTGAAATATCAAATTACTGCGATCCCCAACCCACCTGCCTAGCGCGGGGATTATGGCAAACGCCCCCCAAAGCTATGAAAGCCTTGGGGTAGGCCTTTGTCCAACAGTGGACCTCTATAGGCTGAAGAAGATACCTGGTAGTGTAAATGTGATGCTGTTCCACAAAGGCTGGAACTTGCACCTTCACCTGCACCTTACAAGAACTGATCATGGCTGGTGATGGCGCCTAAAAAGTATCAACACAGTAAGCAGAGGAAAAATGAGAACGGTTGCGTCGTAAATACAAAAAAAAACACCAGTTTAGACAATAGAACCAAGCAGCGTAACCATACAAAAGTTAACAATAATGAAATTAATCGCTTTGTCAATTAATAGGTCCAATTATATGCTGACATGGCAGCCTTTCATGAACTGACATTAAAGCTCTTGTGACGATATAATTGTTATTCTGACTATTATTGAGCTTTCATTGTTTTTGAGCTGATTGCCAACCAGCGTTTCCGTCTTACGAGTGTTGAAATATTTCTTTAAATAAAATATTTTTTTTATACTGAGACTGTTTTAAGAAAAATAGTTGCGAAGATTTTATTTGTTAAAACACTAGGTAGGTACGGTTTTTCTTTTGTTTTGAGAAAAGTATTTAATTTACCATTTCCGTATTTAAATATTAAAATAAATAGATACATATATTATACCCACAAGATAAAAACAAGGACAATAGGTAATCGTGACATAATAGAGTTTGTACCGTAATGACGTAGGGGAAAGAGGGGGGAAACCGGATAGAGGGTAAAACCAGATAGTGGCTAATTCATTAATAAAAGTAAAGGTGTCTCGTTTTAGTTATCAATGTAATACGCGCGAACGCTTACTAAGTACTATTACAAATGACAGGGACGGTAGCACGCTAGCGCGTGCGTTTATAATCAAAAAATCTAAATAAAGGTATGATTACTAACATAAATAAATAAAAAATAATAATAGCAGATAAATAATGAAAAGATTAATGATGAGATGATGAATGATGATTAATAATGTTTGAAAAAAAAAGACAACTACAGATGATAGTAGACAGCTATCTGCTATCATCTGTAGTTGTTTTTTTATTTTTAATTTAAAGCATATTTAAGGTTTTACAATTGTATTTGTTATTGCTCTGTGTATTATGGACGTATGTTTCATTTCTCTCTTTAATTCCTATTTTTTACGTTTTAGACAATCAACATAATTTCACTGAATGGATGCGTCACTTTAGCGGCCATCTCAAACCTTTCTCGGTGGTAGGCAACAACATCAGCCGCCGGCATAAGTTACCACCCACCAGACAAGTCTTGCCGCCAAGCGATTCTTCGTGTTCCGGCATGATGTCTGGTGAAGCCGTACGGTGGACGGGTCTGAGCAGTTGTGTTGCGATGTGTACCGGGTACGATGTGCCCAATGTTGTTGTGTCGGGAGTTTGGTCGTGGAGGGTCTCCAGATCATCCTCTGGCGCAGCATCGTTGGTCGTGTTGTTGGGTTAAACATTGCATCACCTCGCTCAACTGCCGTCTGTCTTCCTATTCACTCAGTTTTTTGAGTGAATAGGCTTAATAAGCTAGTGCGTTTTACCATCAACGATTGCATCACTGCTTACCATCAGGCGGGATTGCAGTCAAGCACTAGTTTATAACTAATAATAATAATAAAAAACAATCAATGAAGATCCTGTGCTTCTCATGGTTACGCTACTCATACTAAGAACTGAGAAGCTATTGAGTTAGCTCGTCAATAAAACTATTTCAATTAAAACGAAAAAAGGTAAAGTTTCCTAAAATCCTTACTAATATTATAAATGGGAAAGTGAGTTTATTTGTTTGTTTATTCCGCTTTCACGTCGTAACTACTGCACCGTTTGCTTGAATTTATAATTTTGCAGACGTAAAGTTAGAAGTCCGGATTAAATAATAGGGTAATTTTTATCCCGGAAAAATTTGATTTTCCCGAGGAAAATCTAAAAAACGTGATATAACCGAACTCTACGCGGGCGAAGCCGCGGGCAGTAAGCTAGTGACTTATAAAGAAAACTATCAGGAAGATTGGAAGTGTTTAGGTTGTGGCGAAAAGTACAGTCAAACTAAATCCACAGATGAATGGATACGTACCAATGCACCGCTTGTCTTAAATAGGCTCACATAAGTTGAATTAGTTGTTCTGGACAAGAAATATTATTTATTGTAAGCAAAAACTGCGAATATTTTGATTATTTACTTTTATTAAGTATCTGAATAAAAATGAAAAATTTCCTATCAGCTTTGACCCATAGCTATGGGGTGAATTCGGAGTTATATTTTTTTATTAAAACAAATATATTTTTTATATACTAAGTTCAAGGCAATCAGATGCCTTAACAGACAGATCTCAAAGTCTCTGACTCGCGATATACGCCAATTTAATACAAATTGTATTAAAGAGGCTATCGAGCGGAACAAAGGCTCCAAAGTGTTCGCACGAGAATTGTCTGTTGGACAGAGTCTACTTGCGAAGCTGAAGACTGGGGATAGTAGGATCGTCACTTCCAAGCCCGAGCTTTTGGGTGAGATCGAGAAATTCTACGGAGAGTTATACACATCAACACACGCACCTGTTGTAAGCCTGGCTAATGATCCTAGAGCCAGACTAACCCGACACTACACCGACGATATCCCGGACGTCAGCCTGTACGAGATTGGTATGGCCCTGAAACAGCTCAAGAACGATAAGGCGGCTGGAGATGATGGAATTACGGCTGAGCTTCTGAAAGCGGGTGGCAAACCGGTTCTTAAAGCGCTTCAGAAGCTATTTAATTCCGTCATTCTTAAAGGCGAAACGCCTAAGGCGTGGCACAGGAGCGTGGTGGTTTTGTTTTTCAAAAAAGGTGACAATACCCTCCTGAAAAACTACAGACCGATATCCCTCCTGAGCCATGTCTACAAGCTGTTTTCTAGGGTCATCACGAATCGTCTCGCTCGCAGGTTTGACGACTTCCAGCCTCCCGAACAAGCAGGCTTCCGAAAAGGCTTTAGCACCATAGACCACATTCATACGCTGCGGCAAGTTATACAGAAGTCCGAGGAGTATAACAAACCACTATGCTTGGCGTTTGTGGACTATGAGAAGGCCTTCGATTCGATTGAGACTTGGGTGGTGCTACAGTCTCTCCAGCGGTGCCAAATTGACCATCGATACATTGAGGTGATAAAGTGTTTGTACAAAAACGCCACCATGTCAGTCCGTCTCCAGGATCAGGACTTGAAACCGATCCAACTGCAGCGTGGAGTGAGACAAGGAGATGTCATATCTCCTAAATTGTTCACTGCTGCGTTGGAAGATGTCTTCAAGCTCCTGGACTGGAAAGGACTTGGCATCAACATCAACGGCGAGTACATCACTAATCTCCGTTTCGCAGATGATATCGTGGTCATGGCTGAGACCCTGGAAGACTTGGGCAAAATGCTCAATGACCTCAGCAGAGCTTCCCAACAAGTGGGTCTAAAAATGAACATGGATAAGACGAAGATCATGTCGAACTCTCATGTCGCACCCACTCCAATTGTAGTTGGTTGCTCTGCACTCGAAGTTGTTGACGAGTATATATACCTGGGACAGAAAGTCCAACTAGGTAGGTCCAACTTCGAGAAAGAGGTGTCTCGGCGAATCCAGCTCGGTTGGGCAGCGTTCGGAAGCTACGCTACATCTTCTCGTCGTCCAAGATACCACAGTGTCTCAAGACGAAAGTCTTTGACCAGTGTGTGTTGCCAGTGATGACTTACGGAACTGAAACGTGGTCGCTCACAATGGGCCTCATACGAAGGCTCAGAGTCACACAAAGGGCAATGGAAAGAGCTATGCTAGGAGTTTCTCTGCGTGATCGAATCAGAAATGAGGAGATCCGCAGAAGAACCAAAGTCACCGACATAGCTCTGCGAGTCGCTAAACTCAAGTGGCAGTGGGCAGGGCACATTGCTCGTAGAACCGATGGCCGATGGGGCAGCAAGGTTCTGGAGTGGCGGCCACGTACTGGAAGACGCAGCGTAGGGAGACCCCCAACAAGGTGGACCGATGACCTGGTGAAGGTCGCGGGAAGCCGATGGATGCGGGCAGCACAAGACCGGTCATCGTGGAAAGCCTTGGGGGAGGCCTTTGTCCAGCAGTGGACATCTATAGGCTGAGGAAGATACTAAGTTCGCTAACATTTTTATGCCAAAGTTATGCTTAAGGTATACTTAAACATTTATATGACTTTTTTATTTAGATGACAGGGTGATGTCATAAACAAGGTTAATATAGGACTAAAATGGTTCGTCTAAGCACTATTAGCAATTTTACATTGCAAATATGTATTTAAAAACGGCGGAGCTTAGAATTTTTACATAATTTGTAATTTTTTATTGGCTTCATGGCTCTTTCTTTACCTTTCCCAAGAACCGGGAAGAATTAATAAAAAAAAAATATATATTTGAGGATCGTCATAATCATTTCAGCCGAAAGACGTCCACAGGTGCTGCTGGGCATATGCCTCCCCCAAGGTTCTCCAAGACGACCGGTCCTGCGCCTCCCGCATCCAGCGGTTGAGGATGATAACGATTCGTACAATTTTTGAGGTTATGACAACGTAATAATGAATATGGTTTATAGTTATACCTACAAGGCTACAATCGTATTATCTAAACTGCAAAGGTGGACGAGGTAGCCTATGTTATCTATTTGATTGTTATATAAGTCAATATAGTGCTGTAGTGGCATATCTTTATAACAAACAAAATCATGTTGCATGGATTTATGAGGATTCACTTAAGTAATCAGTATTTACTTAAGTAGCAATTTGTCTGCTGTTTTAGTAGGTAGTCAAAATGTTTCAAGGTAAATCAATGCTCGGACACAGAAAGCAGTGCACTTATTTTTTTTTTTCGAAGGTAATTTAATAGGTATGTGCCAAATACAATGTTCCTTTGGTTATGTCAACAATCTGTGATGGTGATTTGTAAAATATAGTAAACGAATAAATGTGTTTTTTTATTATATTTTATACTACCTATTGAAGTAGTGTAGGTAGGTCTTGACAGCCTCCATGGCGTAGCGGTAGCGGACGCGGCCGCTGCGCACGGTGGCGCGGGTTCAATCCCCGCACAGTGCAAGTATTTGTTATGCATGAATATGTATATTTGCACTGGTCTGGTCGTGCCTCGGAAAGCACGTTAAGCCGTTGGTCTCGGTTGCCATAAGAACATCTAGTGGCAGCCATTACGGGTTGTTGGAGCCCTCAAAAGTCCAACAATTGGTCTAACTGCAATGCTTGGAAGTCGCCTACGGGTTGTGGAGGTCAGACGGCAGTCGCTTCACGGAAAATGACGAAGTTTAGCTATATCAGCAGTTGGACTGGTAAAGCGGTCCCCAGACTCCAAAGCTGAAAAGCTTTGGATGCGACTGGGATTAACGCTGTGATGATGATGATTGAAGTAGTGTAGGTACTTCTTCTAAAACAAAAGTAAAAGTCCGGGTTGTCACCAAAATTTATGGTCACCCTTTTCTATAGAAAACTTTATTTTAATAGGAAGCGCTTACAGGTTAATGACCGCCGCATCCAGCTGTACTAAACTTTAATAATAATGGCGCCAAAAAGCAAATCGAGACAGGACCGCGCTGTCGCCCGCCGATCGGAGGTCATTGAACCAATATTTTAAAGGATGTTCTATTCTGTTTGCAATTTTATGCGATTTAGTTTGTTTGAAATTTTCATTTTTTTATTTTTGATGCTAGGTTTTTTTCTATGGTTCAAGATTATTCCTATGAACCAGCATGGTCTGTGTTTTCATTTATTGTCGTATTATCAGCACCACTCTGTACATATATGACTCCAAAAGGCTTTTCAAAAATCTCTGCATGATGTTGTGCTGCGAAATTTAATAAATATCTATCACAGCGTTGAACGTTGATAGGGCCCAGGGCGATGTCACGACTTCCTCATGGTTTCTTCATCAATGGAACGTAATTCATTATGATTACACGATAAACTGGTCTCGAAGATGACACACGAAGAGAATCATACGTGCCAGGAACATTTTCGGTATAATTCAAGGGTTCACGGGAGTAAGGTTTTGGTATGCCACCGCAAACGTATTGGGAGTAACTAAACGTTTTCGGTATAGGTTGTAAAGGCCGCAAGAAGTACTCCTGATGTTTGTCTAGCCAGGAGTTTACCTGAAAAAGGGAAAAATTTGTTTATAAGTTTGTATCATTTATCTAATATTACGTAATTTAGTAACTTTCACAATTATTAATGTATCAGTAAAACTCGTATATTTAGTCATAAGCATGTAACGGTTATGTGTTATAATTATTAGCATATAAAACATATTAGATAAATAAAAAAAAACTTACAAAATCACGCCGATAGCTAGAATCACTATGGTGAGTATTCATTACGGTTTGAATTGTAGGTGACTGCACCGTACAAATCTTCACAAGTGAATGTGAATGAAGGGTATTTGTCGATCCTTAAATACGTATATAAAGTCATTATCAACAATCGGTCATAATGAATATTTTGCACTAATTAACGATTTATCATTAAAACCACTGTAGTGCAGTTATCGTTAAGACAGTCATTACTAAATTGCTGTTCCTAGAAAAGAATTAAGAGGGATTATTGTCCCGTAGATTAATTATCAAATAGTAATTAGTTAATGAAGATTACCCTGTCCTTTGTTTTTACGCTAGTCGATAAGTGTTTAATCTTTACCTATTTCTAATTAGTGGTTAATGGACTTTTGAAAATATATATTTGTTTTGATTTGAGTTAAAATGTTGCCGTTCTGACTGTTCTTAAATTATGTACTAATAGATAAAACTGGAGAGTTTGGTTTGTTTGAACGTGCTAATCTCAGTACTGGTCAGATTTAAAAAAATCTTATTGCGTTGGATAGCCCATTAATACAGGAAGGTTTAAGGCTATGCAGCATCACGCTGCGACCAATAGGAGTAGACCATAACTAATTCCACGCGAACGAAGTCGCTGGCGGCCGCTAGTACAAAATATATAGCTTTGTAGACCTCGTCTCCAGACTGGACCATCTCCAGCAAATGGAGATTAAATGAATTCCATATATGAAGAAGTACAATACCTTTTCTCATCAACAGACCAAGGAAAAAATTGAAATAAATTGCTGAATGATGCTTGCGAATTCATAGCTCTAATTGTAAATTGAATATTGTTTTAGAAAATGAAAGTAAATTAATATTTTGAAATTGTGAATAAATATACGCTAGCGTAGCAGATATTTGAGCAGACATTACATATACGGTATCCTCTCAACTGTAGTCGGAGTACTCAGTGCAGCACCTCCATATACATATGTAGATAGTATATAGTAGAGGCATAGTGCCTATTGGTCCTTGGATTGGCTATGAGATAGATGTGATCACCCAAACCCTGGAAGTTCACCCTTCTCACAACCAGCAAATCTGTAAGACACGGCTAAACTTCGTTCTCGACGAATTATTGGTCCGACATAAATAATACAACACAATAATAAGTAGAGAAGGCATATGACGATGACATATAAGAGTATTATAAAAAAAAATGTTGTTTTCCAGAAAATCATTTTACAAAATATTTTCCGTAAATATATACTCAGAAGAGACACATAATAGAAGAATCTTTGGCATATATGTAGAGCGGGCTGGGATGGTCAACTGTACGTGAAAATCTAAAAGCATGTTAGAAAGTCATGAAGACGAGTTTAGTCTCACGACCCCATCTGTTGACTTGGTGGGTGACTTAAGGGAGGGGTAGAAGCGAAATATCGGTAGCAGTAGAATCTTGCTTTTTAAATAAAAATAAAAATTCTATCATTCACAAACCAGGGTTTGAAGATACTTCTCAAACCACTGCTTCATTGCTTCCTAGATTCAACATTCATTAATGTGGAAACACGATACATAATAATAGATTAGACTTGTTTGGCCTTCATCATCATCATTTCAGCTGAAAGACGTCCACTGTTGGACATAGGCCTCCCCCAAGGTTCTCCACGACGACCGGTCCTGCGCCTCCCGCATCCAGCGGTTTCCCGCGACCTTCACCAGGTCGTCGGTCCACCTTGTCGGGGGCCTACCCACGCTACGTCTTCCGGTGCGTGGTCTCCACTCGAGAACCCGTTGGCCCCAACGAGCATCAGTCCTACGGGCAATGTGTCCAGCCCACTGCCACTTTAGTGTTGCAATTCTTCGGGCTATGTCGGTTACTCTCGTTCTTCTGCGGATCTCCTCATTCCTGATTCGACCGCGCAGTGAAACCCCAAGCATAGCCCTCTCCATTTCCCTTTGAGTGACTTTGAGCCTTTATATAAGGTCCATTGTTAGCGACCACGTCTCAGTTCCATAAGTCATGACTGGCAACACACACTGGTCGACTAAGGGGGAGGCCTTAGTTGCGTACAAATATTTAAATGTCAGTAAATACCATAATATTTTGATAAATTAAAAGCAAAATAGTCAAATGTAAATTTTATAGACAAAAGATAGGAATAGCCATAAACAGTTACAATTTATAAGATGTGAGGTGTGAGCTTTTATATTTGTTAAGATTTAGTTCAGTTATTGAGTTAGGTACGATGGGACTGGCGTACACAGAAATCCATAAAGAAAATAGAGACAAAAATAGATGTGAATTAAATAATTAGTCACTGCCAAGCACAAATATGGTTTGTTATAATGATTTGGTATGTCAAAGATGCCTTGATAATATTTGGTTACATATGATATTAAATGATGTCGTTAAGAAATCTAGAATACTGTAATATGCTTTCCCTTCAAGTAGTATCTTTAATTTATTTTTAATAGATAGATATTAAGCGCCTGCCAACGACTTGGGACACTATTGAAAATTTTAGGAGCTAGGTATACAGAAAACACCACCATCATCATCATCATCTCAGCGTTAATCCCAGTCGCATCCGTAACTTTTTCAGCATTGGAGTGTGGGGTCCGCTTTACCAGTCTAACTGCTGATTTTGACTAAACTTCGATATTTTCCGTGAAGCGACTGCCGTTTGACCTCCAAAACCCTTAAGGCTTAGATATTAAGCATTGCAGTTAGATCAAATTGTTGAACTTTTGAGAGCTCCAACAACCCGTAACGACTGCCATTAGATGTTCGTATGGCAACCGGGACCAACTGCTTAAAGTGCTTTTTGAGGCACGATCAGACCAGTGCAAATATTTATATTCATACATACAAATATTGCACTGCACTGGGATCGGAACCGCGCCTCCTTCCGCTACCGCTACGCCACAGAGGCTTTCATACAGAAAACGCCTTGTGCATTAATGTTGTTCAAAAAGATCTATATACATATACAGCGAACACTCATCGTTTGTTGTGATTGCGACCGGCTTCATTTGATTGACGTGGAAATAACTGTCGATTCGATTTTACAAACATGACAATTTCTGCAATGTCAATATTTTATATATTTTAATTTAAAGCTGCAAATTTCGTTTAACTGTAATTTAAACAATGTCCTCATGCACCTTTTTAGGTTTCTGTAGCCAAATGGCAAAAAACGGAACCCATAAAGATTTGTCATGCCTGTCTAACCGTCTGTCCGTCCGTAGGTCACAGCCATTTTTTTCCGAAACTATAAGAGCTATACTGTTGAAACTTGGTAGGTAGATGTATTCTTTGAACCGCATTAAGATTTTGATGCAAAAATAAAAAAAAATATAATAAATATTGGGGGCTCCCCATATTTGAAACCAAAACTCATTTTTTTATCAATGCATGGGTGTATTTATGGATAAGTCTTCAAAAATGATATCGAGGTTTCTAAAATATTTTATTCCTTCCAAAGTAGAATAAAATTGCCTACCCCCTCCCCCTCTAACTTCTAAAATAAGAAAATGAAAAATCTAAAAAAAACATATGATGTACATTGCTATAAAAACTACTAACGAAACTTGTTTTGAACGAGATCTAGTAAGTACTTTTTTTAATACCCCTAAATCGTAAACCGCTTATTACCGCCTAATGTTTCATACTTTAAATAACTTCATTTCATAAATCAATGGTACGGAACCCTTTGTACGTGAGTCCGATACGCATTTGGCCGGTTTTATTTGAGTTTATGTAGTACGTAGTTTGGAAATTTCACGCAGCTGAACAACGCAAATAACGCATTGAATGGAACTGTTACAAGTCATCAGTTGTAATTACTTTTCTAAACTTAACAGATCTAAAGATACAATTAACAAGAATAGTGAGAAGGATCAAACATTAATTCAAACCATTCTTTGTATGTCATTTGGATACGTTGTCTTATCTTAGCAAACTAACCTGTTTTAACTAGAGCCTTCTTAATCTTTGCCTATAACTTAAGCCAAACTACAAAAGCTATCAAGCGAAAAATTTCCCCGAACCCTTTTCAACAGAATCGGCTATTAGCACACAAACTTTATGCACATGTAACCCTGATCTTTTGGACATAGAACGATATATAGCCCAGAAATATAGGGATTTAGTTTTGTACGCGCCTAATGGAGCCTTTCGTTCCGGAATCAATTTAGGATCAGATTAATTTAGCTGACCCTAGTCAACCTTTTATATTAAACACAATAACTTGCTTGTGGCGTGTTTTTTGCTTCGGAAGAAATGCGAATTTATCATTTCATGTTCCGCACACTTGGCTTTTCAAGAACCCCGAACTGTTAGAAATTATGGTACCAAGTCAACGAGCGCGCACACATCTAGAAGACACTTGGCGCAAGCGCGACAATTTCAGCCTGTTGTCATTGTTACAAACACATTCAAATCAAATCAATAGACACTTATTCAAATTAGGCTGAGAATCAGCATTTTTTGAACGTCAATATTACATAAGAGAGTCCCCCAAAACGCCCACCCATCGACACTTCCTAGTGCTTTCGTTGAGAAGAAGTGGCAGTACAAACTCCCCAGCAGCACAGCTGCCTATTCATTAAAAACAACCCGTGACTTTATACAATGCTATGTAGGTACAGTAATGAACACAAGATAACAGAACCACGATGAAATGCGAATGAAATGCAAAAAAAAATCGTGTAGACCTATGTCTACCCGAAATTTTTAACATACATTTATGTGTGCTCTTGTTAAATTAATTATTAAAATAGTTTACAAATTATAATTAATGAATTAAATTTGTTCACTTTATATTAAACCTCCCCAAACTCACTGTCTATTGTAATCAAGACTACAGCACCTGTACTTGGTTGACTATCACTACACACAACATAAACACTAAAATAGCTGCCAGTTTGGAGAATGCAAGAATATGAAGCAAAATTGCAGCAGGCCACCACTGGTACCAAGACAGCTTCACCTGATATTGTTTCCATTGCATGTGAGTTCTCTGAGTTTAAGTTGTTTGTCTGTCAGGCACTCTCCACATTAAAACAACAGAGTTAAACACTAGCATAAATGTAAACCATGATCTATTAATATCACACCCATCAAATAATTTTCAAAATAAAATGAGTAATAATAAGCTTATAATTGTTCATCAAAATATACAGGGTGTGATAAATAAACAATTAGAATTGGAGTTGTTCATGAACTGTAGTTACATTGATATTGTTTGTCTTACTGAACATTGGTTAAAAGCCCATCAGTTCATGTTCAGCTTTAATAACCATCAGATTGCTAGCTCGTTCAGCAGAGTGAATATGATAAGGGGTGGCTCCCTAATAATTGTTCGTAACAATTTCAAATTTAAAGAACGGACTGATATTGTAAGCCTCTCTGTTGAGCGAGTTATTGAAATTGCTTGCATCGAGCTTGAGCAGTTCATTGTAATAAGTGTCTACAGGCCCCCATGTGCTTCCTATGATATTTTTGAAAAATATATGGAGGAAGTTTTATTAAAGACTTGTCACAGTAACAAAACAGTTGTTGTTTGTAGAGATTTCAACATTAATGTTCTAGAGAAATCAGCTACAGTTAATAAATTTATGTCATTATTCAAGTCTTATAACTTGTACGCAAGATTCTTTGAGCCGACTAGAATAACTGCCATGAATGCCACCTGTTTAGATAACATCTTTACTAACTTAAGACTTTCTGACCATTTAATTATAAATGAGTTAGACTCTGATCACCGTGGCCAGTTAGTTACTTTTACTCAGAAAAGTGAAGTCAGAGCTCAAAGAAAACTTGTGAGTTTTGTTCCTGTAAATAAAATCGTTTAGGACAATTTAAAAATAATTTAATTGAAAAGCTACCGGACTTTCCTTATCACACTAATCCGGAACATGCGTATAGTGTAAGTACTATTTAACCTCATTAATTGTGAATTTATGAAAGTTTTCACAAAAAAAACATTGCCTATTAGCGATCGTATTATATTTAGTGACTGGGCAACCCCAGGTATTTATAAAAGCAGGGAAAATGTATCAATTGTATCAGGAAAAAACAATTAACCATGATGAAACTTTTCAAGAATTTGTTAAAGATTATTCAAAAACTTTTAAAAGAGCCTGTTCCTCAGCAAAAGCCATACACATTAAAAATAAAATAAAATCTTCTGGCAATAAAATCAAAACAACTTGGGAAATTATGAATTCTGAAACTGGAAGAACCAAAGTACAAAATCGCGATTTCCATCTTAAAATTAACGATGAAGTCGTAAAGGCGGACTTGGAGGTAGCAACTGAGTTTGAGAATTTTTTTACTAATATTCCAATAATAACAACAAAAACTTTGTCTTCTTCCTCCACTTCTGCTTACGCCATACTAAAAGAATGTGTTCCAGAATGTGACAAACACTTTGAATTTACATTTGTGACTGCTAAAGACATTATAGAATCTTTTAAGGATCTTGATGTAAAAAAAACTGCCGATCATTGGGGTTTGTCAGTATATACTGCAGCTTCAATAATATATGTTATCGCACCTTTCTTAGCAATTATTTTTAATTCTTGTGTCACATCTGGTGTATTTCCTGATTTGATGAAACTTAGCAAAGTAATTCCACTGTTCAAATCTGGTAGTACAACTGATCCCACGAATTTTCTGAATGGCAAGAGATCTGCAGGATCTGTGGTCAACATGGGCGTTCCGCAGGGCTCAATTCTAGGTCCATTCTTGTTTTTAATTTATATTAATGACTTACCTCATCACGTGGGGGATAAGCACAACATAGTATTGTTCGCGGATGAGACTTCTCTTATTTTTAAAGTCAAGCGTCAGCTAACAAATTTTGAGGAAGTTAACAATGCACTCTCTAAAGTTGTCCATTAGTTTAATGTAAATAACCGCCTTTTAAATGAAAAAAAAAAAACTAAAGTCATTAAATTTTCTACGCCAAATGTCAGGCAGCTAAGTACCAATGTTCAACTGAACGGAGTAGAGTTGATCCCTGTCGAGTCAACAGTTTTTCTTGGATTAACTATTGACGCCAAGTTGCAATGGGGTCCTCACATTGAGAAGCTGTCGGGTAGACTCAGTTCTGCCGCCTTTGCTGTTAAGAAAATTAGACAGATAACTGATGTGGATACAGCCAGAATTGTTTATTTTAGTTATTTTCATAGTCTTATGACTTATGGGATTCTTCACTGGGGAACTTGTGCGGACATCAATACCATCTTTGTTTTACAGAAGAGGGCTGTTCGAGCCTTTACAACCTTGGTCCTAGAGATTCTATTAGAGAAAAGTTCAAAGAAGTGAACATTCTGACTGTAGCTTCACAATATATATTTGAAAATCTTATGTATGTTCATAAAAATACCTCGAATTTTAAGAAAATATGCGATTTTCAAGCGATATTCATAATATAAATACCAGGAACAAACACAATCTTGCTGTACATCACACTCGTCTCCACAGAGTACGCAACTCTTTCATGGGTCAATGTATACACTTTTACAACAAGCTTCCCATGTACATTCGAAACTTACCCATTAAATGATTTAAAAACCATTTATAGGCCAAACTTTGCAAAAAGGGGTATTATAAAATCACAGATTATTTAGAAGACAAAAAAGCTTGGGATTGAGCTGCTCCCTCTGTTTAGCATTGTTATTAATTAAACAATATGCGTAATTATAACGTAAATTATTGTATACATTTTCATTTTTAATGTCTGGACTTGAAAAAAGACGATGATCCCTGAGTTTGTTTTGGCTATTTCTTCTCAGAGGTAGTCAGTCAGGAAATGCCGGCTTCATCTAGTTAAAAAAAAAAATAAAATAAACATGACGTGTAAAAGTGATCAGTGATCCTACTTGCTTAATAAACGATTTCATTTCATTTCAAAAACTCAATTTGAGCAGCTGGCTGCCGGGTTTGATAGACATGAGACGGCTATGAGGAGAAAGGTCTTGCTGTTCCATGGTGTTCCAGAGAAGGATAATGAAAAGTTACTCGATATGGTCCACAACATCTTATCCAACCAACTTAATTTGCCAGAGGTGTGTAAGGAAAGGAATATTATCCATGTTTGTCATAGACTTGGATTCTCAAAGCAGAAGGCCCTACCCATACAGGTACGATTTTTCAAAATGGAGCACCGACAATTTGTTTGGGATAGCAAGAAAGCTCTTAAGGGTACCGGGATCACCTTCTCCGAGTTCTTGAAACAAGTTTGTGTGCTTGCAGCTGCTCGTAAGCATTTCGGTATGCCAAATTGCTGGACCTTCCATGTAGGAAGGTAAGATTGTTGTTATTTGCCCAAACAAATCCCGTCGGAAAATGGAAAGAGCAGGTGAACTTAGAGATCTGACAACCAAGTTCCCGACTTGTTCTACCAACACCGCAGATTCTGCACATTCTGAAGATTCTGGATTTTCTGGTGCCGCAAACTTGGCTACTTCTGCTAAGAGAACGAGGAAGATCCGCCTACGCAAGTAGCATACATATTTGTCGTTGTTCTATCACTTCATTTTTCTTCCTATTCTATTTGTATTGGAGCTTTGCATGGGTTATTACATTCTTTGGCCGGTAGTTATTTAAATAAGTAATTTTATTTGTATAATCTTTAATTCGTATAATATTTATCATTACACTTTTTATTTTTATTATTGCCGGTCTGTAGAATATTATTATACGGCTTTATCTTGTTCCGCAACAACAGGACCGGCAAAGGTGGAGGAGGTGTTGCTTATGTACCTGCGTGCTGATTTACCCCTTAAGTTGGTCAGTTCGTCTCCTTCTAGGTATTCTGAGTCGGCTGAATACTTGTTTGTTGAAGATATTGTTCATCACATTTAAGTTTTGCTTGCAGTTCTTTACAGTCCCAATCTTCACATAGACTATTTTAACATTAAATTTTGTAACCTCTGACTGCATTACGTACATTATATGACTTAAACCCTACGCAAAGTGAATTGAACATGAAGCATAAGTTAAAAGACGGTAAACCGACTAAAACTAAAAAAGGAAGACTTGAGGTATCAGAACTGTCACGACATGAACAACTTCGAGAAGTTGCGGCTCGTTACCGACAAAAACACCCCGGAAAACGTCGAGAAACCGTAGAACTTTATAATTCTTTACATCCAGGCGTCAACCAGACGTCAGGCGTCGTCAGGTGGAAGAAAGACGGGAGGTGATCATAAAATCCCCTGATGACGCTTCGCGCATCAGATGCCTTAACAGACAGATCTCAAAGTCTCTGACTCGCGATATACGCCAATTTAATACAAATTGTATTAAAGAGTAAATTGTATTATCGAGCGGAACAAAGGCTCCAAAGTGTTCGCACGAGAATTGTCTGTTGGACAGAGTCTACTTGCGAAGCTGAAGACTGGGGATGGTAGGATCGTCACTTCCAAGCCCGAGCTTTTGGGTGAGATGGAGAAATTCTACGGAGAGTTATACACATCAACACACGCACCTGTTGTAAGCCTGGCTAATGATCCTAGAGCCAGACTAACCCGACACTACACCGACGATATCCCGGACGTCAGCCTGTACGAGATTGGTATGGCCCTGAAACAGCTCAAGAACGATAAGGCGGCTGGAGATGATGGAATTACGGCTGAACTTCTGAAAGCGGGTGGCAAACCGGTTCTTAAAGCGCTTCAGAAGCTATTTAATTCCGTCATTCTTAAAGGCGAAACGCCTAAGGCGTGGCACAGGAGCGTGGTGGTTTTGTTTTTCAAAAAAGGTGACAATACCCTCCTGAAAAACTACAGACCGATATCCCTCCTGAGCCATGTCTACAAGCTGTTTTCTAGGGTCATCACGAATCGTCTCGCTCGCAGGTTCGACGACTTCCAGCCTCCCGAACAAGCAGGCTTCCGAAAAGGCTTTAGCACCATAGACCACATTCATACGCTGCGGCAAGTTATACAGAAGTCCGAGGAGTATAACAAACCACTATGCTTGGCGTTTGTGGACTATGAGAAGGCCTTCGATTCGATTGAGTCTTGGGCGGTGCTACAGTCTCTCCAGCGGTGCCAAATTGACCATCGATACATTGAGGTGATAAAGTGTTTGTACAAAAACGCCACCATGTCAGTCCGTCTCCAGGATCAGGACTCGAAACCGATCCAACTGCAGCGTGGAGTGAGACAAGGAGATGTCATATCTCCTAAATTATTCACTGCTGCGTTGGAAGCTGTCTTCAAGCTCCTGGACTGGAAAGGACTTGGCATCAACATCAACGGCGAGTACATCACTAATCTCCGTTTCGCAGATGATATCGTGGTCATGGCTGAGACCCTGGAAGACTTGGGCAAAATGCTCAATGACCTCAGCAGAGCTTCCCAACAAGTGGGACTAAAAATGAACATGGATAAGACGAAGATCATGTCGAACTCTCATGTCGCACCCACTCCAATTGTAGTTGGTTGCTCTGCACTCGAAGTTGTTGACGAGTATATATACCTGGGACAAACAGTCCAACTAGGTAGGTCCAACTTCGAGAAAGAGGTGTCTCGGCGAATCCAGCTCGGTTGGGCAGCGTTCGGGAAGCTACGCTACATCTTCTCGTCGTCCAAGATACCACAGTGTCTCAAGACTAAAGTCTTTGACCAGTGTGTGTTGCCAGTGATGACTTACGGAACTGAAACGTGGTCGCTCACAATGGGCCTCATACGAAGGCTCAGAGTCACACAAAGGGCAATGGAAAGAGCTATGCTAGGAGTTTCTCTGCGTGATCGAATCAGAAATGAGGAGATCCGCAGAAGAACCAAAGTCACCGACATAGCTCTGCGAGTCGCTAAACTTAAGTGGCAGTGGGCAGGGCACATTGCTCGTAGAACCGATGGCCGATGGGGCAGCAAGGTTCTGGAGTGGCGGCCACGTACTGGAAGACGCAGCGTAGGGAGACCCCCAACAAGGTGGACCGATGACCTGGTGAAGGTCGCGGGAAGCCGATGGATGCGGGCAGCACAAGACCGGTCATCGTGAAAAGCCTTGGGGGAGGCCTTTGTCCAGCAGTGGACATCTATAGGCTGAGGAAGGAAGGAAGGCGTCAACCCGGCCGGTCTGTAGCACAGTACAATGCTTCACACTCTGAAGTAAATTAGGCTGGTGTGTCTCGCTACAGTGCTTCACATCCGGAAGTCAATAAGGCCACTACTTAAAGTTCTAACAACTAAACTTAAAGGTAATCTACCTTTCTGGTAGGTTGAAAATCAGAAAAAATAGTTAAATGGACTCTCTATAACAAGCAAAAAACTTTAAAAGATTTGAACAAGACTATTTGCAGTCTAGTCAAATTAATACAAAATATAATAGCTGCATTAGAAAAGTTAAAAATACGTCTTGAAAGCACGGATATTAAAGACAAAGAAGCATTTCTTGGTAAAGTAGAACATCGCAGTAACCAGGAGCCATTTTATTCTGAACAAGCTTATAAGGTGATGAAGGTTTATGAAGGTAAATCAAAATCTATTGAGATTGATGATACTGGGAAAGCAAAAACCTTTACAAATGTTAAAGAAATGTCCAAAATCTGACATGGTCTTATTTGAACTCATTGTGCGTATTAAATAATGGAATCTTACTAAAATTGAAAAACATTTTCTAAGCATTGAGTCTCCAAACTTCTACGCAAATGTACTCGATGTCTGTAGAAACAGAAAGACTGGAAGAAAATATTAACTATCCCAAAAATTATCGCATTTCCCACATCTTCGGACTTCGGATTATCAGAGAGATTTATCAAATACGCAGAGACTGTAAGTTATTGCTTAATATTGACGATTCTTTAGCGATTAGTAATGTGTGCTTAAAGTGAAATTTTAGAAGATGAAATAATAAAAAGCAATAAGCTTATAAATTATTTTGCAAATAAAGTTTAGACACACCGAAACTGGATTGTATGTCGTGCAATAAACTTTGTTAATTTCTAGGGATATTAGTTTCAAAGGACGATTAAGAAATCCCGTATCAACAGAATCAGCTCCCAAACAGCTATCATTCTCTAACTAGCCCAACCACCTACTACATGAGGACGTCTATTTGGGCGCAAATTTGGACGGGTCACGGCGGCTTCGCCGCGTACCTACACAAGTTTGAATTAAAAGACAGCCCGGCCTGTGTGTGTCACGCAGGCAACTGAGACTATCCAGCACCTCCTGTTTGAGTGTCCGAGGCACAACCGCGACAGATACGACCTGGAAATAAGTACCGGACGACTTTTGACGGAAACAACTATTGCCGACCTTATGGCGGACAAACACTCCAGGCCGTGTCTGTAGCGGTTCTGCCTCAAAGTAGCAAAACAGTCGATAGAAAGGAATAGGACAAGGGCGGCACAGCCAAGCGCTGTATCGTCGGCAAGATTTTGACAATTGTAAGGAGGTCATAGTGTTACGTAGCGAAAAAATGTGTAAATGTAAATAGAAATAAGTATAGAAATAAGGACAAAATGTAGCATAAAGATAAGATGATAAAAAAGATAATAACGCGGGAAAAGAACAACCCAAGAAAAAAAAAATGACATAGCCGCAAAAAAGGCAAGCGGTAAAAAAGAAAAGATATAAAAGTAATTGGCAAATAAAAAATATTATTTAAAAACAAAAAACCCGCCTGCATAAAACTCTAACGAACGGAAAAGGTAGAAACAAGTTGAACAATCGCAGTTGGGGGACTGTTCTATGGAATACTTGTTTAACTAGCCAAGAAGTCCCCCAACTGCGATTATAATATTTTTATAATAATATTTTTTATTTCAATCTTTTTAGTTTTAACAAATTATGTTTCTAATGTTGGAAAACTTAAAAAAAAGGTTTATTTTTTTTTTAAATAGTTCCATTACTATTAAAAGTGCACGTTATATACATATTTTATAATGAGTATTTTAAATCCTTCATTTTAAAACCAATTCGATAAGTTTGGTAGATAAAAATTACCTCGTAATTATGGCGTCAAACATCCGCCATTTTGTTTTTTTTAATGTCACTGTCAAAGACAAATCTAACGATGTCTCCATTGATAAAATACTAAATAAATACGTCACTAGCGCATTGAAAATGAAGCGTACGAAAGAACGTAAGTCCTGCAAGTCGCTTTAGTCACTCCCGATACTCTCGTTCCGTACGCGCGTGTGTCCTTGGTGGCTAAGAAAATCTTTTTCGCATTCAAAATGGCGTTTTGTGTACTGCATAATTGCACGAATTATGGTAGAAAAGCCAACAAAAGTCATGGAATCACATATCATAAGTAAGTATTCTAAAATATTTAGATAAATAATATAGTTTCAATTATTTTGTCAAAAATTCTTACTGCTAATGCTTAGGCGGCCATTGTAAGTAAAAAAAGAGAGAGCTAATTTGATTTCTCGCGGGAGTGATAGAGACGCGTACGCATTAGACATAGATTAGTTGCACAGAAGCGATAATGTTGATGGTGATTTTTATACCTACAATTACCTATAGTTCTGTTTCACTTTATTCTCGAGCCTGTGTCCTAAGTTAAAATTTATAACATCTTATTCAACAATTAAATAAAACATTGATAAAATTACGTGAACGTTTATTTTGCGTTGCTAAGTAACAGAGTCAAATGACATGAAATTATTAAATGGGAAAGTGTGAGTGGATATTAAATGAACACGAAGTATAATAATAATAATATTATTATTTATATTAATGACCAATAGGAGCACAGCAGTAACAAAAAATGTTGCGAAAACGGGCGCGAACGCGGACGTAGATATTGCTCCCATTATTTTAACAGGCGCTTATTTTATATCAACTAAGCTCCTCCTCCTCCTGCTCCTTCTTTTTTAATATTTTATAATGCGTATTAATTGTCTAGTATAACGTCTGCCTGTCAGACAGTATTTTTTTTAAATAAAAAGGTTAGATTCTTGCTAAACTAATGTTTATTTTTTTATGATTGTTTTAATATTATAATGCGTATTAGTTGTCTATTACAACGTTTGCCTATCAGACAGTAAAATTTTAAACAAAATGACTGATTCTTTGCTAAACAAGTGTCTATTTTTTTTGGGTTGTTGATTGTTTTAATATTTTATAAAGCGTATTTATTAGTTGTCTATTATAACGTCTGCCTGTCAGATAGTAATTTTTTAAACAAAACAACTGATTCTTGCTAAACAAATGTTTATTTTTTTATGATTGTTTTAATATTTTATAATTAGTTATAGTTGTCCATTTTAACTTATGTCTGTCAGGCAGTACATTTTCAAACAAAAAAAAAAAAACAGATTCCATAACAATTAAATTTTTCTATTGATTAAATCAAATATAATTCTATTGATAAAATTAAGGGTATTTTTATTCATCTCTAAAAAAGCTGTCGTCTCCGGAGCCAACTGCAGAGTTCCGGTTTTAATTGCTGAACATCGTAAATATAGCTCACTAACTCCAACTCCGGAGTTGGATAAGTGTCCGAGTTTAGATGCTCTAATAATAATGTATAATCTATAAATAAATAAATAAATATTATTATAATAAAAAGATTTCTTTTTCTATGCTTTATTTAAAATGTACCTACCTTACCTTTTTTCACCCGATGGTAACAAATCCTTTTTACGGACTGCCTTCGAAGAGTGCTAACTCCTAGGGCTGCCTAGAACCTAACGGGATATTTTTACAGAAAAGTTTATTCTTAGTTCGGTGCTAAAAATTAAAATTAATTTTATTTCGTTTCCTTTAATCACAGTCACAAAATAATAAATACACTTCAATCAAGTATTACAAAACTTCAATGACAAACATTGAAGTTTTACAGTTATGCTAACAACGCGGCACAAGCGGCACGCAACATCTACTACGTTTACGGAGTTAACACTACAAACCAATGCAGCACTTGTTATTGATTTGCTCACTGCCGTTCTGGGAATTTCTACTTTAAAAATGTTCCCCGCGGTCTAACAAACGACGACGAATTAAATGTAACATCACATTTGGGGCAATAGAATTTGGATTTCTTGTGACATATAAAACAGCGAAGTTGGTTCTCCCTATATCTAATTATATTGTCTTTACCATCAAAACGTGAGTTTTCACGGAAATTCTGAGAGACTCGGGTAGCGTCATAGGTCAACGTATAGGTCTGCGTTCAGTATTTTTCTATAAGTTTCAGGAAGACCTACTGCTCCTCCATAATAGGGAACCATTGCCTCATCAATGCTATGATGTTCTTCGAACGGTGCATTCTCAATAAAGCTCCTGTTTAGCATGTTGAAATATTCACGTAACTTTGCAAACTTATCACCAGTCTCGAGATTGTCATTATCACAACAGTGAAGGTTGGTCATTATGTAAGTAAATCTGTCTCTGGACATTGCATTGTATATGATATACATACTACAGTCTGAAGTGTTTTGCCAGTACATTGACGTACATTCTAGGCATCACTACATATCCACTGTAAAGAAGAATACCAACAAGACACCGCATTTCATCTGCAGTAATGTTTACAGCTTGGTTAGCATTCTTTTTGGAACTATAGAGATTAGAATAATGAACGAGCAAATTTATGGTGTCTTCGGTAAACATCGCTTCAAAATAAAGTATAGGGGTAAAATACGTAGGAGGACCCTCTACGTCCAGCCATGGTCCAAAGGCAGGCTGAATGTCTCTTGCAACCCAATTGTAGGTTTTATTCTTTGGAACTGTTATACTAGCTGTCAGTGAAGTATGACGAGAAGAACTTGGATCTCGGTCTAAGTCGATGCCCACACGTCTACGCTTTGACAATTGTACAAGTGGCACATCATCTTCTTCATTTTCACTTATATCTTCATAACGAGATATACCTCTGCCTGTACCCGCAATTGAGATCCGGGTGAGTTATGGAGAGTTAGCTGATTTTCATCCCCGGAATCCTCATCGGTAACGTCAGCGTTACAGTTTTCGGGTGGTAATTTCTTTTTAATAATTATAAACTAGCGCTTGATTGCAATCCCGCCTGATGGTAAGCAGTGATGCAATCGTTGATGGTAAAGCGCGCTAGTTTATTACACCCATTCACTCAAAAAACCTTCGTGATTAGGAAGAAAGACGGCAGTTGAGCGAGGTGGTGCAATGTTAGACCCAATAACACGACCAACGATGCTTCGCCAGAGGGAGATTGATGTGGAGACCCTCCACGACCAAACTCCCGGCGCAACAACATTTGACGCATCGTACCCGGCACACAACTGCTCAGACCCGTCCTCCGTACGGCTTCACTAGGCATCATGCCGGAACACGACGAATCGCTTGGCGGCAAGACTTTGTCTGGTGGGTGGTAACTTCTGCCGGCAGCCGATGTTATGGCCTACCACCGAGAAAAACTCACTCACAGCCTGAAGGGCCCTTGCTCAAAAACATACAACTATGTTTTCCGGTATATATTCATTTTCTTGCTCTTCCAGTTTATTAATGATTTCATTTAGTGTCAAAGACCGCCGCTCCATACTACCCCTCAACCTAACAGTACAACACATCATAGTAGTACATTTTGCTATTGATCGTTTAAAAGAACGCTATTTATAATTGTACAAATGGCAGGAATCAATTAGATATCAAAACCAATTATGAATTGCATTCAATAATAAAGATTCTATACTACTAATTTCTGTCCATAATGGAAAAAAATATTTAATTTATTATCATAAATACATACCTTAAATTTTAAATGACGAGCACAGTAATTTTTAAAAATATAAATAAAATATACAAGGACTAAAATCACGAACAATGAATTAAGTGTCTGGTGGTACACTAATAACGTATCGAATGAACATATACAAAACATTTCTCAGTGCTCTCATTTTTTACAATAATTTTATTTATTCGCTGTCCTTTTAAAAGTACGATTGCAACAAGTAGGTTAATGCTGTAAAGGTTGCTTTACAAGAAGCTATGAAAATTTACCGATTGAATAACAAAATATTTTACAAACAGCTTTTGAAAAGGTAGAAGAAAAGGTAGCAAATGAAGGACCCGACAATCCTTTAGAGTTTGAAGCATAGGAAGCTGTAATTGCTATGGAAGATTTAAACAACTTTGATTACTTTTTTTATTATATAAATAGGTAGGCCGTGCTAAATGCTTCCATGAAATTGGTAGGCTGTGTCAAATGCTGCCATTAAGTTGGTAGGCCGTGTCAAATACTGCCATTAAATTGGTAGGCCGTGTCAAGTGCTGCCTTTAAATAGATAGGCCGTGTCAAATGTTGCCATTAAATTGGTAGGCTGTGTCAAATGCTGCCATTAAATCGGTAGGTCGTGCTAAATGCTGCCATTAAAATGGTAGATTGTGTAATGCTTCTGATGATTCTGTTAATTTTAAAAATTTAAAGTCAAAGAATGTTTAAACGAATATCTCATGATGTAAAATAGTACATCCCACTCGGTCACTGGTCAAACACCATCCGAACTTTTCTTCCAAAGATTAAATAGGGACAAAATTTCTTCAATAGAAAGTCCAAGTAGAAATAATAATGATTCAGATGTGAGAGATAGAAATAAGATTCAATAAGAGTCAGAGAAAATTGTGAGTGATATAGTTTATGTATGTAAAAAAGTATGGCAAAAACAAATATTTTTTTTTTTTTTTTAATAATTATAAACTAGTGCGTGACTGCAATCCCGCCTGATGGTAAGCAGTGATGCAATCGTTGAGTGTAAAGCGCACTAGTTTATTAAGCCTATTCACTTAAAAAACTTAGGAATAGGAAGGATGACGGCAGTTGAGCGAGGTGATGCAATGTTAAACCCAAGACCAACACGACCAAACGATGCTGCGCTAGAGGGAGATTGATCTGGAGACTCTCCACGACCAAATTCCCGAGACAACAACATTTGGCGCATCGTACCCGCCACACATCGCAACAAAACTGCTCAAACCCGTCCTCCGTACGGCTTCACTAGACATCATGCCGGAACACGACGAATCGCTTGGCGGCAAGACTTTGTCTGGTGGGTAGTAACTTCCGCCGGCAGCCGATGTTATGGCCTACCACCGAGAAAACTTTAACTTAAGCGTTAAACTTTAATCAGTCTTATTATACTGTAGAAGGCGCTAATGAGGTGACTATGTTGTAAAAATTTAAGGAACACGACAGTCTTATAGATCGAGCATTATTTATTCGAAAAGAGTTGAAGGGGAATGGAAGGCAGTGACACCGGATGAGCAGTCGGTACACGGAAGTTCAAAGGAAAAAATTAATAATGTTAAATTTTGGTTTATTGGATTTAATCAGTTATAATAAAGATTTCAAGAGGTTTAGTATTTATAGATTAAATTTTCTTAATTTGCTACCAAGTTGATATAATAAAACAGATACCAAAATAAATACTGTAATCTATTATGTAATGGCGGGGTTTATGCAAAAGTATATCATGGTACACGCAATCAAAGGCTTTGTAGAGATCACAAAAGATTCAAGAAAAGATTCAAAAGAATCAAGGTAAGAAGTGCTTCAGATGCAACGACATATTTCCCTTCTATTTCTTTATTTGGATTTGGACATACTTCCCCAAATTGCCCTGTGAGATCAAAACCCTCACCATCATCATCGGCGGCGCTGGCGGTTCCAAGTTCTTCCAGAAGGAGTACGGAAACCCAACAGCAACAACCGAAGCGGACGCTCGTCACAACGGCGCTAGGGGGTGCGACGAGCGACAATCGAGTTTGTAAGGTTGGCCACTCTGCGCTTGCTACGATTGGCTCGGAACCTAATATGGAGAACGACGAGTGTCATGGCGGCGACGTTGACGTTTTGGACGTAAACAAACCCGGTATTTCTACAAAACCGATAAAATGTGTGAAGTTATTGTGCGGAAATATAACTGACGCGTTAATAGATTCGGGAAGCGACGTGAATCTGATCAGATTGGACTTCTACGAGGAGATAGGGTCTCCTGTGTGTAACAGTGAATGTGTTATAACTCTTACCGGGCTAGGACTTACAAAAATTACTCCAATTGGACAAATTTGTACTAATATTGAAATCGATGGATATACGTGGATGGATGGATGTTTCACGTTATCCCTAGAAACACCCATTCAAAGTGTTAATTGGTCACGAATTTTTACAAAATGTTTTTACGGTTATGAAAGGTGGATCTGTGTGGATGAAACCGAATGATTGGTTACGTGATGTGGATTGTTGTGCATATTCTGTTTACGTTGTAGGTCATGTGATGGACCGGAATGTTCGAGAACAAGTCAGGTTGTTAGACACATACCACCCACAGCAGATCAAAGAGGCTCCCATCGAGTTAACCCGCCTGTGGCTCAGCGCCCACGGCCTATAGCGCCAAGGGAACAACAGGCCGAGGTAGATAAGCAGATCCAAGAGTGGTTGAATCAAGGAATAATACGGGCAGAAAGAGACAGTTTCATGGAAGAGAGGAAAGAACTTAGGAGGAGTGCTAAAAGACAAATATTAAAGATTCAGGAGGAAAATAAAAGAAGCTTCAATAAAAAGAGAAAGCGAAGTAGGAAGTATAAAGAGGGTGAACTTGTTGTAGTGAAGAGGATTCAATTTGGTCCAGGCCTCAAGCTCAAGCCGAAGTTCTTGGGACCTTACAAGGTGGCAAAGGTGAAAAGAAATGATAGGTATGATGTTGAGAAGGCTGACTCACAAGCGGAAGGTCTTCACAGAACTACGGCATCAGCAGACCATATGTAACCATGGCCTGACTATTCAAGTGACTTTAAAACATCATATTTTAAGTATAGAAGGATGAATGATTGATAACCGTAATGTTCCTATTTTCAGTATGTTTAACATTTAAGTTGATTTTTGTAAACACCAATATTGTTAGAGATGTACCACGTTTGTATTGTTTTTATGTACTTACTACATTGTTACCATTCTAAAACATATCTCATAAGATCCACATTGTAGTTTAGTAGTATTTAAGATTTCTTTTCATGTGTTCAGTCTGAGGACAGACTAAGAGCAGGACTCAGGTCTGTCTGTCTGTTATGCTTTCCCGCTTAAACCTCTCAATCGATTTTGATGAAATTTGGCACAGACTATCTTTAGACCCTGAGAAAGAACATAGGCTACCTTTTATCCCGGAAAAATTTGATGTTCCCGAGGGAAATCTAAAAAGCGCGATATAACCGAACTCCACGCGGGCGAAGCCGCGGGCGGAAAGCTAGTACTATATAACGTTATTTTTTGTTTACGTGAAACTCGAAACACGTTCAGTATTTTTAAGTAATGAATCTACAAATGTACAGTCAAGACCAAAAGTCGAGTTACAATCTCACAAAACTATGGCCAAGCAATACTAGTTGTAGTTACGACCTTCTTCTATAATATAGTTTGATACACACTTGAATACACTTTGACAACTTGCTGCCCGCTTATGATTGTTACTACTAATTTCAACGTTCACAGCAAGTGTTTCAATGGCTAAGCGGATAACGCCCTGATTGGCATTTGAGGTGGTTCGAGTTCGAATCTAATAAGTAACAAACTTTTTTTTAAATGTGTATTGGTGAGGTATGAATGCTGACAACAAAAAATTGTAAAAATACCGATCCGCAACTTAGCGATGATACTTTCTTTTAAGATTTTATATTAGAGTCATTATAAAAAGATGAGGGTAGATTTGAAACAAAGTTTACAATAAAATATTCCACTACCTATTAGCTACAATAAGTAATCTCAAATAATATAAGCTGTTGTTGGTTGGTCGTATAGTAACGAGCGTTTGTGTTATTAGAATTACTTTGTAATCAATATGCAAGCTAATATTAGTATCGAAGCTAAGGCAAATATTGTGGCCCTATATAGGAATGGTCTCAATAAATCTGAAATATCAAATGAAACCGGCTTTTGTGTAAGTTGTTTTTATTATTATTTGGATAAGGTGCAAACCAATCGCTTGTTAAAAATGTGTAATTTAATTGTTATTGTTTTAGAGAAATACTGTAAGTCGTTGGATCAAGAGGTTTGAGGACGAAGGCAGTTTAAAGTGTCGTGAGAGAAGTGGAAGGCCACCCCTTATTAGCCAGCCTCAACGTCGTTATATGGTAGCGGAATATGAGATGAACGGTTTCATAACAACAAGGCGTTTTACCAACGAGTTCGGCACATCATTAGCCACCGTACGCCGCACACTACATGCCGAAGGTCTGCATCACCGAATGCCAGCAAAAAAACCGTTTTTAACACAACGGCACAAAGAGGAGAGGTTACGTTTTGCACGTGAATATTTAAACTTTGATTGGGAGACGACAATATTTACCGACGAAAAAACCTTTAAATCGTGCCAAAAAGGAAGGTCGTATTTGTGGCGTAAAAACAACACGCGTTGGTCTGAAAACAATATTTTGACAAATACGGAGTCAGGCAGAATATGTGTTAATATGTGGGGGTGGATTAGTGCTCAGGGCCCGGGTGAATTAAGTTTCATACCTACCCGGGCCAATAGTGTAAACTACGTAGAAATATTAAATGATATTATGTTACCTACGGTGCGCAACATCTACCCTGCAGAAGACCTACACGAGTTTTGTTTTGTGCAAGACAATTGTCCTATTCACTGTGCTCAAATTGTTCGCGAATGGTTTTGCAATCATCCGGAAATAAAGGTAATAAAGTGGCCTGCAAGATCGCCTGACTTAAACCCAATTGAAAATATTTGGGGTTTAATGGTGCAAAGATGGGAAGCTCGAGATGAGAGGTGTCCTGAGCTACTCAAGTCCCATTGTATGCAATTGTGGGATAGTTTGCGTGGCACAGATATTTGTGCAAACATTGTGGCGTCTATACGTACACGTCTTATTAGCTGCATAGAAAATAACGGAGGTCATATAAAATACTAGCGGCCGCCCGCGACTTCGTTCGCGTGTAGTTAGTCATTTGCCCCCTTATTCATAAAAGTTGTTTCAAGTTAACTAGTGATTAGCGATTCTTTAACCATACATTTTTGACCTTTTAACGTCACTTAACTTTAATCATCATTTATTAATAGACACCACAGTCTTTAAGGGGTTTATTCATAAATGATGATTCAAGTTAAGTGACGTGCAAACGTCTTAAATGTATTGTTAAACAATCACTAATCACTAGTTAACTTTAAGTAGCGTTTATGAATAAAGGGGTTTATCATTTTATTTTAACCCCAAAAGAGTATTTTTTAATTCTCGTATCTTATAATCACTAGTTAACTTTAAGTGGCGTTTATGAATAAAGGGGCTTAACATTTTATTTTAACCCCACAAGAGTTTTTTTTTTATTGTAGTATCTTATAAGATGGTAATCGAAATTAAGTAATATCAAGGACAATTTTGTTCAAAATTAAATACTATTAATTTATTTGGATAAAGATTAATATTTCTTTTTTTTATATGCTCCGTTCTTAATGGTCGCTGCTCGATGTTATATATAGTCCGAATCGGACCAGTAGTTCGTGAGATTAGCGCGTTCAAACAAACAAATTCTTCAGCTTTATATATTAGTATAGATTGAATACAAACAGGTGTGGTAATTTTGTGTCAGAGGACATGCTGGCCGTAACTATAATAAATTAGTTTATGATTGATGAATAATATTGAGGTTAAGCTTCAATCCTCTTTTCTTTAAGAAAATGAATAATTAAGCTATAACCACTTTAATCATAACATATATTATAATAATTATCACATCTAAAAACCATGAATGACCTTTATAATTTTTTTGACACCCTTGCTCATAAAGCTGATGTAATTCCACCGGTTTTAAATATGTAAAGCGGGCCATAACAAACGCGTGTATTATCAAAGCAAATAGTTAAGTTATAGTCCATACAAATTCCGTAACAGCATTATTTGCCATTTCAAATAATTATGGAACTGATCGCCGCCGCACGGCTCCAGCCAGTGAGCAGCGCGCTGTTCCATATTTGAAAGGGCAAATAATAATACTAATGGCGGGAAAGTAACAGTGTCCATTCACAGATTGAGTTTATTTAAAATAACGGATGTCCTATTTGAAATAAACAATTTTGTATTTTTTTCTGTTTCCTCGCAAGTGTGTTAAAATAATTTTTACCCTAACAATAATACCATAGTAAGACCACCATTACAATAGTAATACCATAGTAATAAGTTATAAGTCATAAGATTACTTTTAAATAAAATATTACAATGCTGCCATATCAACCTTTGTTTCATTTATCATAGTAGTATAAGTATATCTACACCTGATAATATATAACTTTATAATATATTGCATTATATTATGTTTATTGTTTGTTATTATATTACATCTATAGTAAACTAAAACATGGTAATTAATAGAAACCTTTTTTAGTATAAATATTCAATAAATTTTTCCATTCGTTTAAATATTATTTGCAAACATTTTTACTTTAAAATACAAATCAATTATCATAATTTTAAATTATATGAAACAACAAAAAGATTTGCCATTATTGAGGATCGAACCCACAATCACACGCTTTTGATAGCACCATTGTTAAGTGCGGCCGCTAACTCAACTTCAAATGAGGTAACGAAATTTTGCATTACTTTAAAGAAAGACGAAGACTGCGATAAAAAATAATGCGTTAGTGTGCGTGGCCGGTTTAGCGCAGGCGACAGTAGTCTCTAAGGTGGTAAAGGACTTCTACAGCTGATTGGTCAAGACCAAAAGTCGAGTTGCAATCTCACAAAACTATGGCCAAGCAATACTAGTTGTAGTTACGACCTTCTTCTATAATAAAGTTTGATACACACTCATACACTTTGACAACTTGCTGCCCGCTTATGATTGTTAGGTACTACTTACTAATTTCAACGTTCACAGTAAGTGTTTCAATGGCCTAGCGGTTTTCGCCTTGATAGGCGTTCAAGGTGGTTCGAGTTCAAATCTAATAACTTACAAAATATTTTTTAAATGTTTATTGGTGAGTTATGAATGCTGACAACAAAAATATCTAAAAATACCGATCCGCAACTTAAAGATGATACTTTCTTTTAAGATTTTTTCTATATTAGAGTCATTATAAAAAGATGACGGTAGATTTGAAAGAATCTGAATCACTACTTCACAAAAAATATTCCGCTACCTACAATAACTATTATTAGCTACAATAACTCCAATAATATTACTTAGCTGTTGTTGGTTGGTGAACATATAGTTACGAGTTCGTGTTATAGTTTTACTTTTTTAATCAATATGCAGGCATATGCAGCAATATATCTCAAATATCATAATATGAAACCGGCTTTTGTGTAAGTTGTTTTTATTATTATTTGGGTAAGGTGCAAATTAATCTCTTGTTGAAAGTGTGTAATAAATTTGTTATTGTTTTAGAGAAATACTGTAAGCCAAAGTCAAGAGGTTGGAGGACGAAGGTGGCTTATGTGTCGAGACAAGTGTAACGAAACAACAATATTTACCGTTGAATAAACCTTTAAATCTTGCGAAGAAGAGAGGTTGCATTTGTGGTTTAAAAATAAACTGGCGATACTGGTGGAGACTTATCGAGCTAAACAAAAAAAAAAACAATTTATAACAATCACAGTGCAGAAGTGTCCTACAAAGTGTTTTAAATATATATCATTATATATCGTAATAACGGACTCTAAACCAACTCGTAAAGTAATTTAGCTAAGTGACAGTAATATGTTCGGTTGGCTTAATGGCTAACAGATGTCGCCTTTTGCAATTTCAATACAAATTACTTTTGGTAAATTATAAAAACAATAATTTCGGAATTCGATAAGAAATAAGTTCGTTAACTTTTGAACTAAGAAAGCGCTTGAAGATTATAATCTCATGCCATCAAACTCCGAAAAAAGTCACTGCAGGAAGGCAGCACTAGTACCATGCTGTACACGCAAAAAAGTTTTAAATGTAATAAGCACTGTTTTGTGTTCTAAGTACAGATTATTTTATGATTGTAATAATATTCAGGTTAAGCTTCAATCCTCTTTTCTTTAAGAAAATGAATAATTAAGCTATAAGCTCTTTAATCATAACATATGTATAATATTATAATTTTCATATCTAACAACCAAAATTGTTTTTTGTATTTTTTACCATAACAATATCATAAGTTTGTCAAGGATTACTTTTATATAAAATATTACAATGCTGCCGTTTCAACGTTTGTTTCATTTGTTAGTATAAGTATATCTATACCGAATAATAATTATATAACTTTATAATATATTGCATTATAATATGCTTATTGTTTTATTATTATATATTTATTTATTATATTACCTCTATAGTAAACTAAAACATATAATAAAAACCTTTTTTGGTATAAATATTCAATAAATTTTCCTATTCGTTTAAATATTATTTGCAAACATTTTTACTTTAAAATACAAATCAATTATCATAATTTCAAATTATATGAAACAACAAAAAGATTTGCCCTTATTAAGGATCGAACCCACAATCGCTCGCTTATGATAGACCATTGTTAAGTGCGGCCGCTAACTTAACTTCAAATGAAGTAACGAAATTTTTAATTACTTTAAAGAAAGACTAAGACTGCGATAAAAAAATTATGCGTTAGTGTGCGTGGCCGGTCTAGCGCAGGCGACAGTAGTCTTTAAGGTGCAAATGGACTTCTACAGCTGATAGTACATTTCAAAAATATATCTTGAAAAACCACAAAGTTATGAGCTTGTTATGTTTCTTGGTTGTCCCTACAAAAATATGGTCAACACATCGCTCGCTATAGCGAAGCGGCGCGGCGGCGCGGGGTTTTCTAGTACTATGATCTGTCATCAGCTGTGGTGTGCGCTCAGTAACCATACTGCAACAATTTCTAAATGTACTTGGGAAAAAATTACATAGTGTAAAAATGCCTATGTTCTTTCTCAGGATCTAAAGATTGTCTGTGACAAATTTCATAAAAATCGGTTGAGAGGTTTAAGCGGGAAAGCGTAACAGACAGACAGAGTTACTTTCGCATTCATAAAATTAGTATGGATAAGCGACTGAATCGATTACAATCAATTTTACAACAGGTTATATTTTTTCCCAAATACATTTAGAAATTGTTGCAGAGTGGTTACTGAGCTCGCCACGCAGCTTACGATAGCGCACGCCCGCGCAACAGCTGACACCAGAGGTGAACGCACCGTTCGCCCGTCCAAACGGAGCGTGGACCATATTTTTGTTGGTACAGCCAAGTAGCATAACAAGCTCATAACTACTAATATTATAAATGCGAAAGTAACTGTCTGTCTGTCTGTCTGTCTGTCTGTATGTCCGTCCGTCCGTCCGTCCGTCCGTCCGTCCGTCCGTCCGCCCGTCTGTCTGTCTGTCTGTCTGTCTGTCTGTCCGTCTTTCTGTCTGTCTGTTACGCTTTCCCCCTTAAACCTCTCAAGCGATTTAGATGAAATTTGGCACAGACAATCTTTAGACCCTGAGAAAGAACATAGGCTACCTTTTATTCCGGAAAAATTAGATGTTCCCGAGGGAAATGTATAAAGCGCGATATAACCGAACTCCACGCGGGCGAAGCCGCGGGCGGAAAGCTAGTAAATTAATATAGTTATAAAGATTATAAAAAGTAAATCATAATATGAATAATGCATTGTTATTTTAAATACAGCATTTATTTTTTACACATTTGTTTTGTAAAATTAAGTTTTGAGTTTTGTTTTCCACTAAATATACATAAATAGGTACATATTATATAAAACTTTAAGACAATACATAATGGTTAACGTCAGTTTTTCCTTTCACATACACAATACTTTACTATACATTACTAATTAGAAGACTACTTTTTCGGTCACTTTATAAAACACCGCAATGTGCTCCGTAATCCATTTGTTACACAAACACATAATAGTATTTTTTTTGTTTGTTTTAAAAGCTAAAGTAAAATTATAATTGCTAGTTTCTTTTTTCACTTAATATTATACACATTAATGGGTACAAATATAAAACTTTAAAATAATACAAAATGGTCATCGTCATCTGGTACTTGGTTGCTTAATGTTTCCTGGGCCGCGGTAGGTACAAAATATTTACATTGCGTCAACATCTGTTGCATCACCAGAAAAAAGAGTTTAAAACATCGTCGACAGGATCATTTTCTCCATATGTCTTGTTCTTCCATATTGATTTTGGGTTAGGAGGCCAGGAAAAATCAATGTGGTCCAGCCCTTTGAATGGTAAGGGAAAACTAGTTGAGTTCCAAGGCGCCCTCACCCAAATTTCGAGGCTCTTTAGGTGGTCATCGACTTAACCTTTTACGGCGCTGAATCACAGTTCTACATCATATCATTTAAACTAAAAAAATCGTTCAATAAAACGAATAAAATACGTTTCAACGCAGAGACGCACATCGACATCAAGCCATTTTTTCATTTGATGTCCATATTTGTATTTTATGGCTACTCGAAGTGACGAACCACCACTTACGGCTCAGCTTCTGATCTTATGGCTACTGAAAATATCTATCCCTTCACTTTTGAAGTGCATGAGAACGGTATACCTACTAAGAGGTTCCTTTGGCGATGCTGGTTAAAAAAAAGGTGCTTACGTTTTACCGGTAGTTACTTCAGCGGCCACTACGATGTACTCATTCCTATAAGAGATGCATCTCCATCTACTTTCCCTTTTAATCCCATAACATTAAATTTTGTTACATCAGATAAAACATAGTAACTCTAAAAAAAAACATAGTAACTCTAAAGGTAAAACATACGGTACATAATAGGAGCATCTGCAACCGAACTAGGTAAAACCTGTATCTCGGCGTGCAGCGCCAAACCTCTCAGCAAGTTAATATAAGAAATTAAGCTATCGCGAACAGCTTTATGTCGATAAAAGGAAAAGCAAAATACAACAAAATAAAGTAAACTAAGCTAAAAACTAAGTTTGTTAGAACAATTTTACAAAAAACAAAATACAGTGAATGAAGCTCAAACTTAGTTAAAACAAATACAAGGAAAGGTAAGTGAGTTGGTGTTTATGTATGGAGAAGGGTGCATGAATGTGTACACGGTGGTGAGTGTTAGAGTGAGTGTGTGTGCATGTTTGGTGTGAAAAGTTGAGTGTACTCAGCTATGTGTGTTTAAGTAATATGAAAATGAAGAGCAATAAAAAAAATAAAATAAAATATCTGAAAAGTTGCCCAAAGGAGCCTATTTACTCTGGTACAATTAACAATTTTTCAGTGTCATCATATGTTAAAGTCAGCAAGTACTTCTTCACTCTGTCTTTACAACGATCCCTAGTGAGAGGGTAAACGTCTAGAATGTAGTTGATTTTATTATAGACATAGGGACCCAAAAATACAAAGAATCTTCTGATAAAGGAAGTTGCAGGTTTATGTTCACGAGTGCAAACTATTTGTTTCCTACGCCTATGTTTGTAGTTGGGGTCATATGCCATGTTTCGATGTTGCTTTAGAATTACTGCCAGTATATAGAGCTGTCTAACCGTAAGCACTTCACAATATTTATAAAGCAACGTCGTAGAAAATAGTCGAGGCTTGTAAGTGCAAATCTTTAGTATTGCGCGTTGAGCAATCTCAGTAGGTTTAATGATTGTTTTGGGAGCTCCTCCCCATGACGAAATGCAATACGTTAAAACTGACTGACACAAGGCAAAATAGATTTGTTTCAATACCATAGGATCAACCACATGACGCAGCCTCTTAAAGACATAAATAAGTTTTCTGACTCGAGCGCTGAGTAATTTTATGTGGTCTTTGAAACTAAGGTGACGGTCGAAGAGGATCCCTAAATATTTTATTGTAACAACGCGTTCGATTGGATTACAGGTACAGTGTGTGTCTAGGGAACATTGGTGAGGGACTATGTTATAGTTACACCCTGCTTGTGTTGATTGTCGTATACTGAAAGTTAGGTATTTCGTTTTAACAGTATTCAAGGTCAAAAGATGAAGCCTGAGCCATTGGTTTACTACATTAAACCCATTCTGGGCAGCATTAAAGGCCTCAGCCCAAGTATTGGCAGAGAAAAGAAGAGCTGTGTCATCAGCGTAAGATATAATGTCGCCATTGGGTACGATGATGCTAGTAAGATCGTTTATGTAAATAAGAAAGAGAGTAGGCCCCAAAATACTGCCCTGGGGAATGCCAAAAGACACTGGAAGATCAGCGCTAACATGACACCCTATTCGAACACACTGCGTCCGCCCAGTTAGATAGCTTTCGAAAAGCCGGAGTTGAATTCCTCTCACTCCAGGTATTTTGTGAGTCTATTCTATACTGCTATATGTACATTATATGACTTAATAAAAACCCTACGCAAAGTGAATTGAACATAAAGCATAAGGGAAAAGGCGGTAGACCGACTAAAACTAAAAAAGGAAGACCTAAGGTATCCAAAATGTCACGACCTGAACAACTTCGAGAAGCGCAGCTTCTCGAAGTTGTTCGTTCTCGAGTTGTTCTCGTAGTTGCTCGTTACCGACAAAAACACCATGAAAAACGTCGACAAATCGTAGAACTTTATAATTATTTTATAATTATAAAGTTCTACGATTTGTCATTGATAATAATTATTGGGGACTAATAGTTTTAATTAGTATAAGTAAGTCTTTTTCCGCGGTGGCCCAAGCGCAGCCGCAGTCTAGCGCCCGCCCAGATGAAAGCCACACAGCCCGGGCCAACAGACTCTACCAGGCCGCGAAGGCCCAGCTGGAGCTCTCAGGGAACTTGAAGACGTCCATTAAGGAGGGCGTTCTAAGCAACCTATCAGGGCTGCGAGGAGCGGTCCTCCAGGTGGACGAGATGCTTCGCTCCCTGGAGCTCCAGATGGAATGGCTGCGGTCTGAAAAGGAGAAAGAGTTGCGGGAAAAATTGGCTGAGAAAGACAGAGTCATCGAGAGGTTGGCTCGGAGCTTAGGGGAAATGGACCTAAGTGCACGAATGGGGGAACTCGTCACAAAAACCGAGGCAATTAAAAAAATGATAAAAAACGATGTAATGGACCGGTTCGACGAGTATCCCCCGGGCAGGGCGCTCTGCGGCAATATCAAGAAATTGGAGGGCCTCATGGAAGAGATGAAGGAAGTAAGGTTGAGTGTAGAGATGACCAGTAAGAAAGTAGATGGAATGGCTGAGAAGATGGAATGTGCGGGAAGGATGACGGAAGAGGTAAGAAAGAGAATGGAAGAGACGGGCACGAAAGTGGAGGTGATCGGGACGAGGATTGGGGAGGTCGGGGAGAGTGTGAAAAAGTACGGGGAAACCGTAAGGGAGGCCGGAAAAGCTGTGGAGACTCTCAGGGCCCCGGCGGTTACGTACGCCGAGACACTGAGGGCCCCCAAAACCAAGGCTCGCCCTCTCCCCTGCCGACCGAACCACTCCCTGATTGTATCTTCGAAAGAAAAGAAGGATACGAGCGAGAATGTTATTGAGAAAGTCAGGGAGGCCCTAAACGCCCGGAAAACGGGGATACAGGTGGACAGGATCCGGAAAGTAAGGGACGGAAAGGTAGTGATCTGCTGCGGGAACAGGCCGGAGCTGGAGAAGGCCAAAAACCGACTCAATGCTCGGGACGGCCTCGACATAGCGCCCGCGGCAAACCGAGACCCGCGAGTGGTAATACGTAACTTGCTCAGTTACAACTCCGAGGCTGACATTATTGAGTCTCTCAAGTGTCAGAACCGGAAGTTGTGGCAGGGCATGGACGATAGTCACTTTCGGGTCAAGGAGGTTTATAGGAGGAGGGCGCGGTACCCCCTTCAGGCCCATGTAGTCCTGCAGGTCTCCCCTCAGGTTTGGCGTAGGCTAACTGAGGCGGGGACCCTTTATATTGACATACAGGGCCTGACTGCCGAGGATCAGTCGCCGTTGGTGCAGTGCTCCCGCTGTTTGGGGTACGGCCACGGCCGCAGATTTGGCAAGCAGAAGGTGGACCTTTGCGCCCACTGCGGGGGGGAGCACGACCGTGCGAAGTGCCCCTCCCGCGTGGACAGGAAGGCCCCAGTCTGCGTAAACTGCGACCGGGCCGGACAGCAGGGGACGGGACACAATGCCTACGACGGCGACTGTCCGATAAGGCAGAAGTGGGAGGTTATCGCGCGCTCCTCCATAAGCTATTGCTAAGGGCCCCGCAGTAGATATGGTATGCGAGAGGCATTTTATTGTCTATCAGGCCAACCTCCAGCGCAGCCACCTGGCGACTCAGGAGTTGGTAATGTCCGCTCATGGGGGTGGTGTCGGTGTCGCCCTGGTCCAGGAGCCTTACGTTGGCGCGGAGGGGCGGGTCGGTAGCTTCCGTGGCGTTAGGGTGATACAGAGGGAGTCTGCTAGGACCAAACCCGTCAAAGCGGCAGTCATGGTGTTCCGGGATGATCTGGAGGTTCTTGTGAACCCCTAATCATCACCGAGAATATTGTGGCTGTCGTTTTAAAGGCGGGCGATTGGACCGTGGCGGCTGTCTCTGTGTACCTTGAGGGCACGGAGGATATCGAACCGTACCTTTCACAGATACGCGACTTTCTGGGTCGGGTCGGCACCGCCAGGATCCTCGTGGGCGGGGATTGGAATGCGTGGAGTCCGTGGTGGGGCAGCGTCGAGGAGGACTCTCGGGGGGAGTCCCTGAGGGGGTTCTTTGATGATATGGAGCTGCACGTATTGAACGAAAGAGTCGTCCCCACCTTCGACACGGTCCGTGGGGGCAGGCGGTACACGAGTCATGTCGATGTTACCGTTTGCACCCAGGGACTGTTGAGAAGCGTCCTTGAGTGGAAAGTGGACGACTCCGTGACAAGTTCTGATCATCGGGCGATACGTGTGGTTCTGGGTCTCAGAGTGCCTCCCGGGGGTAACACCCGGTGGACGAGTCGGCGTTACAACACCCAGAAGGCTGATTGGGGTCGTTTCACTGAGGAAATGCAAAGTGGAATATCCGCCCGGGGACTCACCCTGGAGCGAGTCGCCAACGCCCGCGACAAGGGCGAACTCGAAGGGGCGGTCACGGACTTTATTGAGTCCGTGACCGAAGCGTGTGGGAGGGCTATCCCCCCACACAGACCGCCCCGACCAAAGAACGGCTTTCCTTGGTGGAACGACGAGCTTGAAAGGCTGCGGCGCGACGTGAACACAAAGCGGCGTAGGATCCGCTGTGCCGCGCCGCATCGCAGACAGTATGTAGTAGACGACTACCTGAGTGCCAAGGCGGAGTACGAGCGGAGGGCAGTCAACGCCCAAACTGCGAGCTGGAAGCAGTTCTGCTCGATGCAAGAAAGGGAGTCTATGTGGGACGGTATCTATCGGGTGCTGAGAAGGGCGACAGGTCGTCACGAGGACCAGCTACTCGTGGAGGGTGGAGTTGTGCAGAGCCCGGATCAATCGGTGGCGCTGCTGGCCGGAACATTCTTCGCCGACGATGACGCGTTGGCGGACAATGATGTCCACGCCGTCATCAGGCGTCGTGCGGATCTGGTCAGCACGCGCCTCCCGGGAGAGACCGACGACCCCCCGATCACCAGGGGGGAGCTGATCCGGACTCTGCGCAGCTTCAACCCGAAAAAGGCACCGGGTCCGGATGGTTTCACGAGCGATATATGCTACCGAGTGATTAACCAGGATCCCCAGCTATTCCTGGCCATCCTGAACCGGTGTCTTGACCTGGCGTGCTTCCCGGCACCGTGGAAGGTAGCATCTGTCGTGGTGCTCAGGAAGCCGGCGAGTCCAGACTATGCCCGCGCAAAGTCGTATCGCCCCATTGGACTACTTTCCATCCTGGGCAAGATTTTGGAGAAGATCCTGTGCCGACGAATCCGTTGGCACTTCTTGCCCAAGTCCAATGCGCGGCAGTACGGCTTCGTACCGCAGCGGAGCACGGAGGACGCGCTGTACGACCTGGTGCAGCGCGTCAGAGGCATCGTCCACAAGAAAGAGACCGCCCTGATAGTATCTCTGGACATCGAGGGGGCGTTTGACAACGCATGGTGGCCTGCCATAAAGTGCAGAATGATAGAGAAGGGTATTCCCGTTAATCTGAGACGTCTTGTCGAGGATTACTTCAGGGACCGGAGCGTAGTCGTGCGCTACGCGGGGAGGACGATGCAGAAGCCCCAGTCCAAAGGCTGCGTCCAGGGCTCCATCGATGGGCCTCTCTTCTGGAACATGCTGCTGGACCCTCTGCTGGACAACCTGGATACGCTGGGCGCGTACGTGCAGGCGTTCGCGGATGATATCGTGCTGGTGTTCTCTGGGCACACGGCGCTCGGGATCCAGCGGGATGCCAATGCCGCTTTAGCCTGTGTGCACGAGTGGGGTGTCGTAAATAAGCTTCGCTTTTCCGCCGAAAAAACTCAGGCGATGGTAGTCACGCGAAAGCTTAGATACGACACTCCGGTCGTGCAGATGGGTGGCGTTGACATCTCGATGGTGACCGAGCTCAAGATCCTCGGAGTCATCGTCGACAGCAAGTTGACCTTCAGCAAGCATATTTCATATGCTTGTTGCAAGGCAACTAACCTGTATAGGAAGCTGTCGGCGATGGCTCGGGTGGATTGGGGCTTGTGTCCGGAGATCATCAGGACGATATACACTGCAGTCGTCGGACCGACGATCCTGTACGGCGCGAGCTCCTGTGCGAAGGCCGCCGAGAAGATCTCTGTGCAAAGAACCTTTGCTACCGTCCAGAGGGGCTTTGCACAGAAGATCGCCAAGTCACATCGTACGGTCTCGCTCAATGCTGCATTGAGCGAGACCGTACGATGTGACTCACGCTGTCGGGTCTCCTCCCGCTCGATCTTCGAGTGTCGGAGGTCGCCCGGCTGTTTGAGTGCAAACGGGGACGTCCGATCGATGAGCTGGAATCCCGCGAACTGGAGGAGCGTAGGGCCTTTACGGAGGCCCCTCACCCCGCCAGTGAGCCAGATGTTGAATACCAGTGTCTGGAGAATATGCTCCCCGAAACTTTGGCTCAGCTACAGCTGCCCGCTCATCTGATTTACACTGACGGTAGTAAATCGGATGAGGGGGTCGGGGCGGCATATTCATACTGGCGGGATGGGTCCGAGATTCGGACCAAGCGAATGAGGTTGGAGTCGATGTGCACCGTCTTTCAGGCGGAGCTGCTCGCGATAGCCAGGGCTACGGACCTGGTTGTCTCGAGAGGCTTCGACTGCGCGGCGGTGCTCAGCGACTCCCGGTCCTCGCTCGACTTGATCCGAAACCCGGAAACGCACCATCCCCTTGCTACCCATATTCGTGAGAATATAAGGGAGCAAGAGGGGAGAGGTAAAATCCTCCGGTTCTTTTGGGTGAAAGCTCATGTCGGGATCCCCGGCAATGAGCGAGCCGACGAGTTGGCAAGGCAGGCGGCGGCTCAGTCCAGGGTCGCCCCGGCGTATGACAGGTGTCCAGTCTCATACGTCAAACGACGTTTGAGGGAGGGCACAGTAGCTGTCTGGAATGGGAGGTACACCGGCGGGGCCACGGCTGGGGTCACGCGGATGTTCTTCCCCGATGTGGTGCGCGCGCGCAAGGTCCTGAAGAGGCTCGACAGGACGTCTATTTGGGCGCAAATTCTGACAGGCCACGGCGGTTTCGCGTACCTGCACCGGTTTAAATTAAAAGATAGTCCAGCCTGCGTGTGTGACGCGGAGGCATCGGAAACCATCCAGCATCTGTTGCTGGAGTGTCCGAGGCACGACCGCGACAGATACGGCCTGGAAGTAAGTACTGGTAGGACATTGACGGAATCATCAATCGCTGACCTAATGGCCGATAAACACTCCAGGCCGTATCTGGAGCGGTTTTGCCTCAAGGTCGCAAAAGCGTCCATAGAGCGCAACAAAACAAGGGTGGCACAACCTAGGGGAGCTGTTACTTAGTACTAGTTCTTAAGGTAGCTGTTAATGTAAAATAAATAAACGTTAATATTATATAAATGTTAATGTAATATATAAATGTAAAATATAAATTAAGATGACAAAATGTATTAACATTGTTAAAAAAATAGTTTAAGTTGACGATGTAAAAAGACTGAATAAAAGACTAGGGGAAAAGAGCAACCCCAAAAAATCAAACAGCCGAAGTACAGCTCAAACAAAAAAAAAAAAAAAGGAATAAGACTAGTAGAAGTTAAAAGTAAAACATGATTCCTGCTACACAAGAAGGAAAGAAACGGCTATTAAAAAAAAAGAAAAAAAAAAAAAACCTTGCTGAATCAGAGTCTATTTAGCGAGTTGATGCCTATCGCCCCCACAATGGTTTCTACAATAAACCCCTCTTACACTATAGATTTGACTGATGACAATGATACAAAGTCATTAAATTCAGTGAAGGTAGTAACCAGCAAAAATAAATTAAAAACATATATAAAAATTAATAAGTACATTGTCAAAACTCAAAAAATGGTAAAAAGATAAAGGTACTTTATAAAAAGTGTTAAGATGAACAGGGAAAGGTACAATTTGCTGAAACAGTTAGATATGTATTCTTATAACTTAGAGCAAAGTAATAGGAGGTATGACATGGACACGGAGTCATTGCAATCAGAACTTGACCATCTGCAAGATAAACTCGTTGCGCGCGCGCAGTCGTAGCGAGCGGTCGAGTTAGCTATTGACGACTCTGCGATAGTAACTTTTTTTAGCTTACTCTCATTTTTATTAATTAATGCTTTTTGATGAGTGAAAATGTAGAATTTTGTGACTCAAGTGGAAGTGAGATAGTGGAAGGGGAATTTGAGTTGGAGAGTGAGCAACAAGTTAATTTAAGTATGGAGATGGATAAAAATCCGAACTTAAATAGAGAGCAACAAGTTTTACCGGAGAAGAGAAGCAGACAAGAGGATGATGAAGAAATAATAGAAGATGATGACGGGTTCAGAATCATAAAACGTGGAATTAAACGACAAGCACGAAGAAATTCAAAAACCTATGAAGAAGCAGAATTGAGATTTACAAGAAATAATTTGAAACCCAAAGAACATATTGTGTGTATGACGTCCAAAGAAAAACTACCGAGACAATTTTGAATGGCAAACTTTTGAGATCTCATAATATAGAAAATATAATAAAATTGGTGTACAAAAACCCTTATAGGGCTTTAGTATATTTTGACAACAAAGAAAATGCAATGAAATTGATAAATCGTGAAAATATATTAGGCAACTTGGAGTGTAATATTAATATAGTAGGGGAATCATCATTATGTTACGGTCTACTACGGCAGATAGACTTGGAAATAGAAGATAAAGAAATATTAGAAAACCTTAAATGTGATTTCGAGATTTTATCTGTAAAACGACTGAAAAGGCAGGATAGCGATGGTAAATGGGTAAACTCTGAAACAATTTTTTAAAAATTGCAAATTACCGTCATATGTATATGGTTTTGGATGCAAATTCCAAGTAGAACTCTACATTTTTCCAGTGTCACAATGCTCAGTATGTTGGCGTTATGGACACCTTTCAAGGATATGTCCTTCAAATAAAGTAATATGCCCGAAATGTGGAAATAATCATGCTAATTGTGAGATGACTAATTTTAAATGTATAAACTGCAAAGGTTCACATATTGCAATGTATAAAAAATGTCCTACTTTTTTGAAAGAAAAAAAAATTAGAAAAATTATATCGGAAAAGAATTGCAACTATTGGGAAGGATTAGAATTATATAATATTAAAAGAAAAATTCAGGAGAATAATAAAATATATAATAAGGCTATGGGTAATAATGAAACGCATAAACAGTTTTTGCAAACAGAATGCACTCAGAATACAGAACCAAGACGAATATATAGAGATGTAGTTGTTACAAGAGCTGTTGTACATGAAGAAATGATTGTATCTGAAGAAGCAGAATCAGATGATAGTCAAAGTTTAGATAAAAAAGCTAATACGCTATTGGAAAAATTGAAAAAGAAGAAACCATGTAGTAAGAAAACAAAAGGAGGGTCGCATAGACAGGAAAACTCACAAAAAAAATATCTGAGGTTGAAAAAACAGATAACAAAACAGATAAAAAAAGGGAAACAGGGGAACGTAAGGATTGCTTTCATGGACTTTATCAAAACATAAAAGAAGTATGTATGTCGAGTGATAGCTTTTCTAATAAGTTAGAATTAATTATCAAAATAGTGGTGCGAGATTGCATTACAATATTTTTTAAAATAATAAATGATAAAGATGTTTTAACCCAATTACTATCGTTCTTCAATAATGGATAATCATAATAATAGTGCCTATTTTGTGAACATATTGCAGTGGAATGCTCAAAGTTTAAGACCTAAAATTCCTGAGTTTCTAGCTTTATTATGTCAGAAGAAAATTCATATTGCTTTAATATCAGAGACTTGGTTGAAACCCGATTCATTATTAAATATAAGTGCGTACAATGTTTTTAGAAACGACCGAAGCGATTCATATGGGGGAGTCGCTATTATAATACATAAATCAATTAGAGTACAGTTAGAAACTTTAAATAATAGTAGCCCAGGAATAGAAATAAAATGTGTTAAACTTTTAAATTATAGGGAAATTAAGAATATTTTCTTGGTATATTGCCCTTCATCGGTACGTACTATTCAATCTGACTGGGATTTAATTTTCACTAAATATAATAGTAAATGTTTAATTGCTGGTGACTTCAACGCTCACCACTATAATTGGTCTTGTAAATCAGATACAAGGGGTATGATAATTTTTGACGCTGCGTTGGATATGGGATACATCTCGCTTAACAAAGGGGCAGGTGAGCACACACGAATTAAAATGGCCAATGGTTATTTACAAAAAACGTCCCCTGATATAACATTTGTTTCCACGGACTTAGCTTGCAAATTTGAGTGGCATGTATTGAGTGAAAATCTGGGCAGTGATCATATGTGTATTAAAATTAAAAGTAATTGTAGGGAAACAACATATATAACTAAAAACGTAGATTTAAATCAGCGGACTGGGAGAAATATACCAAAACTTTAGAAGAAATAATGTTACCATATTGTGAAGACTTCTACTTAGATGTTCAACGAAATTATGATTATTTTATTAACATCATTAATAGTGTGGCTGATAAATATATACCGTACACTAAACATTGCACACATTATAAACCGGGATTCCAACCAGAGTCTTATTGGAATGAAACACTCTCTAAATTACTAGCTGAAAGAAGGTTGGCACTCAGGAATTTTAGGTCAAATCCTACCCCCTTTAACTTAAACATTCTAGAAGAAAAGACATTAATCGCTAAGAAAGCTATCAGTAAAAGTAGAATAAATGAACGTCGTAATTTTTATACAAGCATTGATGAGTCTACAACGATCTCCGAAATGTGGAAGCGAGTGCGATGGTTGAAGGGGCGTAGCTCAACTAAACCATACCCGTCAAGGGACCAGAAAGTTTCCCTAATTTGTGATTTAGCTCCGGATTATGCATGCTATGAGAAACCAACATTTCAGTCTTCAAACACACAATTGGAAATCCCTATAAAATTACATGAGTTGTGTAATTTGCTAAAAACTAAAGATACAACACCTGGAGGGGACGGAGTTTCCTATTCAGTGATATTTCATTTACCAACCATTGCCAAAATATTTTTGGTAAATATATAATAATATTTTTTATACAAGTGTGGTACCTTTACAGTGGCGTGACATAGTATTGATGCCTATTCCTAAACCAGCTACTCCTTCAGACAGCAATTCAAAACTAAGACCTATCTGCTTAATATCATGCGTGTGTAAGATATTTCATTTTATACTGACAAAACGCATTAAATGGTTCATAGAAAAAAACAATATTTTGTCTCAATACACGTTGGGTTTTAGAAGAGGACACTCATGTCAGGAATGATGTATGAAAATGAAAGACATCTTAAAATTATTGACGAGTTTAATGAAAATGACACTGTTATTAGATATACAAGTTTAGGTTTAGCCCAGGGTGACCCTATTTCACCGATATTGTTTAACATTGTAATATCTAAACTATTCTCAAAAATCAACAATGTATATATGTGCCAATAAGCTGACGATTTTGTCTTGTATAGTACAGATAAAAATCTTTCAGATAGTACAAATAAATTACAGAAAGCATTAGATACTATATCCGCCTGCTTAAATGAATTGGGATTAAATTTATCAAATAGCAAATCAAAACTATGTATTTTTAGCAGAGGATTTAGGAGACAAAATGTTGCATTGAAAGTAAACGACCATTCCTTATAATTAGTGGATAGCTATAAATATTTAGGGCTATGGTTAGATAGATCGTTACGATGGGGACGTCATATTAATGAGGTAGTCAGAAAATCACAGAAATACTTAAATATTCTCAAAGTTCTGGCAGGCACTTCTTGGGGTATACACCCCAAACATTTACGCAGAATATATATAGCGATAGTCAGAAGTCGTCTAGACTACAGTTGTTTTATTTACGATAACAGTGCGAATTCACATTTATATAAATTGCAGAAAATACAAAATCAAGCACTGAGAATTATTAGTGGTTTCATAAAATCTACGCCAATACACACCATGGAGAGTGAACTATGTATTCCGCCATTGCATATCTGAAGAAAATTCCTAGCATACATATATGGTTTTAAATCCTTATCTGGGACTAACAACATAACAATACAATTATTAAAAAAACTAAATACATTTATTACCAACAGTTATTGGACACGAAAAAAGATACCATTACTTATGACAGTTATAAATGAAATTGAAGATGTTCAGGTTGCTTCGTCCTCACCATTGGAGATGTATACCTTAACAACATGGGTCACTTATATTGATGCGAATAAAATAATTTCAGTTAATTTAGATAGCATGCATCGAGCTAAAAATGTTTATGAAATAAATATGTTAAAACACACTGTAATTAAAGAATTAATTGAGAAATACGCTGATTGTGTAAGATTTTACACAGATGGTTCTTTGAGCAAAGAAGGCAGGGGAGCCTCATTTTATGTTAATACTCAAGAAAACACTAGTGGATCTTTTAAAGTTATAAGAAATGTATGTATCATGTCGCTGGAACTCACTATCATATATCAAAACAATTGATAGCAATAAAGCTGTTATATGTTCAGACAGTAAGAGTGCCTTATATGATATAGCTCGATGCGTCTCTGGTTGCAGAGATACACCGATAGCATATGAGATACTGTCTAAAATAGAAAAATTAGCCGCGAAAGGAGTGGATCTGAGATTGCAGTGGGTTCCTTCGCACATAGGGATACGAGGTAATGAGGAGGCGGATAGATTAGCGAAAATCGGGAGTACAGAAGGACAAGAAATTTATGTGAAACCATATTATTCAGAAATATTATCAAAATTTAATGGGAAGTGTTATGATTTATGGAAGGAATATTTTAATCAAAGATCGTTGGAAAAGGGCATATGGTATAAAACTATCCAATGTGAGCCTCCTCGTATACCTTGGTTTACATATAGTCGATTAAGTAGGAAAATGATTATTATAGCGCATAGAATTAGAACAGGGTATATTCCATCAAATAATTATGCCTTTTTAATGGGAAAAATTTCTTCGTCAAAATGTAATACTTGTGGAATAGTAGATGATGTAAACCACATGTTGTTGGAATGTGTCCAGTTTAATACAGAGAGAGAGGAATGGTTTGAAAAATTTGACATGGATAAATTACAGGTGGGAGTCATAAATTCAGCACTCTCGAACCCCAATAGTGAAGAAGCTTGTATTTTGTTTAAGTTATTATCAGTTAGGTTAAACTAAGGATGTAGTCTATAAAATAATTATAGTAATCGGACTGACATATACATGTAGTATAAAAGTCCAAAAAAAAGAATAATAAAAAAAAAGATAAACTTATTTCAATGACTAATAAGTATAATACCTCAGAAGACCTAATGAGAGAATATATGTTGGCGATGAATGAGCTGGTTAACTCACAAAAAACCAACTGTGAGTGCGGTCTAACATCGAATGTGCTTAACCGGATCATTATTTTGTTGACATCATGTAATACCACCTTGCCGCAGCCCTTTGTTGCTGTCATAGTTCCTTCTGCTAATAGTGCCAATAGCCTTGATTTTAATGATATTAATAGTCTTAAACAAAGCTTGACTAATGGTGTTGTGTTGTTCTGTGATGAGATAGGTAAGGGCTTGGGGCGCTTGTTGACTGATGAATGTTCGGGTCACTCAATATTGAACTACTGTATGCCTGGTTATTCTTTATATGGAATTATGGAAAAAAATATTAAATGTAACTTTTCCCAGGATACAACTTTATTAATTTTTGTGGGTAGTAGTGGAAATATGAGCAAAAGAGAACTGCTTAAGTGTTGTGAAACGTTAAGCAATCTGAATATTGGAAAGGTTGTCCTGTTTACATTCCCTTACAGTGACCAGTAGCCACAGGAAGAAAATAGGATTAGATTTGACCTTAATATGACAATGTCTAACTTGACATTTAATAATAAAATATTACATGTAATTGACATAAATAAATTATTTATTTTAAGAATATTTTAAGAAGAATATGTATTTGACAAGAGATAGACATAACAATGTTAAGTATTATCTTTCTAATTATTATGAAAAACAAATAGCTGTGTCGCTATCATATTTTTTTCTATTACAGCCAAGAATTTGGCTAAACAACTTGCTTCTTTTGAGCAATGCAATTACATTAAAATTAATTCTGCCAATAATTTGATCTCAGTTGACATTATTAATAATTTAAATTAGAAATTAAGACAATACAGCCAACCTCTAGCTATAATATACAGAATCTCAAAAGCAACTCGGGAGGAAATTTAAGGTCAATAGATAATATCAATCTGGTGCATCAAAATATTCAAGGATTTATGAACAAAGATTTAGAGGTAGATTTATTCATAAACCATTATGGTATTGATATTATTTGTATAACCGAACATTGGCTAAAAAGTCAACAGTTCTTGTTCAATTTTAAGAATCACCAGGTTGGTAGTTCGTTTAGCAGAATAAATGCTATTCATAGTGGCTCATTAATTTTAGTTAGTAACCTGCCCAAATTTAAAAATCGTAAAGACACTGTGAGAATGTTTGTTGAACGAACAGCTGAAATTGCCTGTATAGAGTTGGAGGGCTTCATTGTGTTAAGTGTGTACAGATCCCTTTTAGGATGGTATGACTGCTTTGAAAAGGTAATGGATGAAGTTTTACACAAGATTTGTATTTCGAACAAAGACATTATCGTTTGCGGTGATTTTAATCTAAATTTATTAGAGAACTCTGGTTATTGTAATAAAATTATAAGTCTATTTCAGTCCTACAATCTTGTAAACCTATTTTTGGAGCCCACAAGAATAACACCTACTTGTGCCACGTGCCTAGATAATATTTTTACAAACATAATACCAAGCCATAAAGAAGTTGTAAATTTACTTGATTCTGATCACTGCAAACAAAGGATTACTATTCCAAACCATAGTAAAAATGTAGCCAAGTCACGTTACTTGAGTTCAAAGATAAAAAACAGTGGCAATGTAATTAAAACGACTTGGAAAATTATTAATAGTGAAACGGGGAGGTCCAGCGATAGAAATACTTACTATAGCCTGTCTATTAATGACAACATAATTAAATCAGACTGGAAAGTCTCTGAGGCATTTGAAAATTTCTTTTCGGATATTCCTGTTTCAACTACTTGATTCGGCGTTTCATATTGAACATGTTATCAGTAGAGATATGTGTAATTAAAATCTATCACACTCTAAATGTAAAAAAGACTGCTGACCTATGGGGTCGGTGGAAGTTGCTAAGTCTATTATTGATATTGTGGCACCCACTCTAGCTGTTATCTTTAATGCTTGTATTGAATGTGGAGAGTTTCCTGATCTTATGAAAAATAGTAAAATAATACCTTTGTTTTAATCAGGTAGTAGATCAGATCCCACAAATTATAGACCTATTTCTGTACTACCTACCTTTAGTAAAATTTTTGAGAAATTAATTTTAAACCAAATGCTAATTTTTTTAATAAACCTAAATTATTACATAGCAAACAGTTCGGTTTTACAAGGGGTTGTTCAACTACTGATTTGAGTGTTGAACTTATAGGACATTATCTATAATGCATGGGAGGATAAATGCGATGCCTTGGGCATCTTTTGTGATTTGTCTAAGGCATTCGATTGCGTTCTTCACGATACGTTAATCAGGAAACTCCGCCACCTACGGGATCCGGAACTCTGCACTAGATCTTATTACATCTTACTTGAGTGGTAGGATTCAAAGCGTTGACGTTAATGGAAAAAGATCTTCCGGATCTTTAGTAACAATAACATAACAAACAACGGGAATCCCACAGGGGTAAATTCTTGGTCCTTTTTTTTGTTTCTTATTTACATCAATGACCTGCCGTACCTAATAAAGGAAACCACGATATACTGCTGTTTGCAGATGACACTTCACTTTTATTTAAACTTGAACGTCAGCAGCAGGTTACTGACGATGTAAATAACGCGATCTCCAAAGTAGTCCATTGGTTTAATGTTAATAATTTACTCTTAAACGAGAAAAAAACCAAATGCATTAAGTTTACTCTACCTCACGTTAAGCAGGTGGAAACTAAAGTGTTGATAAAGGGCGAAGAATTGAAATCTGAAGACAGCACAGTGTTCCTAGGTATAACTCTGGATGCTAAGCTTCAATGGGGTCCACATGACTGATGTTGAGACGGCCCGTTTTGTGTACTTTGGTTATTTCCATAGCGTAATGTCGTACGGCATTCTGTTTTGGGGAAATGCCGCCGATATTCAAACAATATTTGTTTTGCAGAAACGAGCTGTTCGTGCAATTTATAAATTAAGTCCAAGATACTCTCAGAGAAAAATTTAAAGAGATTAATGTACTGACCGTGCCGTCTCAATATATTTATGAAAATCTTTTGTATGCTCATAAAAATATAAAATTGTTTAAAAAATACAGTGATGTCCATAATATACTAGGAACATGCACAAATTTATTGTACCTACAACAAGGCTCAAGAAAATAGGTGGCTCTATCAGATGCCAATGTATACATTTTTACAATGGACTTCCAGAGGTGGTTCAAGATCTGAGCCTGAATAAATTCAAATCCTTCATTAAACGTAAGTTGTGTCCGAAAGCATTTTATAGTGTGAAGGATTATATTGAGGACAAAAAGGGGTTTGAGCTGCGTCCGATTTCTATACACTGATTGTTCTTTGATTTTTCCTCTTTTAGACCGCATCGCTGACAGAGGTGTTCAGCACTTGTACAGCTACACAGGAGCTAAACAAAGTATTCGGGAACACTGTTAAAGCTGCTGAACCTTGGACAAAAGTATCTTAGCATTGTGTAGATTCAATTTCTTAGTATTGTATAATCGCATGGCACACGTGTGGGCACAATGTATGAATGTGCTGTAAGGTATCTATTTGTTGGGTTAGTCTTTTTTATTGACTTGATTGTGCTCTGGCTGTTGAGAGTATGTCATGCTCACTCAAATGTCTCACTGGTGGTGGCGTGTGTGTTGGGTTATTAGGTTCCATTCAATACGGTTGAACTGAATGATGCTGATCCATACGTCATGTTCGTGAACGGACGCCGCCAGAGGGGACTGGTCATCTCTTAGCTGCCACGGCGTATTTTAATTTCTGAATTGATTTTTGTGTGTTTTCCACAATGGACGCTCTCAGCTTATAATATATTTCTGCATCGTTCTCACACGGCTGAATTCAACATGAATGATGTAGTCAAATATTTATAACAATAGCTTGAAAATTTAAAAGAGTGTCCATGGAGTTTCTTGCCCGTTCTTCTCCATAGGTACCTAATCTTTGGAATGGGCGACTAGCTTCATCTTATTGACTGACCGACCTTCTGACAATTCAAAAGTGCCTGTAACTGGGTTATTAATGTGGATAAACTTATAGAGCTAGGCAGCCTATAAGCAACCGACGATAGAAAGTGCGGTTGTAGAGCATACACTTGATAGTGGAACTGCAGAACAATAATAGAAAGTAAGGTTGTTTTTAAATAATTTTCCTAAAAAAGTTTATGCACACCGAAACTGGACTGTATTTCGTCACCCCACCTGCACCTCTCCGTAGAATAATTGATGAGTATCATTCCCTAATTACGGTAATTTGCTACATGTGACTGGAGTTACACGAAAAAAATTCGTCGCCTTGCTTCATGTGACTCGAGCTACATTGGAAGTGGTCCAGGAAAATGAGCTCTAATATTTTAGTAGAAGGTATATTTTGCCCTTTTTGAATGTAAATGAACGGATAATAGACAATACTAACAACCAAACCTAGAAGCGAGAATGAAGTAACAAAATTCGTTAAAAGTGACATTTCTTAGGTGTGGTGTGTTTGGTGGTCAGTATGGACGGGTTCCAGTTAGGAAGGTCTAACTTCGAGAAAGAGGTCAATCGTCGAATCCAACTCTGCTGGGCTGCTTTCGGGAAGCTACGTAAAATCTTCTCATCCGAAATACCGCAGTGTCTCAAGACAAAAGTCTTCGACCAGTGTGTGTTGTCAGTGATTTATGGAATTGAGACGTGGTCGCTAACAATGGGCCTTATAAGAAGTCTCAAAGTCACTCAAAGGGCAATGGAGAGGGCTATGCTTGGGGTTTCACTGCGCGATCGAATCAGGAATGAGGAGATCCGCAGAAGAACGAGAGTAACCGATAGCCCGAAGAATTGCAACACTAAAGCGGCAATAGGCTGGACACACTGCCCGTAGGACCGATGCCCACGCACCGGAAGACGTAGCGTACGTAGCGTGGGTAGGTCCCCGACAAGGTAGACCGACGACCTGGTGAAGGTCGCGGGAAACCGCTGGATGCGAGAGGCGCAGGACCGGTCGTCGTGGACATCCTCGGGGGAGGCCCATGTCCAGCAGTAGACGTCTTTTGGCTGAAATGATGATGATGGACGGGTGAGTAATTTAAAAAAATGAAATGTTTTTAAAGAAACCATATATTTACTTTATTTTAGATGTAAAGATAAACTAATAAAGAAACTAAATAAAGTATAAAAAACACATATTACCCATTCAGATTTTAATATATTTATAAAAATCTATACAATACGTTAATAATTCGCATGCAAATTTTGATCACTGTTAGTTAATTATTTTAACCCTACCGAAACGCATTTAAAAACTATATAGACAGTTCGTTTAACCACCTTCTCAGCTCAGTTATCTTTTTTTTAAAGAACCACTACATTGAGTCATAAATCGTGTTTTAATCGCAAGCGGCGAGCTTCTAGAAAAAGCGCGCAGGTGACGGTCGGCGCCCGAACAGCCATAAGCAACTGAGTGGCCCTTACGCTCGGGACGTAACCACATGGGTGCACGCTTAATCTTACTACCTTCCACTCGGGACGTGAACACATGTGTTCACTATTTAACCAGGTCAAATATCGAGTTATAATAAGGTTTTGTCTTTTTCTTGTGATGTGATGTCTATGAGAAAGAAAAGGAGTAAATATCGCTCTTGAATTTAACCCTAGAAAGATAACGTTATTTTTTTGTACTGAAAAGATAAACATGCGCCTTAGAGGCGCACCGTTTTAATAGCCGATTTTTTTGATGAATGGGAATTATTTTTGTTTCATTTACTACTGTAAATAGCTGAATTACTAATAAGTAAATGAAATACATATGTATTATCATAATTTTTTATTTTAAATATTATAATTTGTAGGATTTTATAAACCCTTAACAAAAATGAACAAAAATTAGAAGTCTTCTGTACTTATATAGAAATTTTAAAAAAATAGGCAATTTTTACAGTCTTTTTTCTTATTAACTAATTAATTATAATATAATCAGTCTCAAATTTAAAAAAAATACTGGAAAAATCAACGGATAAAGACAATTGTTGCAAACAACTTTTTTATGTTCTCCGCACAATGTCTTTTTACATTTTATGCACGTTATTTTGAATAATTTTCTTTTTTTTTAGTACATAAGCGACAGTAGCGTCGAATTTAGTTAGTGGTTCCTCATCAGCTTCTTCAGACTTCTTCCTGTTACTTTGTGGGGGAGATATTCAATACTTTCTCTGAAGCGTCTTGATAAAGTAGGAATTTCCAACCTAGTTTTCAAACACGGTGCAAAAATATTTCGACACATGCAACTAGGCACAATTAGAATGAACTATATTGATGCCGACGTTTTTCTGGTATTTTGTCCTTTAGCAGTAGACCAAACATGCCTACATCTTTAGGCGGAATTACAATGCGTGGGTCATGTCCAGTATTTTCAGTGACATTCTGCGATGAAGTATCCTTTGAATTTACATAGATCACTCCTTCTTGGCCATCAACATTAGTCATTGACATGGTCCTCGATCTCACTGTCACTGCCCTCATCAGCGCCTTGATCTTCTTCAGTCAATAAAGAAACAATTTCTCTTTCATTCAACACTCTTCTGCTGGACACGGTGTTAAAACACTCCTAAAAACAATTGATGACAATAAGTATTCACTAATAAAATAACCAACCTTTATTACTTACCTTACATTAGTAAAAATAACAAAAACAAATTCACTATGAAAGTGGCAAAAGTTACACAAAAGATAAACATGCGCCTCCCGAGCGCAACACATCGCTCTAACAGCAAAACTATGGTACTTACGGAACAGTAGTGGCCGTCTCTTGGAAGTGTTGACCAACGAATGAGTTGGCTAGGAAACACAAGCTTGTACATGCGTCAGTAACAAAATTGCGACGAAAAATGTATTTAGTGGGCGCCTCTGAGGCGCACGTTATCTTTCTAGGGTTAATACCGATTTAATACCGCGACCCTGTACTCAAGCCAGTAAAAAAACTGTGTACAAAGTTTGTCTTTGGAAGTGGTGAACCAAAATTTCGGTGCTCTTGTGTTTTTGCGTATTTTTGGTGCATTTTTAAGGATAAAAAGGTATATATTGTTATTTTATTATAGTTTATAATCAGAAGAAGCATACACAAATATAATTTATGGTGTAAAAGTAAAGGCAAGTAAATAAATTGTATTCGAAATTGTTACAGGGCTTTCGTGACTGAGAATTATAATTTTTCGTTCATGTAAGCTGTTACATTTCCATTATTTCCAATGTTTAATGGTCGTGATATGGTAGTACTTTTTTAAATAAACAAATAAATAAATAAACTTTGTTGTTCTAGGGATATTGCTCCATAGAACAATTAAGAAAACCCATAATTATGAACAGATGTTTGGAATCAACTGTTGAACTACTATAATTCTAGCCTAATAACTCACAGTCCGTACATATGTCACACAGGCCTTGCTAAGATTCGTGCTAACCAAATATTTGCTGTCTGTGTTCTTAATAACATGCACGTAAGCACTGTTCCACCAGAAATAGGTGAGCTGAACGACTATGAAAACATTTTAATGCAACACGCTAAAGCGTTTCAGGTGGTTGTCACAATGAATCTTGTGGGTAACAAATGACTACCCAATCGTCAGATGGTTAAAAAAGTAAAGGGCAGCAGTTTCCATTTACCGCTTCGGATGGAAGAAACTCAAAAAAATCTCCGAAAACCTGAAGAATCAATAATTGAAAACCCAGAACTTTATATTATAGTCCGAAGCACGCCAAACAAAACAAATATTATATGGCAAGACATTGTTGACGTTAATGAAATGTACAAAGCCTTGAAATACTTAAAAAATGTAAATGAATACATACATAACATACATGAAAATATTAACATAATGTTATAAATACAACAGATAATGCTGAATAAGGTATTTTAGAAGATGGTACAGCAGCTGTTTTGACCCTAATCACAAGAAAAAAGGAAACTGATTATGAGTTCTCGACCTTCTGACTTCTTATCTGAATAATCGAATTCAGAGGGTTGATGTTAATGACAAGAAATCTGCAGGATCTGTGGTCACCATGGGCGTTCCGCAGGGTTCAATCCTAGGTCCATTCTTGTTTTTAATTTATATTAATGACTTACCTCATCACGTGAGGGATAATCACAACATAGTATTGTTCGCGGATGACACTTCTCTTATTTTTAAAGTCAAGCGTCAGCTAGCAAATTTTGACGAAGTTAACATTGAACTTTCTAAAGTTCTCCATTGGTTTATTGTAAATAACCTTCTTTTATATGAAAAAAAAAGTCATTAAATTTTCTACGCCAAATGTCAGGCAGCTAAGTACTAATGTTCAACTGAATGGAGTAGAATTGATCCCTGTCGAGTAGACGGTTTTACTTGGATTGACTATTGACGCCAAGTTACAATGGGGTCCTCACATTGAGAAGCTGTCGGATAGACTCAGTTCCGCCGCCTTTGCTGTTAAGGAGGGTAGATGGCGCTGTCTCGCTTGACACCTAAGTAAATAAGCTCCGTGTTTACATTTAATTTAAAAATATTTACTATCGTGTTTTATTGCTAAAAACAATCAGAATATGTGTATGAAGACCTAAATTATCTGTGTAAACGTTATCAAAGTGATTAGTTCAACAGTGACCTCAATAACAAGTGTTAAAATAACAACCATAACTATTAGAAATAAACCACAAAAGCTGTGCCAAAAGTGACAATTAAGACAACAACAATCGTAATACTTACTATAAAAACAATCAACCAAATTGTATTCAATGCGATCATATTTAAAATAAAAAGTGTTTACATGAGTGACTCAAACATAGTGAGTTACTTCACGTAATTAAGAAATTTAGGCAAACTTTTGTATGTTGTCATTATAAATAAGTTTGGACAAACACAGTAACTTACAAACCATTTATAGAATACAGTGAAAGTGCAAAAATTCAAGAAAAAAGATTTACAAATACCGTTTTTTATTCAAAATTTCTTGATAAATTTGATAATAGCACCACCTAGTAGTGATTATCAGAACTTTGATAAAGTGTTGCAAGACTTATCATAGTGTTGCAAGAAATCAATATTATATTTTTTTCGGTATAAATATTGCAAACAGCGACATCTATTAGCAACTAAAAGCAATTTTGAAATTTATACGGAGTTACCATACTCATCTAAGTCCTGATAGATAACAAAAAAAAATATACAAGGGCATATTTTTCTGTACAATTATAATCAGCCAATATGAACTTCTTGGAAAATATAACATTCCGTCGCAAACGCAGCAGAGGATCGGAATCAAACCATGATGATAGCAATAGTGGCAACAACACAACCTTGAATTGCACTACAAAGTATGCCAGAAATGTCGGAAGATGACGAGAACAATCAAATAAAGATATTGCAGGATAAAATTGATGACTTAACGTCTCAATTAAACAGTGCGCATAGGGAAATTGAAATTTTATCTTTGGAAAATAGTAGTTTAAAACAAAGTAATGAAGATTTATCAAGGAAAAATAATTTATATAAGCAAATTGCGAGGTCCCCAATTAAACAAAAGTCAACAACACCTAAGAAAACTCAGTTAAAACAAGCTAAACATACACAAACAGATAAAAATATTGGGAATAGTACTTCTATAAATCAAGACGACAAGACTCAAACCATAAATGTCGTTCGTAATTCTTCTCACAATAACACAGTTACAGGCAATGTTATCAAACCTAATCAAAAACAGTCACCTAGAAAAAATAAAATATGCATTCTTAGTAGTGAAAACAACAGTAGAATATGTAAATTAATAAATAGCACTAGCTTACCAAACAGTTATGAAATCTGTCACTATCGTAAGCCGAATTGTAATTTAGAACACTTACTAGACAATGTAGACGGTAAAGTTGAGAATTTTACCAAGTCAGATTTCTGTATTATCTTTTTAGGTGAAGAAAATTTCAAACGAACTCAAAATTACATTGAACTCGTTGTAATTATTCGTAAAAAAATTGTACATCTGAAACACACTAATTTTATAATATGCCTACCAACTTTTAAGTACATGAATAATGTAAATATTATGTTCAATAGCAGAGTCGAGAACTTTAATAATTTACTCTATATGGATGCACAAACAAATAATTATGCTTACATTTTAGATTCTAATTTTAACTTGCCATATACTTTTGATACATACAGCCCACATTACGGTACACTCAATAAAAGAGGTTTACAACTTATTATATCGGATTTAATAGAGTTAATTTCATACTGTAGTACTATAGCAGCCACAACTAATATTAACTCTGAAGTTGATTGTTCCCAAAAAATACAAAAAGATATAACAGCTGTAAATTCCCAAAATAATTTTCAATTTTTTCTGTAAATATATAAATATACTTCACCAAAACATAGTGGGACTGATGAACAAATCAGATGCACTAACAGTTAAAATAGATGAACTTCACCACGCAGGAACTCACATTGATGTGATTTGTATGACAGAACATTTTATTGAGACAGGTTATGAGGATTTGTTGCATATACCTAATTTTTTACCGGCAGCCTTCTTTTCAAGAAAGGCTAAACGCGGTGGGACGTGTATTCTTGTTAGAGCCGGACTTCAATTTAGAGACATACCTGACGTAGCAAAACAGTCAGTGCCGGGTGTTTTTGAATCCTGTGCCATAGAACTTATACATCATAAAATTATTATTATCTGTATATATCGTATACCTAAACACAATTACAATGTATTTTATGAAAAGTTAGAGGATATATTAAAAAAATATTGTTCATTCTCTAATAAAAATATAATCTTAACTGGCGACTTTAACATTGACATCTTAAAAAGAAATAAAATTACTCTAGAATTTGAAAATTTCCTAGCCCAGTTCAATCTTAACTTAGCCCTTCACAAGCCTACTAGATTAAGCAGCAACTCCTGCATAGATAACTTTGCACACGCCTACAGAAGAGACTGTAAAGCACAAATAATAGACCTAATTCTGTCAGATCATACATCTCAAATATTAAGTGTACCTATAAATAAATCATGTAAACTTAAATATTGGAAAACACAAAAGCAGGATATATGCCTAGAAAATTTAAAGAAGTTTAAAAACTATTTGAGCAATTTATCTTTTACACAAGTTTATAGTACTAGTGATGTGAATGACTCATATGACTTTTTTGCAGATGATTTTCTAATGTTGTATAAACTATGTTTTCCAATAAAATATGTAACGGTGAAAACTAATACTAAAATTAAATGGATTTCTCGTGGAATAAAAATCTGCAGTCAAAAACAAAGAAAATTACTTTGGACGTATCGATTTAAACATAACAATAAAAATATACTAAATTTCAAAATGTATACTAAGATTTACAAAAAGATTATACGACTGACACAGAGAACTCAAAATAACCACTACATAAACACTTCTGAAAACAAATCTAAAGCTGCATGGCAAATTATTAATAAATCGAAATTTCGGCTACCTCAACATCTAATACCGTCCATTAAGAATGCAAATTCAACTATCACACATCCCACGGAGATCGCAAACGAATTTAATAATTTTTTTATAGATGTTATTGAAAGAAATGTAAAAAGTAACGTTACTTCGAACAATAGTAATACTTATAACAACTTAACTACACAATCATTATATATGCAACCAGTTCTACCTTTTGATATAATAAAAATTATCAATAATCTTAATAATACAAATACTGTGGGCTATGATGGAGTAAGTACTCAAGTGGTGAAATATGTTAAAGAAGTTATAGCACCACCACTAACGCACATTATTAATTTATGCATAACAAATGGTGTTTTCCCTAATAGTCTGAAAAAAGTAATCATTAAGCCCTTATTTAAAAGAGATGATAATTCAGATGTCAAAAATTACAGACCTATTGCCAAAATACCTATATTTTCAAAAATTTTAGAAAAAGTAATTTATAGTTCAATCTATAATTATTTTGAAAAAAATAAGTTATTTTGCAATGAACAAAAAGGATTTCGAAAAAATAAAAATATAAATATGGCATTGTTTGACCTCCTTTCTTATATTATGACATCGGTCGATGAAAGAGCTCCGGTATGTGCTATATATACCGATATGTCAAAAGCTTTTGACTATGTAGATCATAAGATTTTGCTAAAAAAACTGTATGGATATGGAATTCGAGGAAATATTTTAAAACTTTTGGAGTCATATCTGAATAATAGATCTCAATGCACTGAAATCGCACAGTTATGTAAAAAAAGGAATTTGGTAACCATAAACATTTCTCAACCAAGAATTATAAAATACGGGGTACCCCAAGGTAGCATATTAGGGCCTCTACTATTCTTGATATACATTAATGATCTCCCAATATTCATATCTCAAAATATGGTTCTTTTTGCCGATGACAGTACAGCAATTGTAAAATGTAATAATGCTGTCGATTACGAAAGTGATATAAATGAATGCCTCTATAGAATAATTAACTGGCTTAATAAAAATAATCTAGTAATTAATTTAAAAAAAACCAGAGTAATGCACTTTCGTCAAAGATGTGAAAAACCTCCAGTTCATGTCACATTTAATAAGTGCCAAATAGATGATACAGATAAGGCCAAATTTCTAGGTATAACCATTGATAGCAAACTAACATGGAAACCTCATATTGAAGAAATCTGTCTTAAATTAAATAAATCGGCTTATGCACTGTTTCAGCTGTCGAGAAAAGTGAATACACAAACACTTTTAATAGCGTATCACGGTTTAGTTGCATCGGTTCTGAGGTTTGGTATTATTTTTTGGGGGCAATCTACTGAAAGAGAGACTGTTTTTAAAGCACAAAAAAGATGTATTCGTTCTATGTGTGGCTTGAAAACTACCGAAACATGTGAACCTCACTTTAAATCATTAAAACTATTGACTATGCCAGGTATGTACATTTACGAAACTGCTTTGTTTGTTAAGATCAATTTAAACTTATTTCAAAAACTATCTGAAGTAAAGAAGACCCCAATGCGTTCTCAGTATATGAACAAACTGTGTAACAGGAAATGCAGAACCGCTTTAATGGAAAAAAGTTTTTTCGGGATGGCCCCGAAAATTTATAATAAAATACCTGACAGCATAAAAAATTTGCCCCAATCAAAATTTAAGAAAAGTCTCCACTCTCTATTAATTAATAAATGTTATTATACTGTAGAAGATTTTTTAAGAGATGTTTTTTAATATTTTACATGCATGTAAGTTTCCTTTTATTAAATTTATAAATATTTCTATGAAAATGTAAGATAGTATGCTTTTTTTTTATTTAATTTTTTTGTGATAGTTTCATTTCTGTTAAGTACTTTATTCATTTTTTTTAGTTGTTAATGATTTTATGATCTCTGTATTTGTATGCCTTCACGGCAAAACATAGCGCTCATTTATCTAATTGTAAGACCTTCATGTATGCACCTATGTTTTACAAATAAAATTCTGATTCTGATTCTAAGAAAATTAGACAAATAACTGATGTGGATACAGCCAGAATTGTTTATTTTAGTTATTTTCTTAGTCTTATGACTTATGGGATTCTTCTCTGGGGAACTTGTGCGGACATCAATACCATCTTTATTTTATAGAAAAGGGCGGTTCAAGCCATTTACAACCTTGGTCCTAGAGATTCTCTTAGAGAAAAATTCAGAGAGGTGAATATTCTGACTGTAGCTTCACAATATATCGACTGCCCCTAAGTACAGTATCGAAACTGAAATTTTAGGTTCTTTTTTTATTGCTTCAAAACATCCCTCTTTTACTATATTTTTACACTCTAAAAGAAATTAAGCTATAATATGAATTTTGGCCATATTTTGCACTGGTATAATATCGATACTTGACAAACGATCCAGCCTAAATGATCGAATGTTCACTACCGATACTGTACACGGAGGCATGAACCGTGAGAGCAAGACGAAACTACCCATTTCGTTACTGTACATCGCGACTCCTGCCCGTGCTTCGTTTTAATTAATGTGATGATTTATTGAATTAACATTTAAAAAAGCTCTAAGTAACTGAATTTTGAACTAACTTATCACTACTCGATGTTTACTATCAAAAGTTCCATATACCATTTTGTACATCGTTATATTTTTAGATTGAGGTATCGAAAGTGACTGATTCGATATTATTCGCTGATGTTATTTTAATTTGCATTATCGAAACTGCCACATTCGATGTTATAGACGGGTACATGATTTAATGATCCTATCGAATATACCATTTACGATAGTTTCAATGGGAATAATTTGTATATTTCGATACTTGTTATTTATTAAATTCTAGTAAAAATGAATTTTAGTGGTCTTGCTTATTTAAATATGTTAAATAATATTATTTTTATCATTTTACGATGATATTGGTTCCATGGTAGTGGACGCTCTTGCTAAAAAGGTTCCTGGTTCGATCCCCGATTAGTATTTTGCATTTGTGTGCATGTCTACATGTTTGCTCGCACTGGTGTAGGTGTTAACTATGTATTATAATAAATAAATATTTACAATAGAAAAGTATACCTATTATGTGAGTTCATAGGTTCATGTACTCCTTAGCGATATTCGGCTATGGTGGCTAATCTGAATAATCAGCCATCGAAGCAGGACATATTATTGTTATAGTGCATAATTGTGTGCGCGGACAAAAGTGCACTTTTTATTCCTCTTATTGTATATCGATGGGACACGACCAAAGAGGGATCTGGCGCAGGACCAACAGCTTAACGTGCTTTCCGAAGCACGGGGCTACAAGACCACCAACTTAAACCTGACCCGTAGATCGAACCTGGGACTAACAGCACAGCCGCCGCTTTAAAGTCACAGGACAAGTCGTGGTGGCCTAATGGTTAAAATACCAGCCTTTAAAAAAAGAGTGTACGGGTTCGATTCCAGGGCAGGCAAGTACCAATTTAACTTTTCTAAAGTGATATCTACTTTCTAAGTATATCTGACTGATTACAAGGTGAACGAATACATCTTGAAGAAACCTGGCCTTTAAGTCTGAAATGGCCAACCCGCATTGTGCACGCGTGGTGATTACGCTCAATCCTTCTCTGTATGAAAGGAAACCTGTGCCCGGCAGTAGGGCAATAAAAGGGTTGATGATGATGACACACGGAAAATACCAGCAAACTTTATTTAGATAATAATTTGTCGATGAAAAAATATTTTCATTGTATCTGGAGTGGGATAACTTTCATCTTTATAATAATGCCGCCCAAACTTTACGCCAGTATACCGATATTATTAATGAAAACATGAATATAGCATCCTTTGTGCACAAAAAGAATTTATGGGACAAGTTACAGTTTCAATTTTTCCACTGAAAAATCTCCAACTAATGAACATATTAACGCTCATAATGTACATATGGAGAATAAATCAATTGCTAGAGATTTTAAAAATAAAAATAAAATCCTGTCACAAAATTCATCGAAAACAGTATGTGCTACATTTGATTTTCAGAAACTTTGAATTGTCCTCATGATGACATAGTTATGTCTATTCAATTATAAACGGAAGCTATCATTGTATAATTTTACTTTGTTTGACTTTGGAAAAATAGAAGGAACGTGCTTTTTGTGGACAAAGTGTACAGGAAAGAGAGAGTCGAACGAAGTAAGTAGTAGAAAAGTAGAAGAAGGTGCTAATGATTTTTTCTTTTGGTCCGATAACTGCGCGGGCTTAAATCGCTATCGAATAGTGTATTCCCTTTACATGTACCTAGCCAAAAAATATATAATAAATATTATGCTTCGCTTTTTAGAACCAGGGTATACACAGAACGAGGGCGATAGCGTAACACGCTCTTATTATACATCCTATATATATACTCCTGATCAATGGTTTGCCTTAATACGTTGATGTAAAACTAACGGAACCCCATACAATGTAATAGATATAACTCAAGGTGACTTTTTTGAATTTAAAGGCTTACTGGATGATCAGAAATGGAAAAAAAGATACAAATGAAAATATGAAATGGAATAGCATTAAAGAAATCAGTGTGTGTAAAGAAGATTCAAATTGTTCAAAGTTTAAATACAACCTGAAAGATAACAGCTCATGTTAAAACACCAAAGTAGAAACGAGAAATAGTGGAAGAAGGAGAGATGTTGAACTTAAAAAGTTGTATACTCAACAACTGCCATCGTCTGAAGCTAAATATATTATAAGGATTTGATTCATTTATGTAACACAGTAGCCATATGCAAAGAATATCATAGATATTAGTTAAAATATAGTATTCGTTTAAAATATAGTTCGGCCTCACCTGAAGACGCCGACGATTAAAATTAAATAATTATCTAAGGTATTTACTCGTATATATTACTTGGTTTTCATTGAAGAATTTCATTACGTTAATTAAAAAGCATAAAGAAAAATAACATTACTAAGACAGGAGACTTGTTACATTATGTTATTTACTTATTATTATATTTTTATTTTTGTAACATAAGAGGTTTATGTTGTTTTATTTTCATAAAACAATATTATTTCTTTGAGTATAACATTATGCTGGCTAGTTTAGATGATATTGTAAAACAGTACTCATTTTGTATTACCAAATCCTTATTTATTCTAAGTGGAAATAATTAAAATATTTTGTCGTCATTGTCAGCAACGGCATGACGAATTACCTAATTTAAGTATATTTTGATCTCATTATGCCAAATAGAACTTGGTTTGTGATTGTAATTTTTGATATAATTAAACTTTCGTAATAAAAACTCATTTTTATTTCGTTTGCTACCAGTTCATTCGTTCATTATTTATAGGTATAATATCGAAACCTAAAAATTAATCCCATGTACTTGATCGAATATGCCACTTCCAATATTTTTCTGTTTATTAAGCCCGAAGTAACATATCGAGAGAACCACTTTCGACAAACTTTTCAAAAACTGTTCCATAGTACAGTATCGAAAAGGGCAGTTTCGATTTTTCTTATTATTTGATGACCGTAATAAAGTATCGAAACTAGCTTTTCACAGAAACTATCAATAAATTCAATGCATAGTTGTTATATATTTATTAATTACAACAATTTTAGTATATATGTGAAATTAACTGCAGTTAGCTCAATAGATGCAAATTTTATACGCAAAATAAACTTCAAAGTGCTCTCCTGTAAAGTGCCAATTTTCCATTTCGATACTATACTTAGGGACAGTCGAATATATTTGACAATCTTATGTATGTACTTAAAGATATATTGGATTTTAAGAAAATAAGCGATATTCATAATATAAATACCAGGAACAAACACAATCCTGCTGTACATCACACTCGTCTCCACAGAGTAGGCAACTCGTTCATGGGTCAATGTATACACTTTTACAACAAGCTTCCCATGGACATTCGAAACTTACCCATTAAACGATTTAAAAACCTTAAAAAGGCCAAACTTTGCAAAAAGTATTAGATAAAAACTTTTTTACAACAAAACAACCGAAGGTGTCTTTGGTTTTATATATTCATTTTTGACACCGACTTCCGAAATTAGTTATTTTTCACTTTGTAGTGGTTTTTGGAAGTCAGTTGTTTCTTTTGTGAAAAAGTTTTTATTTTACACCTTTTAGTTGTTAAAAGTAGGTACTATAAATTCAGTTGCATCCGGTCAGACTGGGAGCTGACGCAAATATGGTTGGGAAACGACGCAATTTTGTTTACTTTAATTTTTACCCGTAAGTATTCCCTCAACTGCCTATGGTCTTCATCATCAAATTTACTGCAGACCATTATTTTAACCCAATGGGTGCAAAGGACTCATCAATATAAATGAATTGAGTTCAAATACAAGGTAGCTACTGTAAATCGTTTAGGAGTTCCCTGAACTGACCTTTGTCATCATCATCAGCTCCCTAATGACAGTCACCACCCATCTATGTGTAAGGTTCTTGTCAATACAAATTATTCAAGCACAAACACAAAGTAGCTGCTGTGAATTGTTGAGGAGTTCCTTCGACTGTCTCCCGGCTCCATCATCAGATCTACTCCAGACCTTTATTAAATTGTAGTGCTTTAAAATACTTAATGAAAATGCTAAGAAATGCATTAGTCGCCCCTGCAATTTTTGAAAGTTTCCCTTGTTTTCTCACCTCCTTGTTTTGTACCACTTTGGGAACGTCTTCTTTCAAACAGAAAAAGAATTATCAAAATCGGTTCATAAACGACGAAGTTATGCGGTCGAATTGAGTAACCTCCTCCTTTTTGAAGTAGGTTAAAAATCACAGATTATTTAGAAGACAAAAAAGCTTTGGACTGAGCTGCTCGCTCTGTTAAGCATTGTTATTAAGCAATGTGCATAATTATAAGGTAAATTATTGTAAACATTTTCATTTCTAATGTCCGGACTTGAAAAAAGGCGATGATCCCTGAGTTTGTTTCGGCTATTTCTTCTCAGGGGGCCTAGACAAAATCCAAGCGTTTTCCGTTCAAACGTTTTCCTATCGCGCTAAGGAGTTAACGTTAGCGTGTTGAAAATGGTAGACAAGTGACTTATGAAACGCCGAACGCCCATTCCGCAGTGTTAACCGAAACACTCTATAATTAGTCTATGAGATAGTGTGTAGCAAATGTCGGAGTGACACTAGTGCGTTTATTTTCTCACTGTCAAACGCTGACGCGCGATTTTTTTAAATATTTTTTTAGCTTGGTTACTAGACCTTTAAGCCAACCTTTTAATAAAAAGTGTTGTGTGCGTTGAAAGTGAATGAAAAAGAATAGTGTTTTCATCACAAAGAAAGCAAGTGGACGGCTTTAAATAATACTTAAGTTAATGTAAGGATTGTGATTAAATTGTTATATTTGAAATCATTGAATATTAATATTGTTAACAGATCAATTATTCCTATTGCGATGAGCAATCAATACATTTTATTTTAGATGGAATCTAGACTTCGTGCGAGTCCCTTCCAATTTAATTTCCTAATAGAATTTATGGAAAGAAAAGTTCTACCATATAAATGGTAGAACATCGCAAAAACTTGAAATAATTCAAATTCCTATCCCATTTTAACTAGTATCGGACCTACTTGAGGTTATGGAATGCATAACGTAAACAAACTCAAGTGGTTCACTTATATAACTGTGGTCCTAACGTTTGTTATTTTTATAAACACTATTCTAAACCTTAAAACTTGTTTCTTAGATGTGGTATTAGAATGCTGGTAGAAACTTTCCCCCTTATTCATAAACGATGGGCTAAACTTTAGTTGGTGGACCGTTGAAGTGGGCGGCAAAACTTCTAGGGCTCAGGCGCGTGCGCTCCATAGAGGCAGATAAGCACTGCATACCCTAATAATTTTCAAAAAAAAAAAAAAAATAATAAATTATAATATAGTACAATAAAATAATTTATATACTATAAACTTTAAAGACTTCTTTAATCAGTTATTGATAACACTGCCATCTATTGGGGCTAGTGTAAACTACTAACACATATTACAATGCGGCCCGCGCAACTCTGTTTGTCGCGACGACCGCGCCACATTCGCGTGGCGGCCGTAAGCAGAACCGAAATGTGCTTCCCTGACGTGTCTCTGATTCGCGTGTGTGAATAAAATTATTTGATTGTGTGTGTAAACTTTCCGTGTGTTGTCTTGTAATTTCATTCGGTTTATATGCCCAGATAAGCAGTGCTTCATTTTACGCGGCCGAATGAAGAAGTTGACAAAACTAGCACAATTGTTGTTTGTGAAAATACCTTTTTATTTTATCAGCTTATGTTGTTTGGTTATTGGTGTATTTGGTAACATAAATATATTGATTGTTTTAAGAAAGATCTGTACTGTTGATGTATATTTAGATAAATTTAAAACAGTGAATTTTTCAACGTTAACGTTATTATTTTGTTTCCCGTGTAGGTACCTACTTATATTATTTTAAAACGCGGTATTGACAATTCGTTGTTATAAAAACTTAAAAGACCTTAAGTTTTTCAACCTACTTGCTATGAATTTCAATACTATTATACTTTATATTGTAATAATTTTCCTGGAGTTTACAAATTAGCAACAATTAATAGTTATGATTCCAATGAGTAGCGCATCACGTATATTTATGAAATACATAGGTTTAAAGTAGACTCCCAGATTTGTCTATATTTCTATTGAAAAAGAACTTTTAGCAATTTTAAAATGATGACATATTTAATTTTTATAGCGTTATTTAAAAAAGATAGGCGCGTTGATGTAATTTATAGATAGTAAAATATTTTTTTCAGTTTTTTGAGAAATAAATTATTACTTATTTACAGTTGCGTTAATAATAACATTTCATTGTATTTTGACAGCCTCCATGGCGTAGCGGTAGCGAACGCGGCCGCTGCGCAAGGAGGCGCGGGTTCGATCCTCGCGCAGTGCAAATATTTGTATGCATGAATATGAATATTTGCACTGGTCTGGTCGTGCCTCGGAAAGCACGTTAAGCCGTTGGTCGCGGTTGCCATACGAACATCTAGTGGCACTTGTATAAGCACAGATATTTGGGTAGTGCATACCCTCCACAAAATCTCTGTGCACGCCCCTGCTAGGGCTGAAAGACCTTGGCCTAAGACCCCTCTATGTAAAATTTGGAATGATGAAAACTTATACTTTCCGAGAAATTAATTCACAAAAATCACTTTAATTTCACAATTTTAGGTTATGAATCGGGACTTTTTTTTTTTTTGGTTCACGGAATCGGGTCTTTTTGTTGTCATTGCGTTCCGTTATACTTCTTGTTGAAGACCTGTCATATTATTTATTTGAAATTATTATGTATTATTTATTATTTTTATGTTAATAGTAATAATTAGTCTAAAATCATATTATTTCAACAAAAACATTTAAAAAAATTAACTTATTAGCAATTATTGTTTCATTTGACGAAAATCATTGACAATATTATTGTGGACAACGAAACGCAAGCTGACGCCGTCAGTCATCGTTTGTTCGCCTCCCGGACAGGGGACCGGGGGGCGAAGCCCCCCGATAGGGGGCTCGGGGGGCAAAGCCCCCGCCAAATAAAAAAAAAACAATTGTTATATTTAGGCTAGGTTAGGTTAGGTTAGAACAGTGACCAAAACGCCGCGCGAGCCGAGCGAGCGAGCGTGCCGCGGCAGCGGCCGGCGAAGCGCCAGAAAAACATATATATATTAATTATATTTTGATAAATTAAAAAAATCTACCATAGTAAATTAAAAATCACGCAAATTGTTACGTCATAGCCCTTAATTATTGAACTTAACCTCAAAATTTTCAATTTTAAATTTCTCGGTAACGATAAGTTTTCATCATCCCTTCTTCAAGGGGCGGGTCCTCCCCCTCCCCCCCTCCCCCATCCCCAAAAAACCCTTAAATTCAGCGGTCCACCAACTAAAGTTTAACCCTTTTTAGTTTGATATTTTTTAAAAGCATGTTTGTTTAATTTTTTTAAACTATATTTATGAGTAAGGGGGTTTATATTTACTGGCCTTTATTCTCGCTGCACGCTAACATTATAATGTTTAGCCATGGTGATCTTTCTTCGTGAAAAGTAAGGAGTGAACGTCTGTGGCAGGAGATAACGGAAGTTTTTAATTCGATGGGTGGAAGTAGTGTCAACAAACATTTTTTGTTTTCAATTAGATTTATTAGTGTATTTTTTATATACTTAGTTCTTTCATTTAGACATTAGAATTAATAAAATTCCTAAATAAAAAAACTCTAAATGAAAGAAATACATTTTAAAGAACATAAAAACTTTTTAATTTTAATCTTAATATTGCTTTAACCTTAATTTTGAGCTCTTGATACAATACTTTTACAAATCACTTAAATACCATAATATATTAAAAACTAAGAAAGAACATACAAACATATTTTAAAGAACATAAAATCTCTTTAATTTTAACATTGCCTTAACCTTCATATTGGAAATGAACCATTGTTATATCACTTTTATAAATCGAATAAATACGGTAATAAACAAAATACTAAGAAAGAATATAAAATACTAACATAATTATTTTAAAGAACATAAAACTTTTCATCTTGATTTTGAAAATGAGCTTCTAATTTGTGGAAGCAATGTAATATAACAGACATTGCATTCAGAAATCACTTAACATACACATTAATAACTAAGAAAGACTGACTAGGTACTAAAATTACGACTCTTAGTCATATTTTTAGTAGTCAGTTACAATTTTGGATAAAACCTTATTCAGTACAGCCCTGCCTTGGAGTAGCTCATTCTGACTACTAGAGGTACTAACACTTCCTCTACTTCCATAACAGCTGGAGGAGGTAAATTGGCCTCTAAAGCAATATTGTGTAACAGAACAGGCAACTACTATTTTCCCAGCAACCATAGGATGGTAATGCAAGGTCCTGTGTCTTAATAAACACCTCCAACCTGACTTGAGCAATCCAAAACAACGCTCTATACAATTCCTTGCTTGTACATGTACTGGGTATAAGTATCTTCGACAGAGTCAGGAACTGCAAATCATCAGCCAAGGCCACTGAGGATATCCAGAATCACCTAAAAATACATAAATAAATATTAGCAGTATTATGTAATAAATGTTAGCAGTATTATGTAATAATTATTGGCTATACAACTAATTATTTGTTACATGATTGTTTTGGAAATAAAATGGGTGTTTTAAATAACACAAATATCAGTCATTATGATAAAAAGGTACCTAGGGCAGGCTACACCAATGTGCTCAAATATAAATAATATAGAAAAAGTTAATCTACCTAATAACCATTTTGGTGCAATTCTTGCATAAAACTTTCCATTCTACTAGATGCCCCTATGAACGTGTCATGGTTGGCTCCACCAAACTTCAAATTGAAATTAATAATTTTTAAATTACTATCGCACACCTGTAGACAAAGGAAAAAGATATATGGAACATGACATAATAATCCTATAAAATATGTTTCTATAAGCATTTATTAAGCAATAATAATATTATACATAGTTTAACCACAAACATATGTATACTTACCAATTGTACATTCAATGAATCAACGTTAATCGAATCAATGGTAACCTTTTCGATTAAAAAATAAACGCTCTTCTTCTGATGTTTGACAATAGCCACATGAGTATATTCTATGCATCCAACTATGCATGGGAGTCTAAACCGCCTCTGAAACCTGTTGTTTTGGAAATATAATAATGTTTTGTTTATTATGGTAGACAGATTTATTACTACTACTTGGAAGTGTGTAAATTCCATTTTCTAAGTACCTATTGTCATTAAAGAAGGTATATTGTTCATATGAATTACTTAGGAATATGTTACTAATAAAAATTATTAGTTATCATACATTAACTTACTCAAGTCTTTTTTGGGCTCGTTGTACTTGCGACCTTGGAAACACAATCCATTTATTTACAATAGCAGGATGGCACAATGCTTCAACAACTTGGCGTATACACCTAGTAACTGTTCTTTGGACTTTGATATGAAGCCGTAGCCAATGTACAAAAAACCTGAAATATGATGAATTAATTGAGAAAGACAATTAGGGCACTTTTATCTTAGGTTGGAAGTAAGTACACAATTTAGACTTACCTTGATTTAAACACTAATTTGCGGTGATATTAAACGCCGAAGATCATCACAAAGACGCCAAAAACTTTGTTTATCCAGCCTAGAACGATAAATAAATTCCAATTCCGACATCTCAACAATTTGCTCCATGTTACGGCGATTTAATCTTCTTGACGCCTTCACAAAGCTGCTTTATTATTAGCCGCCCATAATAGTCTCAAAGTATGCATTTTTACTAATTAATTTGAATGAAATTACCAACAAAAATTACTATTTATAAGGTTAACGTGAGCGTCCTAGCTCCCGCTATTGTGACGTGCCGCGGAAACGTTAAAATATCATATGCGTTTGTCAAAAGTGGTTTTTGTCTACCATTTTGATGAACAATTATGACTTGTATCTGTCACGCTCGCTTCGACGTTCCTTTCCGCATAACAAATAGTGACTTGTCTACCAATTTAGCAGCAGTCACGTGACCTCTGGTAAGCAAACGTCAACTCCATACATTTTGACTTTTGCGTTGACGTTAACGCTTACAGAAAAAACCACTTTTGACAAACGCATATGATATTTTAACGTTTCCGCGGCACGTTACATTAGCGGGAGCTAGGACGCTCACGTTAACCTTATAAATAGTAATTTTTGTTGGTAATTTCATTCAAATTAATTAGTAAAAATGCATACTTTGAGACTATTATGGGCGGCTAATAATGAAGCGGCTAAGATTGATTCATTGAATGTACAATTGGTAAGTATACATATGTTTGTGGTTAAACTATGTATAATATTATTATTGCTTAATAAATGATTATAGAAACATATTTTATAGGATTATTATGTCATGTTCCATATATCTTTTTCCTTTGTCCACAGGTGTGCGATAGTAATTTAAAAATTATTAATTTCAATTTCAAGTTTGGTGGAGCCAACCATGACTCGCTCATAGGGGCATCTAGCAGAATGGAAAGTTTTATGCAAGAATTGCACCAAAATGGTTATTAGGTAGGTTAACTTTTTCTATGTTATTTATATTTGAGCAAATCGATGTACCCTGCCCTACCTTTTTATCTTTATGACTGATATTTGTGTCATTTAAAACACCCATTTTATTTCCAAAACAATCATGTACAAATAATTACTTGTGTTGCCAACAATTATTACATAATACTGCTAATATTTATTTATGTATTTTTAGGTGATTCTGGATATCCTCAGCGGAATTGGCTGATGATTTGCAGTTCCTGGCTCTGTCGAAGATACCTATACCCAGCGATATGTACAAGCAAGGAATTGTATAGAGCGCTGTTTTGGATTGCTCAAGTCACGTTGGTGGTGTTTATTAAAACACAGGACCTTGTATTACCATCCTATGTCTGCTGGGAAAATAGTAGTTGCCTGTTGTGTTACAAAATATTGCTTTAAACTTTAGAGGCCAATTTACCTCCTCCAGCTGTTATGGAAGTAGAAGAGGTGTTAGTGCCTCTAGTAGTCAGAGTGCCTACTCCAAGGCAGGGCTGCACTGAATAAGGTTTTATCCAGAATTGTAACTGACTACTAAAATATGACTAAGAGTCGTAATTTTAGTACCTAGTCAGTCTTTCTTAGTTATTAATGTGTATGTTAATTGTTAAGTAATTTGTGAATGCAATGTTTGTTATATTACATTGCCATAGAATAAAGAGAGGGAAGTACGTTATCTTCATACAAACGGACCGCGCGCGGCTTGTATGTGTGCGCCATAGTATCTATGCGTCGCCGCACGCACACCTAAACACAATATTAGAGTGCCTTTGACTGCGCTAGTCGCGGCTAGCACGGAACGAGGTTCGCGCGTCACGGCTTTTCGGCACATTAGCTTTTAAAAAATGATCACATAAACTGCAAAGTTGGTATGTCTATTTATGAACAAATAAAAGACTTATATTTTTCAAATTATATTTCTAAAAGTTATTTACAAGGATACGGATATATTACACATTAAAGTTTAATAACAACGCGTTTCGTAATAGTCGAAACCGAAGAAAGTAGGTATTTTTCTGTAGCTAATTTGTAATTTTGTATTAAATGTGTGATTCAATAGATGTTATGTTTGTATTATTTATATTTGTATTAATTAAAAATAAAAATAAATATGGTTCTTTATGTGTACAAAACTAAAAATAAAAATTACAAAAAAAAAAAAACTGACTAGTATATGTAAACTAAATACTAAGTAAATAATTTAAACATAAGCTCTTAGTCTATAAATATTTGTTAGCGGTTTGGGCGACAACCGTAACCGACGAAGGGCGGACAGTCGTCAACCCTAAGACAGTAGGCAATTAAATCGCGGATTGGGTCGCAGATAACCTACTTCCCCTCTTTATTCTATGACATTGCTTCCACAAATTAGAAGCTCATTTTCAAAATGAAGGTATATCAAGATGAAAAGTTTAATGTTCTTTAAAATATGTTTGTATTTTATATCCTTTCTTAGTTTTTTATTTATTACAGTATTGACTCGATTTATAAAAGTGATATAACAATAGCTCATTTTCAAAATATTAAAAGTTAAAGTAATGTTAAAATTAAAGAGTTTTTATGTCCTTTAAAATATGTTTGTATGTTATATTCTTTCTTAGTTTTTAATATATCATGGTATTTAAGTGATTTGTAAAAGTATTGTATCAAGAGCTCAAAATTAAGGTTAAAGCAATATTAAGATTAAAATTAAAGAGTTTTTATGTTCTTTAAAATGTATTTCTTTCATTAAGAGAAAAATGTAATTATATAATGTAATGTATTTCTTTCTTGGCTAAACATTATACCTAATGTTAGTGTGCAGTGAGAATAAAGCCCAATAAATATAAACCCTCTTATTGATAAACAATGTTTAAAGTTAACTAGTGATTAGCGATTCTTTAACCATTCATTTTAGACGTTTGCACGTCACTCAAATTTAATCATCGTTTATGAATAAACACACAAGGGGTTTGTTCATAAACGATGTGTAAAGATAACTTTAAACAACGTTTATGAATAAGGGGGAAAGTTTGCTACCAGCATTCTAATACCGCATCTAACAAACAAGTTTTAAGGTTTAGAATAGAGTTTATGTTTAGAGAAATAACAAACGTAAGGACCACAATCATTTAAGTGAACCACTTGAGTTTGTTTACGTTATGCATTCCATAACCTTAAGTAAGTAGTTCCGATAGTAGTTTAAAATGGGATAGGAATTTGAAATAAATGGTAGAATATCGAAAAAACTTTCCTTTCCATAAATTCTATCAGGAAATTAAATTGGCCGGGACTCATACGAAGTGTAGATTCCATCTAAAATAAAATGTAATGATTACTCATCGCAATAGGAATAATTGATCTGTTAACAATATTAATATTCAATGATTTCAAATATAACAATTTAATCACAATCCTTACATTAACTTAAGCCGTTTACTTGCTGTCTTTGTGATAAAACACAATTCAATTACTTTCAACGCACACAACATTCTTGAATATAAGGTTGGCTTAAAGGCCTAGTAACCGAGCTAAACACTTATAAAAAAATTGCGTTTGACAGTGAAAAAATAAACGCAATAGTGTCACTCCGACATTTGCTACACACTATTCCATAGACTAATTATAGAGAGTTTCGGTTAACACTGCGGAATGGGCGTTCGACGTTTCATATGTCACTTGTCTACCATTTTTCACACGCTAACGTTAACTCCTTAACGCCAAAGGAAAACGTTTGAACGGAAAACGCTTGGATTTTGTCTAGGCCCCCAGAGGTAGTCAGGAAATGCCGGCTTCATCTAGTTTAAAAACAAAAAAACGTATAACGTTTAAAAGTGATCAGTGATCCTACTTGCTTCATTTCATTTCATAGAATTACACCGTATATCCTTTGAATGAATGGAGACGAAATGCATCAGCTTCAGAACTCAACTAAATGTCGAAAGTAAACACAGCACCGATTGTTGCCCGAGATAAATACTTCGATGTTAAATATTTTCCATATTTATATCTGGAAGGAAAATGCGGTCAATTTCATAATCGGCAACAGAAAGTAACTATTTTTCTTATTGAATGATGCTTATAGAGGGTTATAGGTTAAGTCGACCTTAATCCTTTAAGAGGTGGTAGTTTCCATCATTTCTGACTGATTTGACTATGGAACACCATACCCCAAACTTAACCGTTCTCAAGTTATAGGACTTCGAAGATTTTTTATAAAAAATCCAGATTTTTTGTCTATTGTCCCCATTTTTTTGTGTTTTGTACCTCTAATGTTTTTGTTTTTATATTTTTTGTGTAGCAGAATAGCTACTTCATTATCTTAAATACAAAAACTGCAAGTAACTCTACCAACTGAGTCGTATTAGACGACTGATTGTTAAAGAAATAAATTTGTGAAAAGTTTTTTAATCTTTGTAAGATATTGTAAAAAAGTCTATGACAGTTGTGCTGCAGATGTGCTTAAAAATATCTACGGTTCTTCAGCTTTCTGATAAAGTATAATACAATAGAGTATTATTGGTTTTTTTTTACAAAAACATTGATGATATGCTACCAGATAGTAGTAAAAAATAACGATGCTTAAGCGTCAAATTTAACTTTAGTCAGAAAATAAAATAAAACAATCCACATTAGTAACAAATGAGGTTTATTAATCCTTTTACGGTACATGTTATACTGTCCGCCCCTATTTCGCACACATACACGCATTCTGTGTCTTAAGCCACTTTTCACTACCCCAGTTGTTAGTCCTCTCTTTATTTCGTTAGCAGCATCAATAATTTTCTGCCTCAAAACATTAACAGATATTATTGAGTTAAGTTCATTGTAAACCAAACTTTTCATGTGCCCCCACACATAAAAATCCATAGGTGTCAAGTCTGGACTTCTAGCTGGCCACGGTGTAGGCCCACCTCTCCCGATCCACTTATTTGGATAATTAGTGTCTAGCCACTTTCTGACACTTCTTCTAAAGTGCGCGGGGCACCTGTCGTGCTGAAACCACATATCTCGAATGAGGTTTAATGGTATTTCGTCGAGCAAATCGGGTAAATCTTGTCTCAAAAAATAGAGGTAGTGGTAGAGACCGGCAGTATGCACAGTAAACCACACTTTCCATTGTGAGATTCCAACTTCTCGGGCAACAACGTTGGTTGACGTAGTCGGATCCAGTCGAAATCGTCGAACAATCTCATTATCTTCCTCTTCATCATGATCAATACGTGGTCTACCCAGATCTGTTCGTTGCCTCGAAACAGAGCCAGTCTCTCTAATTCGTCGGTAAACACTTCATCGAAGGCACTAATATCCGGAATTCGGCGGCCAGGAAAACGTCTTATGTATTCTTGACGAGCTTGTAAGGATACACAGTTGCTATTATTCTTCGCTGCTCATATTCTTCGTTCGTAAAGGTCACCATCTTCAACAGTTCCAAATCAGAAGCACAAATCAAGGTTCAGTTAACAAGCACAGTCACGAATGGGAGGAAACAGTCCAGAAAAACAAGCCAAGTCGAGTAAAAAACGAAGAGCACCAAGTATCGCATCTACCACGGACGAATCGCTTAAGCAGACTAATCAAACACAACAACAACAAAATGGCGTTTCAAATCACTTGTCTCTCTTGCACCCGGTTACATTGTATGATATCCCGCTCGCACGCGACGCGCTATCTGGCAGGACAATAGGCGCTGCGAGCAACTTTACGAAATACCGTTATTTTTTACTACTAACTGGTAGCATATCATCAATGTTTTTGTGTAAAAAAAGTCCAATAATACCCTATTATATTATGCTTTATCGAAAAGCTGAAGAACAGTAGATATTTTTAAGTACATCTGCAGCACAACTGTCATAGACTTTTTTTACAATATCTTACAAAGATTATAAAACTTTTCACAAATTTATTTCTTTTTTTAACAATCAGTCGTCTAATACGACTCAGTTGGTAGAGCTACTTGCAGTTTTTGTATTTAAGATAATGAAGTAACTATTCTGCTACACAAAAAATACAAAAAAAAATACATTAGAGGTACAAAACACAAAAAAATGGGGACAATAGACAAAAAATCTGGATTTTTTATAAAATATCTTCAAAGTCCTATAACTTGACAACGGTTAAGTTTGGGGTATGGTGTTCCATAGTCAAATCAGTCAGAAATGATGGAAACTACCACCTCTTAAAGGATTTAGGTCGACTAAACCAATAACCCAGTATGCGCCAATCAAACTCAGAAACAGCAAAGCAGCAGAAAAACAATCAGTGAATTGATTGCTCTTGACCCTGTATCTACCTCACGTTTTATAGATAACAAGTTCCATGCCATGTTAGACTTTATAACTTGTTCAGAATGATCCTTGGCGTCGAGATTACCAATATAGGGGTGCTCAGCACTTCCATTTAATGTTATGGGTTAAGGATGCACCTATTCTGCATAAGTCATCAATAGACGAGGTAACGTCATTTATTTCTAAATAAGTGACATGTGCCATTCCAATAACAAATATCTCCTACTTTACATCATCAAATCACTTCGTATCAAATGCATAAACATTATTACAGATATTGCACGAGGAGAAGGAAAACGAAAAAAAAAATTTTCTTCCTTTCTGTCGACCTTATAGAACATGTAGATATTGAAAGGGAGCGCAGGGCACTCAATTCGCTGCCCGGTGTAATATGTTGGCCCGTTGATTTGCTCGGTGTACGGATCTAGTTAAAATAACTCTTTTTAAGGCGTTCTGCCAGAGTCTGTACACGGGTAGTCTATGGGTCAATTACTCTAAAAGTCGCTGGATGTCCTTCGCGTCCAATATAACAATAGCTGCAGGATGTTGTTAGGACTTCATCGCTGCTGTAGCGCGTCGGGGGTATTTGTGCTTGCTCGTACCGACAGGACGGAGAGTGAGAGACAGTCCCAATAGCATTATAAGAAATACATCGGAGAGTTTCGGCTCTACAATTATAAAACAATGTATACAGAGGGTGGTGGACACTAACACTAGGTAATAAGTTGTTTTTCTTTTTGATGTTACTAACACTCTATGGATTCTCTGGTCCGAAATAAAGTCATTTTATTTCTGTTTGCCGTCTTGGATTTCCTCCAACTGTGACAGATTCTCTTATCACAAGATACATTTTACAAACTACAGCGCGGCAAGAAAAACTCTCAGCTCTAATAATCGTCTCTACAATATTGTCTGCTCAAACCAGTCAGATATGATTAATGACTACCATTCCGCATGTGTCTGGCGGAGAAATGCTCAGAATCGAGCTTATTGGCGTGCCATAGAGGAGGCCTATGTATATTATGTATGTATAGAAATATTGACATTCAATATGTTGGAGAGAAAACAGTTATTTTGAACCATTATGTGACCAAGTATACTATTTAAAGTGAAAAAACCCATGCAACCGACATATTTAACGATATGACTATACAAGAAGTCTTAGAAGCCGGTTATATAATATTGGCCTCAGTATATAAACAAATTGAGAATGCGGAGCTTTAGAAGCCAGCGATTCATTATTGGGAATACCACTTTACGGCACCAAACCAAAACAACAATAAGATGGTTAGATGTAAACATTCATCGTAATCGCAGGGTTAAATCAAAATCTGAAATGACTGCACTGGACCTGAATCCCACTGACTCATATTACGATTCTTGGATTGATAACGTTATCCTTACCAGACCTGAAGAATTACAAGTCATGAGTCTATTTAACTTTTCGAAAGACTATGATTTAGTTAAAACAAGGGATGTTTCAAATGTAAATTATTATGTTTTAGCATATAAAAATACTTAAAAAAAAACTTTTTTACAAAAAAAACAACCGACTTCTAAAAACCACTACAAAGTGAAAAGTAACTAATTTCGGAAGTCGGTGTCTTTGGTTTTTGTATATTAGTTTCTGACACCGACTTCCGAAATTAGTTATTTTTCACCTTGTAGTGGTTTTTAGAAGTCGGTTGTTTTTTTGTAAAAAAAGTTTTTATTTTACACTTTTTAGTTGTGAAAAGTAGGTACTATGAATTCAGTTACATCTGGTCAGACTGGTAGCTGACGCAAATATAGTTGGGAAATGACGTAATTTTGTTTACTTTAATTTTTACCCGTAATTTTGATGAATTCACTCGACTGTCTATGGTCTTCATCTTCAGATTTACTGCAGACCATTATTTTAACCCAATGGGTGCAAAGTTCTCATCAATATAAATGCATTAAAACCAAACACAAAGTAGCTACTGTAAACCGTTGAGGAGTTCCCGGAACTGGCCTTTGTCTTCATCATCAGAGCTCTTATGACAGTCACAACCCATCTAGGTGTAAAGTTCTTATCAATACAAATTAATCAAGGCCCCAACACAAGGTAGTTGCTGTGAATTGTTGAGGAGTTCCTTCCTTTATCAAATTGAAGTACTTTAAAATACTTAATGAAAATACTAAGAAATGCACTATTCGCCCCTACGATTTTCGAAAGTTCCCCTTGATTTCTCAGGTCTTCCATCATCAGACCCTGATGTTCTTATCATGGGACTACCTTGCGAATGTCTTCTTTCCAACAAAAAAAGAATTATCAAAATCGGTTCATAAACGACGAAGTTATGCGCGAACAAACATAAAAAAGGCATATATACGATCGAATTGAGTAACCTCCTCCTTTTTGGAGTCGGTTAAAAATGAGATAGACCATACCTAATTAACCATTAACTGTATGACGTAGAGCAAAAGCCAAAAATATTTCTTATCCTTGTTGTTATTATATAAACCTTGGAGAATACTAGATGACGTAAAAATGCAACATGAGACATACACGTCATACACAGAAGCATTTAATGCTGTAAAGGACGGTTTACAAGAAGCTTTACGCTGGAAATGTACGTACTCAATTATGAAATATTTTACAAACAGCTTTTAAAAAGGTAGAAGAAAAAGTAGCAAAACTAAAGGAAGAAAAGGAAAACATGGTAGATGAAGAACCTGACAATCCTTTAGAGTTTAAAGCTTTGGAAGCGGTAAATGCTATGGAAGATTTAAACAACTTTGATTTAGTTGAAGCGGGTATTTCAGAAATAAATGAGAAAGCAATCCATACTAATATTATAAATGCGAAAGTATCTCTGTCTGTCTGTCTGTCCTGTCCGGCTTTCATGCCAACTGAACCGATTGTAATGAAATTTGGTACACAGATAGTCTAGAGCCTGAGAAGGACATAGGCTAAAACATCCCGCTATGACCAGTAGGAGCAGAGCAGTAACAAAAAATGTTGTGTAAATGGGGGTGAACGCGGGCGTACATATTGCTTCCATTATTTTAACAGGCGCTTATTTTATATCAACTGAGTTCCTGTAAACTGAAGTCCACGCGGTAGGAGTCGCGGGCAACAGCTAGTGATAGATAAACTGAATTCTGACCAAAAAAAGGTATTTGATACAGACACTAAAAATTACGTTCCAAAAATAAATTTTGCTACATTTTGTTAGTGGCACCGGTGGCACCGGCAAGAGCTATTTAATCATCATCATCATCATCTCAGCGTTTATCCGGGTTGCATCCGCGGCTTTCGCGTTGGAGCCCGGGGTCCCCTTTCCTGCACATTCTCCTCCATTTCGCACGATCTTTAGCATCCTGTGGTAAGAGCTTGTTGGCACGCATGTCATCTCTTACAACGTCAAGCCAGCACTTCTTTGGTCTACTCCGCTTGTTCAGGCCCGGCGGAGGCGCCATGGCAAGACATTAGAGCAAGAGCTATTTAATAACAACTTTAAAGATACGGATTAAAAACAACCTGCATAAAAATGTTGCTATTACTGCTCCGACTGGAAATGCAGCATTTTACGTAAACGGATTAACTGTTCACAGATTACTACAACTGCCCGGAGAGCATAAACAAAGTCCTAAATACAAACCGCTTTCAGACGAAGTACTTCAAGTTTGAAAATCATGCATTTATGGATTAAGGACAGAATTAAAAACTGTCTAATTATTTATAATAGATAAAGTGTATATAACGTTACTTTAGCCTACATAAATCTTCTGCGAAGATCTTTATGCGAAGTGTTTGATTCTTCTAATGTAGACGATGGTTTGGTAATAAACATATTTCAGTGCTTGGGGATCTTTTGAAACTTCCAAAATAAGGCAAATGTTACTGGCGTTCTCCAGATTGCAAAAACATATTGTTCGGGACAATAGTGCGGAAACTCCGGGAGGGGTCCGTGCAAAGCCCTCCCACAGAAGAAAAAGGGACTCCTCCAGGTATTGCGGGCTCCAGTACGCCTAATACTTCTGAGAAAATTTCAAACTGTGAACTCACACAGACTGTTAGTAGTCTTTCCAGGAAACGATTCGCTACAACGGCGAAATAATCTTCATTATTTTTCTAATGCTTTAAGAAATGTAAAATGAATGAAATGTGAATTTTCTTCTATGCTTGTGTTGAAAAAGTATGAGTTTATTTGCTGTAATATATTAACATTAAATGTCACAAAATTGCACATCGTTTGCACATGGTAAGTGAGACAGGTGCTACTAAAACGCACTTGATTGAGGCAAAAAGAGCTCTACGTGCCATACTTAAGGTTGTTGCGGGTCTTCCCTTTCGTTTTCCTACAGTCAAATTATACAGAAAATGGGATGTACTGTTTATAAGACAATCTTTTTCGTTCTGCATACAGTACTCAAAAAACACTTGCAGCTAGTTTATGACCCGAAACTATTAAAAGATAAGCGGAAAAGGGGTACTGTGTGTAGTGTAATATTTTTACGTTTACATCGGTTCCACATGTTCTTCTGTTATCAGACTTCGAGATCTGTTTATTGAGCTGCCGGTATCTGCAAGCATCGCTTGACGAATGCAAAACCATCTCACATATATCCTCCATGAGCTCGAGAGTGCAGTCCGAGAGCTTTTTAGTTCTATTTGTACGGCGAGTCTTAAAATACTTAGTCCCGACCGTACGGACAGCTTCTACAAACCCGTCATTGTATTCGTTTACGTCGCCACTTAGGCATTCGAAGCGATTTTGGAGCTCGAGCTGGAAACCTTCAGAGTTATGGATCTAGATGGGTGCTGGCCGGAGCGTAGACTTCATCAGGCGAGATTTTCGGACACTATGTTCAGATTCAACGTGCCTCTGGCCATACGGTGATCGCTGCCGCATTTGAGCGAGTTTATCACTGAGACATCATTGAATATGTGCCTTTTTGTCGTCATAATGTAGTGTATCTCATTTTTAGTGACCCCGTCGCGACTGATCCAAGTCCACATCCGCTGATCACGATTTTTGAAGAAGGAGTTCATCATATAGAGTCCCTCCTTCTCCATGAAGCCAGCCAACATGTGGTCTCAGTGGTTCCGACGCCCAAATCCAAAATTTCCCAGTCCGAGCTCTTCACCGCTCCGTTGCCCAAGTTTAGCGTTGAAGTCCCCCATGACAACGCTGTAGTGAGTTTTAGAGCTATGTATGGCTTTAGAGATGTCCTCATACATAGTCTCTACTTCCTCGTTCGAGTGTGCCGAGGTCGGGGCGTATACCTTAATGACCTTCAGCGAATACCGTTTCGTTATTCTGAGTAGCAGGAACGCCACCATGGTCGACACACTCTCGATCTTCACTACATTGTCCACAAGGGACCTGTGGTCGAGGAACCCGACTCCACCTTGGGACTGATGGTCGCCCTCCCGGAAATAGAGCAAGTTACTGGATTTAAGGATTATCGAGTCCTCATCCTCTCTTCGGACTTCCGATAATCCCAGGACACCCCATCGTAACTTGCTCAATTCTTCCTCCAGTTCAATAACCCTCTCGTCGGTCCGCAGTGTGCACACGTTCACTGTTGCCAGGTCGATCCGTCGTTGTTTATGGTAGCCGGATCTCTTCCGGAGATTCTTCGCACCCCTTGCCCCGCCGTTACCTTGGCCGCTACCACAATTACTAGGAATAGCGGAGCTGCCGGGGACTAGGGGCCTTGGCTTAGTCGTGTGCATCATTGGCACACACTTTTTAGTTGTGAAAAGTAGGTACTATGAATTCAGTTACATCTGGTCAGACTGGAAGCTGACGCAAATGTAGTTGGGAAATGACGTAATTTTGTTTACTTTAATTTTTACCCCTAATTTTGATGAATTCTCTCGACTATCTATGGTCTTCATCTTCAGATTTACTGCAGGCCATTATTTTAACCCAATGGGTGCAAAGTTCTCATCAATATAAATGCATTAAAACCAAGCACAAAGTAGCTACTTTAAACCGTTGAGGAGTTCCCGGAACTGGCCTTTGTCTTCATCATCAGAGCTCTTATGACAGTCACAACCCATCTAGGTGTAAAGTTTTTATCAATACAAATTAATCAAGGCCCCAACACAAGGTAGTTGCTGTGAATTGTTGAGGAGTTCCTTCCTTTATCAAATTGAAGTACTTTAAAATACTTAATGAAAATACTAAGAAATGCACTATTCGCCCCTACGATTTTCGAAAGTTCCCCTTGATTTCTCAGGTCTTCCATCATCAGACCCTGATGTTCTTATCATGGGACTACCTTGCGAATGTCTTCATTCCAACAAAAAAAGAATTATCAAAATCGGTTCATAAACGACGAAGTTATGCGCGAACAAACATAAAAAAGGCATATATACGATTGAATTGAGTAACCTCCTCCTTTTTGAAGTCGGTTAAAAATGAGATAGACCATACCTAATTAAACATTAACTGTATGACGTAGAGCAAAAGCCAAAAATATTTCTTATCCTTGTTGTTATTATATAAACCTTGGAGAATACTAGATGACGTAAAAATGCAACATGAGACATACACGTCATACACAGAAGCATTTAATGCTGTAAAGGACGGTTTACAAGAAGTTTTACGCTGGAAATTTACGTACTCAATTATGAAATATTTTACAAACAGCTTTTAAAAAGGTAGAAGAAAAGGTAGCAAAACTAAAGGAAGAAAAGGAAAACATGGTAGATGAAGAACCTGACAATCCTTTAGAGTTTAAAGCTTTGGAAGCGGTAAATGCTATGGAAGATTTAAACAACTTTGATTTAGTTGAAGCGGGTATTTCAGAAATAAATGAGAAAGCAATCCATACTAATATTATAAATGCGAAAGTATCTCTGTCTGTCTGTCTGTCCGGCTTTCACGCCAACTGAACCGATTGTAATGAAATTTGGTACACAGATAGTCTAGAGCCTGAGAAGGACATAGGCTAAAACATCCCGTTATGACCAGTAGGAGCAGAGCAGTAACAAAAAATGTTGCGAAAACGGGGGTGAACGCGGGCGTACATATTGCTCCCACGCGGTAGGAGTCGCGGGCAACAGCTAGTGATAGATAAACTGAATTCTGACCAAAAAAAGGTATTTGACAAAGACACTAAAAATTACGTTCCAAAAATAAATTTTGCTACAATTTGTTAGTGGCACCGGTGGCACCGGCAAGAGCTATTTAATCATCATCATCATCATCATCTCAGCGTTTATCCCGGTTGCATCCGCGGCTTTCGCGTTGGAGCCCGGGGTCCCCTTTCCTGCACATACTCCTCCATTTCGCACGATCTTTAGCATCCTGTGGTAAGAGCTTCTTGGCAAGCATGTCATCTCTTACAACGTCAAGCCAGCACTTCTTTGGTCTACCCCGCTTGTTCAGGCCCGGCGGAGGCGCCATGGCAAGACATTAGAGCAAGAGCTATTTAATAACAACTTTAAAAATACGGATTAAAAACAACCTGCATAAAAATGTTGCCATTACTGCTCCGACTGGAAATGCATCATTTTACGTAAACTGATTAACTTTTCACAGATTACTACAACTGCCCGGAGAGCATAAACAAAGTCCTAAATACAAACCGCTTTCAGACGAAGTACTTCAAATTTGAAAATCATGCATTTATGGATTAAGGACAGACTTAAAAACTGTCTAATTATTTATAATAGATGAAGTGTATATAACGTTACTTTAGCCTACATAAATCTTCTGCGAAGATCTTTATGCGAAGTGTTTGATTCTTCTAATGTAGACGATGGTTTGGTAATAAACATATTTTAGTGCTTGGGGATCTTTTGAAACTTCCAAAATAAGGCAAATGTTACTGGCGTTCTCCAGATTGCAAAAACATATTGTTCGGGACAATAGTGCGGAAACTCCGGTGAGGGGTCCGTGCAAAGCCCTCCCACAGAAGAAAAAGGGACTCCAGGTATTGCGGGCTCCAGTACGCCTAATACTTCTGAGAAAATTTCAAACTGTGAACTCACACAGACTGTTAGTAGTCTTTCCAGGAAACGATTAGCTACAACGGCGAAATAATTTTCATTATTTTTCTAATGCTTTAAGAAATGTAAAATGAATGAAATGTGAATTTTCTTCTATGCCTGTGTTGAAAAAGTATGAGTTTATTTGCTGTAATATATTAACATTTAATGTCACAAAATTGCACATCGTTTGCACATGGTAAGTGAGACAGGTGCTACTAAAACGCACTTGATTGAGGCAAAAAGAGCTCTACGTGCCATACTTAAGGTTGTTGCGGGCCTTCCCTTTCGTTTTCCTACAGTCAAATTATACAGGAAATGGGATGTACTGTTTATAAGACAATCTTTTTTGTTCTGCATACAGTACTCAAAAAACACTTGCAGCTAGTTTATGACCCGAAACTATTAAAAGATAAGCGGAAAAGGGGTACTGTGTGTAGTGTAATATTTTTCCGTTTACATCGGTTCCACATGTTCTTCTGTTATCAGACTTCGAGATCTGTTTATTGAGCTGCCGGTATCTGCAAGCATCGCTTGACGAATGCAAAACCATCTCACATCTATCCTCCATGAGCTCGAGAGTGCAGTCCGCGAGCTTTTTAGTTCTATTTGTACGGCGAGTCTTAAAATACTTAGTCCCGACCGTACGGACAGCTTCTACAAACCCGTCATTGTATTCGTCCACGTCGCCACTTAGGCATTCGAAGCGATTTTGGAGCTCGAGCTGGAAACCTTCAGAGTTATGGATCTAGATGGGTGCTGGCCGGAGCGTAGACTTCATCAGGCGAGATTTTCGGACACTATGTTCAGATTCAACGTGCCTCTGGCCATACGGTGATCGCTGCCGCATTTGAGCGAGTTTATCACTGAGACATCATTGAATATGTGCCTTTTTGTCGTCATAATGTAGTGTATCTCATTTTTAGTGACCCCGTCGCGACTGATCCAAGTCCACATCCGCTGATCACGCTTTTTGAAGAAGGAGTTCATCATATAGAGTCCCTCCTTCTCCATGAAGCCAGCCAACATGTGGTCTCAGTGGTTCCGACGCCCAAATCCAAAATTTCCCAGTCCGAGCTCTTCACCGCTCCGTTGCCCAAGTTTAGCGTTGAAGTCCCCCATGACAACGCTGTAGTGAGTTTTAGAGCTATGTATGGCTTTAGAGATGTCCTCATACATAGTCTCTACTTCCTCGTCCGAGTGTGCCGAGGTCGGGGCGTATACCTGAACGACCTTCAGCGAATACCGTTTGGTTATTCTGAGTACCAGGAACGCCACCATGGTCGACACACTCTCGATCTTCACTACATTGTCCACAAGGAACCTGTGGTCGAGGAACCCGACTCCACCTTGGGACTGATGGTCGCCCTCCCGGAAATAGAGCAAGTTACTGGATTTAAGGATTATCGAGTCCTCATCCTCTCTTCGGACTTCCGATAATCCCAGGACACCCCATCGTAACTTGCTCAATTCTTCCTCCAGTTCAATAACCCTCTCGTCGGTCCGCAGTGTGCCCACGTTCACTGTTGCCAGGTCGATCCGTCGTTGTTTATGGTAGCTGGATCTCTTCCGGAGATTCTTCGCACCCCTTGCCCCGCCGTTACCTTGGCCGCTACCACAATTACCAGGAATAGCGGAGCTGCCGGGGACTAAGGGCCTTGGCTTAGTCGTGTGCATCATTGGAGGGGGGAGGGGGTTTGCCATAATCCCCACGCTTGGCAGGCGGGTTGGGGATCCCAGGATTTGATATTCCACAGAAGAAGCGCTGCTGCCCGCTTCCCTGGTGAGTTCCCTTAGTCGCCTCTTACGACACCCACGGGAGGATATGGGTTGGTACTATTCTAAGCCAGTACCACACGGGGTTCAACAATACTTGTTCAACAGTAACATAATAATACAATAGTTACACCAATACAATAATTTTACAGCAAAAGTAAGCATTACACAGTTCATTTAATGTGTGGCAATAACAATATAAATGTAGTATAAAAATTTAACCTAACCTAGCTTCCTTCACAATTCGCTGTATGATGCAGCATGACGGCATGCTGTAGTGTTCCAATGGGGCTTTGTACTTGTAGAGAGGTGCCGCTACCGTGCGTACAGCTTGACGAAGAATCGGACAGACCCTGGACAAAAGCGGAGCTTTCTTCTCTGCAGTTGTGAATATAGTAGACATCTGCAGGCTCGGCAACAGCTCCTTCTTCTTCAGCAACAACAGCGCGTCTCTGACAGCGGCCACTGCGATGACTGACGGGTATTCGACACAAAGGTTCACCAGCTGAAAACACATGACTAAGAACGTAGCTGCCACTTCAATCTCACCAGCATTACGCGTGTCGCACCGCAACGACAAGTAAGGTATGTGCTCTTGAGGGACTATTGGTTGCTTTGGGAAGTTCAATCTTAACATCACGCCTGTCTCTGCAGCCACCAGCTCATCAAACGTGAAAGCAGAGTTCGAGTTTTTGACCAGTTTCATCGCAGGTATGAAGGGGTCATGGAACTTCTGAGCTACCCAGAAGCAAGCTGCTGCGACGAGCAGCAGCGGCTTGTCCACCAGAACGTGCCCTACAACTGAGTCAAAGTACCAGCACGCTGTCTGGACGATGGCTGGGTTGCCGTCAGCGCCATTAACTTTCATGAACCAGTTGATAACATCAGCCCTGGTTATGCTGGAAGTTCTAGGCCTTTGCAGCGGCTTCCTCTCGTTAGCCAGAAGGTAACACATCTGTCGTATAGTTCCTATTTAAGCTTAGTACACACGACCCTTTCCAGAAATCAGGCGTTCTTAATCCGTCTTTATCGTCAGGCTTCTCTTGGGTGGCTACGACGGGCGGAGACAGACCTTTGCAGTTCTAAAGCAGCCTTCAGAGGCGTGGGTTTATGTGGAAGTATTTTACTTTGAGCACCCTTGCTTGGGAATACTTGTAACTTCAACGTTGATGGTCTTCAAAGGACCTGGACGTAGAACATCTCGCTTATGAACCGTGTTGTCTTGGAATAAATGTTTTCGTAAAGCTGGTGGAGGATTCTTTGGTAACGGTGTTCCTCTTCTACGCGCATTTTCTTTATCGATGTTGTGTCTTGAAGACGCCATATTATTCAAGTTATAACTCAAAACCTATAGAAAAATAATAGATACGTATATACGTATCTATTATTTTTCTATAGGTTATTGGTTGGTTAGGTTATTTTGACAGCCGCCGTGGCGTAGCGGTAGCGGACGCGGCCGCTGCGGCGCAAGGTGGCGCGGGTTCGATCCCCGCATAGTGCAAGTATTTGTAAGTATTAATATGAATATTTGCACTGGTCTGGTCGTGCCTAGGGAAGCACGTTTAGCCGTTGGTCCCGGTTGCCATACGAACATCTAGTGGCAGTCGTTACGGGTTGTTGAAGCCCTCAAAAGTCCAATAATTGGTCCAACTGCAATGCTTCGATATCGCCTTCGGGTTGTGGAGGTCAGACGGCAGTCGCTTCACGGAAAATGTCGAAGTTTCGCCAAAATCAGCAATTAGACTGGTAAAGCGGACCCCAGACCCCAAAGCTTTGGATGCGACTGGGATTAACGCTGAAATGATGATGATAAATAAATATATAAATAAATATATACGGATAAATCACACAGATTGAGCTAGCCTCAAAGTAAGTTCGAGACTTGTGTTATGGGATACTAACTCAACGATACCATATTTATATTAAATACATATATAGATAAACATCGAAGACCCAAGCCAATCAAAAAAAGTTCTTTTTCAATCATGACCTGACCGGGAATCGAACACGAGGCCTCCACGTCGCAGGCAGGCGTGTTGACCGCTGTGCCACGGAGGTCAACGACCTCCGACGGGTATTCATTTCGGCACATAAACATACCTAACATCCCACGGATATCATTTATTTGATTTGTTCTTATCATCAATCACATACTTAGATATTCACTGTAGCCACGCACAAACATCAATTCAATGTTGACATGCGAAAAAGTACGCGACTATGCTAAATTGAAACTACGTCTACGTTACGGTTTTTAAGTTTTACCATATATAAGAACGCCTGATTTCTGGAAAGGGTCGTGTATGCTGAGCTTAAATAGGAACTATACGACAGATGTGTTTGAGTACCTTCTGGCTAACGAGAGGAAGCCGCTGCATAGGCCTAGAACTTCCAACATAACCAGGGCTGGTGTTATCAACTGGTTCATGAAAGTTAATGGCGCTGACGGCAACCCAGTCATCGTCCAGACAGCGTGCTGGTACTTTGACTCAGTTGTGGGGCACGTTCTGGTGGACAAGTCACTGCTGCTCGTCGCAGCAGCTTGCTTCTGGGTAGCTCAGAAGTTCCATGGCCCCTTCATACCTGCGATGAAGCTGGTCAAAATCTCAAACTCTGCTTTCACGTTTGATGATTTGGTGGCTGCAGAGACAGGCATGATGTTAAGATTGAACTTCCCAAAGCAACCAATAGTCCCTCAAGAGCACATACCTTACTTGTCGTGGTGGTGCGACACGCGTAATGCTGGTGAGATTGAAGTGGCAGCTACGTTCTTAGTCATGTGTGGTCAGCTGGTGAACCTTTGTGTCGAATACCCGTCAGTCATCGCAGTGGCCGCTGTCAGAGACGCGCTGTTGTTGCTGAAGAAGAAGGAGCTGTTGCCGAGCCTGCAGATGTCTACTATATTCACAACTGCAGAGAAGAAAGCTCCGCTTTTGTCCAGGGTCTGTTCGATTCTTCGTCAAGCTGTACGCACGGTAGCGGCACCTCTCTACAAGTACAAAGCCCCATTGGAACACTACAGCATGCCGTCATGCTGCATCATACAGCGAATTGTGAAGGAAGCTAGGTTAGGTTAAATTTTTATACTACATTTATATTGTTATTGCCACACATTAAATGAACTGTGTAATGCTTACTTTTGCTGTGAAATTATTGTATTGGTGTAACTATTGTATTATTATGTTATTGTTGAACAAGTATTGTTGAACCCCGTGTGGTACCGGGCTTAGAATATTACCAACCCATATCCTCCCGTGGGTGTCGTAAGAGGCGACTAAGGGAACTCACCAGGGAGGCGGGCAGCAGCGCTTCTTCTGTGGAATATCAAATCCTGCGATCCCCAACCCGCCTGCCAAGCGTGGGGATTATGGCAAACCCCCTCCCCCCTCCAATGATGCACACGACTAAGCCAAGGCCCCTAGTCCCCGGCAGCTCCGCTATTCCTGGTTATTGTGGTGGCGGTCAAGGCAACGGCGGGGCAAGGGGTGCGAAGAATCTCCGGAAGAGATCCAGCTACCATAAACAACGACGGATCGACCTGGCAACACTGAACGTGCGCACACTGCGGATCGACGAGAGGGTTATTGAACTGGAAGAAGAATTGAGCAAGTTACGATGGGGTGTCCTGGGATTATCGGAAGTCCGAAGAGAGGGCGAGGACTCGATAATCCTTAAATCTGGTAACTTGCTCTATATCCGGGAGCGTGACCATCAGTCCTAAGGTGGTGTCGGGTTCCTCGTCGACAGGTCCCTTGTGGACAATGTAGTGAAGATCGAAAGTGTGTGGACCAGGGTGGCGTTCCTGGTACTCAGAATAACCAAACGGTATTCGCTGAAGGTCATTCAGGTATACGCCCCGACCTCGGCACACTCCGACGAGGAAGTAGAGACTATGTATGAGGACATCTCTAAAGCCATACATAGCTCTAAACCTCACTACAGCGTTATCATGGGGGACTTCAACGCTAAGCTTGGGCAACGGAGCGGTGAAGAGCTCGGACTGGGAAATTTTGGATTTGGGCGTCGGAACCACTGAGGCCACATGTTGGCTGGCTTCATGGAGAAGGAGGAACTCTTTATGATGAACTCCTTCTTCAAAAAGCGTGACCAGCGGAAGTGGACTTGAATCAGTCGCGACGGGGTCACTAAAAATGAGATAAACTTCATTATGACGACAAAAAGGCACATATTCAATGATGTCTCAGTGATCAACTCGCTCAAATGCGGCAGCGATCACCGTATGGTCAGAGGCACGTTGAATCTGAACATAGTGTCCGAAAGATCTCGCCTGATGAAGTCTACGCTCCGGGCAGCACCCATCCAGATCCATAACTCCAAAGGCTTCCAGCTCGAGCTCCAAAATCGCTTCGAATGCCTAAGTGGCGACGTGGACGAATACAATGACAGGTATGTAGAAGCTGTCAATAGGACTATGTGCATTAGAACTAAAAAGCTCTCGCACTACACTCTCGGGCTCATGGAGGATAGACGTGAGATGGTTTTGCGTTCGTCAAGTGATTCTTGCAGATACCGGCAGCTCAATAAGCAGATCTTAAAGTCTCTGAAGCGCGACCTACGTCGGTATAATATATTGGTAACGGTGTTGTGTGAAAAATAATAGATACGTATATTTTGACAGCATCCGTGGCGTAGCGGTAGCGGACGTGGCCGCTGCGCAAGGTGGTGCGGGTTCGATCCCCACACAGTGCAAGTATTTGTAAGTATTAATATGAATATTAGCACTGGTCTGGTCGTGCCTGTCTTTTTTTGTCTTCAGTGCAGTAGTGCAAGTCACATTCACTGTGGTCTCCAAAGATGTTTTTGCCGCTGTTTAGGATATCCCTCTGAACTTTTATATGTTTTTCTGATTCGGTTAAATTTTGTGTTCGCCAGTGCCGTACTGAAGATCTTACAGCTGTTCTTAGTCGAATCAATGGTTCAGGTGTCAAAAATTTACGCGCCGGCAGAGGAATTGTAAACCGTTGTAATTGCGGATGAGATGGTTGGTACACTCAATTATTTGAATCAGAACGTCGAGATATGGTCTGCTTACTAATATATTTTTATATGTGCTGGCATTACCATCAGTAATTAATATATTAGGTATAAATTAATTTCCGAGTTGCTACGGAAGACTTAAACCCCTCTACCTACTGGCGGGTCGTTGGTTCCATATTAGAAGATGATTTTTAAGCATTTGTAAGCAGCAGGTTGTTGTTCCTTTTTATTTGCGCGGGTAGAAATTCCACAATACTTATTGCGGACCCCGATGTAGAGAGCTTTTCCTGAATGATGTCCTATAGTAGCTGCAACACCAGACAATGCATTATATGTATTTATTTTTATATGAGGGTTTGCTCCAGCAACAGTCTGCTTTCACCGGTATCATCGGTATGTCGGTATGTCCTCCTAAGCTGTGATAATAATACTTTCTTTAGCGGCATTTTTCCACATGTTACCTACTTTATCATGACATATACTATAAGTGAATAATGACATAATAGGTAGGTGCATCGATGCAACCACTTCATTTAAATTTGTTAGGCCTATTTCTGAAATGATGGCTCCTAATCACGGCGCCTTCGTTGACATTTAGTTCATTTGTTTGTGTTTCGTCGTGACTACTCTAATCTAATTTGAATTTAGAATCACACATATTAAATTGAAAGAAGAATTTGGATAGAAATCCTATTTTAATTTCTTTTATTAGTTTAAGATTCTACAATGTACGGACGACAGCAGGTCAAGCTACCCGAAACTGTCAAATATTCCCAAACAACCTTGAGCTTTAATCCTATACAGGTAAACAGCGACCACACGTCCTCGCGTGCTTCTCTGGATTGGGAGACTGCTTCTCCTGGTTGGGAAGCCTCTCTGCGCCAGACCCTTGCCGGTTGACTGGTGAAGCCCGCCGTCGATACTCTTCCCGACTACGGTTCCTCCGACGTAAATGTATGACGTTTTCAGGTTTATCACCAGCGGAGATGCTAACCATCTTTTCTGCATCTTGTTGCGCAATGATCATTGTACTTGCCAGCTCTCGCGTCCTCCGGTATGAGAGATCAGGTTCTTGTAGTAATCTCTGACGTACATGTGCTAAATCCAAATTCAGATTTGCAATGAAAATATCTTTGATAAGAGATTCCTTGAGCATTCCAAACTCACATTCTTCTTCCTTTCTGTCGACCTTAAAGACCATGTAGATATTGAAATGGGAGCGCAGGGCACTGGACTCGCTGCCCGGTGTAATATGTTTGCCCGTTGATTTGCTCGGTGTACGGATCTAGTTAAAATAACCCTTTTTAAGGCGTTCCGCCAGAGTCTGTACACGGTAGTCTATGAGTCATTTACACTAAAAGTCGCTGGATGTCCTTCGCGTCTAATATAACAATAGCTGCAGGATGTTCTTGGGACTTCATCGCTGCTGTAGCGCGTCGGGGGTATTTGTGCTTGCTCGTACCGACAGGACGGAGAGTGAGAGACAGTCCCAACAGCATTATTAGAAATACATCGGAGCGTTTCGGCTCTACAATTATAAAACAATGTATACAGAGGGTGGTGGACACTAACACTAGGTAATAAGTTGTTTTTCTTTTTGATGTTACTAACACTCTATGGATTCTCTGGTCCGAAATAAAAATCATTTTGTTTCTGTTTGCCGTTTTGAATTTCCTCGAACTGTGACAGATTCTCTTATCACAAGATACATTTTACAAACTACAGCGCGGCAAGAAAAACTGTCAGCTCTAATAATCGTCTCTATAATATTGTCTGCTCAAAGCAGTCAGATATGATTAATGACTACCATTCCGCATGTGTCTGGCGGAGAAATGCTCAGAATCGAGCTTATTGGCGTGCCATAGAGGAGGCCTATGTATATTATGTATGTATAGAAATATTGACATTCAATATGTTGGAGAGAAAACAGTTATTTTGAACCATTATGTGAAAAAACCCATGCAACCGACATATTTAACGATATGACTATACAAGAAGTCTTAGAAGCCGGTTATATAATATTGGCCTCAGTATATAAACAAATTGAGAATGCGGAGCTTTAGAAGCCAGCGATTCATTATTGGGAATACCACTTTACGGCACCAAACCAAAACAACAATAAGATGGTTAGATGTAAACATTCATCGTAATCGCAGGGTTAAATCAAAATCTGAAATGACTGCACTGGACCTGAATCCCACTGACTCATATTACGATTCTTGGATTGATAACGTTATCCTTACCAGACCTGAAGAATTACAAGTCATGAATATAATTAACTTTTCGAAAGACTATGATTTAGTTAAAACAAGGGATGTTTCAAATGTAATTTATTATGTTTTAGCATATAAAAATATTTAAAAAAAAACTTTTTTACAAAAAAAACAACCGACTTCTAAAAACCACTACAAAGTGAAAAGTAACTAATTTCGGAAGTCGGTGTCTTTGGTTTTTGTATATTAGTTTCTGACACCGACTTCCGAAATTAGTTATTTTTCACCTTGTAGTGGTTTTTAGAAGTCGGTTGTTTTTTTGTAAAAAAGTTTTTATTTTACACTTTTTAGTTGTGAAAAGTAGGTACTATGAATTCAATTACATCTGGTCAGACTGGAAGCTGACGCAAATATAGTTGGGAAATGACGTAATTTTGTTTACTTTAATTTTTACCCATAATTTTGATGAATTCTCTCGACTGTCTATGGTTTTCATCTTCAGATTTACTGCAGACCATTATTTTAACCCAATGTGTGCAAAGTTCTCAACAATATGAATGCATTAAAACCAAACACAAAGTAGCTACTGTAAACCATTGAGGAGTTTCCGGAACTGGCCTTTGTCTTCATCATCAGAGCTCTTATGACAGTCACAACCCATCTAGGTGTAAAGTTCTTATCAATACAAATTAATCAAGGCCCAAACACAAGGTAGTTGCTGTGAATTGTTGAGGAGTTCCTTCCTTTATCAAATTGAAGTACTTTAAAATTCGCCCCTACGATTTTCGAAAGTTCCCCTTGATTTCTCAGGTCTTCCATCATCAGATCCTGATGTTCTTATCATGGGACTACCTTGCGAATGTCTTCTTTCCAACAAAAAAAGAATTATCAAAATCGGTTCATAAACGACGAAGTTATGCGCGAACAAACATAAAAAAGGCATATATACGATCGAATTGAGTAACCTCCTCCTTTTTGGAGTCGGTTAAAAATGAGATAGACCATACCTAATTAACCATTAACTGTATGACGTAGAGCAAAAGCCAAAAATATTTCTTATCCTTGTTGTTATTATATAAACCTTGGAGAATACTAGATGACGTAAAAATGCAACATGAGACATACACGTCATACACAGAAGCATTTAATGCTGTAAAGGACGGTTTACAAGAAGCTTTACGCTGGAAATTTACGTACTCAATTATGAAATATTTTACAAACAGCTTTTAAAAAGGTAGAAGAAAAAGTAGCAAAACTAAAGGAAGAAAAGGAAAACATGGTAGATGAAGAACCTGACAATCCTTTAGAGTTTAAAGCTTTGGAAGCGGTAAATGCTATGGAAGATTTAAACAACTTTGATTTAGTTGAAGCGGGTATTTCAGAAATAAATGAGAAAGCAATCCATACTAATATTATAAATGCGAAAGTATCTCTGTCTGTCTGTCTGTCCGGCTTTCACGCCAACTGAACCGATTGTAATGAAATTTGGTACACAGATAGTCTAGAGCCTGAGAAGGACATAGGCTAAAACATCCCGCTATGACCAGTAGGAGCAGAGCAGTAACAAAAAATGTTGCGAAAACGGGGGTGAACGCGGGCGTACATATTGCTCCCATTATTTTAACAGGCGCTTATTTTATATCAACTGAGTTCCTGTAAACTGAAGTCCACGCGGTAGGAGTCGCGGGCAACAGCTAGTGATAGATAAACTGAATTCTGACCAAAAAAAGGTATTTGATACAGACACTAAAAATTACGTTCCAAAAATAAATTTTGCTACATTTTGTTAGTGGCACCGGTGGCACCGGCAAGAGCTATTTAATCATCATCATAATCATCTCAGCGTTTATCCCGGTTGCATCCGCGGCTTTCGCGTTGGAGCCCGGGGTCCCCTTTCCTGCACATTCTCCTCCATTTCGCACGATCTTTAGCATCCTGTGGTAAGAGCTTCTTGGCACGCATGTCATCTCTTACAACGTCAAGCCAGCACTTCTTTGGTCTACCCGCTTGTTCAGGCCCGGCGGAGGCGCCATGGCAAGACATTAGAGCAAGAGCTATTTAATAACAACTTTAAAAATACGGATTAAAAACAACCTGCATAAAAATGTTGCCATTACTGCTCCGACTGGAAATGCAGCATTTTACGTAAACGGATTAACTGTTCACAGATTACTACAACTGCCCGGAGAGCATAAACAAAGTCCTAAATACAAACCGCTTTCAGACGAAGTACGTCAAGTTTGAAAATCATGCATTTATGAATTAAGGACAGACTTAAAAACTGTCTAATTATTTATAATAGATGAAGTGTATATAACGTTACTTTAGCCTACATAAATCTTCTGCGAAGATCTTTATGCGAAGTGTTTGATTCTTCTAATGTAGACGATGGTTTGGTAAAAAACATATTTTAGTGCTTGGGGATCTTTTGAAACTTCCAAAATAAGGCAAATGTTACTGGCGTTCTCCAGATTTCAAAAAAATATTGTTCGGGACAATAGTGCGGAAACTCCGGTGAGGGGTCCGTGCAAAGCCCTCCCACAGAAGAAAAAGGGACTCCATGGTATTGCGGGCTCCAGTACGCCTAATACTTCTGAGAAAATTTCAAACTGTGAACTCACACAGACTGTTAGTAGTCTTTCCAGGAAACGATTCGCTACAACAGCGAAATAATTTTCATTATTTTTCTAATGCTTTAAGAAATGTAAAATGAATGAAATGTGAATTTTTATGCCTGTGTTGAAAAAGTATGAGTTTATTTGCTGTAATATATTAACATTTAATGTCACAAAATTGCACATCGTTTGCACATGGTAAGTGAGACAGGTGCTACTAAAACGCACTTGATTGATGCAAAAAGAGCTCTACGTGCCATACTTAAGGTTATTGCGGATCTTCCCTTTCGTTTTCCTACAGTCAAATTATACAGGAAATGGGATGTACTGTTTATAAGACAATCTTTTTCGTTCTGCATACAGTACTCAAAAAACACTTGCAGCTAGTTTATGACCCGAAACTATTAAAAGATAAGCGGAAAAGGGGTACTGTGTGTAGTGTAATATTTTTCCGTTTACATCGGTTCCACATGTTCTTCTGTTATCAGACTTCGAGATCTGTTTATTGAGCTGCCGGTATCTGCAAGCATCGCTTGACGAATGCAAAACCATCTCACATCTCTCCTCCATGAGCTCGAGAGTGCAGTCCGAGAGCTTTTTAGTTCTATTTGTACGGCGAGTCTTAAAATACTTAGTCCCGACCGTCCGGACAGCTTCTACAAACCCGTCATTGTATTCGTCCACGTCGCCACTTAGGCATTCGAAGCGATTTTGGAGCTCGAGCTGGAAACCTTCAGAGTTATGGATCTAGATGGGTGCTGGCCGGAGCGTAGACTTCATCAGGCGAGATTTTCGGACACTATGTTCAGATTCAACGTGCCTCTGGCCATACGGTGATCGCTGCCGCATTTGAGCGAGTTTATCACTGAGACATCATTGAATATGTGCCTTTTTGTCGTCATAATGTAGTGTATCTCATTTTTAGTGACCCCGTCGCGACTGATCCAAGTCCACATCCGCTGATCACGCTTTTTGAAGAAGGAGTTCATCATATAGAGTCCCTCCTTCTCCATGAAGCCAGCCAACATGTGGTCTCAGTGGTTCCGACGCCCAAATCCAAAATTTCCCAGTCCGAGCTCTTCACCGCTCCGTTGCCCAAGTTTAGCGTTGAAGTCCCCCATGACAACGCTGTAGTGAGTTTTAGAGCTATGTATGGCTTTAGAGATGTCCTCATACATAGTCTCTACTTCCTCGTCCGAGTGTGCCGAGGTCGGGGCGTATACCTGAATGACCTTCAGCGAATACCGTTTGGTTATTCTGAGTACCAGGAACGCCACCATGGTCGACACACTCTCGATCTTCACTACATTGTCCACAAGGGACCTGTGGTCGAGGAACCCGACTCCACCTTGGGACTGATGGTCGCCCTCCCGGAAATAGAGCAAGTTACTGGATTTAAGGATTATCGAGTCCTCATCCTCTCTTCGGACTTCCGATAATCCCAGGACACCCCATCGTAACTTGCTCAATTCTTCCTCCAGTTCAATAACCCTCTCGTCGGTCCGCAGTGTGCCCACGTTCACTGTTGCCAGGTCGATCCGTCGTTGTTTATGGTAGCCGGATCTCTTCCGGAGATTCTTCGCACCCCTTGCCCCGCCGTTACCTTGGCCGCTACCACAATTACCAGGAATAGCGGAGCTGACGGGGACTAGGGGCCTTGGCTTAGTCGTGTGCATCATTGGAGGGGGGAGGGGGTTTGCCATAAGCCCCACGCTTGGCAGGCGGGTTGGGGATCGCAGGATTTGATATTCCACAGAAGAAGCGCTGCTGTCCGCCTCCCTGGTGAGTTCCCTTAGTCGCCTCTTACGACACCCACGGGAGGATATGGGTTGGTACTATTCTAAGCCAGTACCACACGGGGTTCAACAATACTTGTTCAACAATAACATAATAATACAATAGTTACACCAATACAATAATTTCACAGCAAAAGTAAGCATTACACAGTTCATTTAATGTGTGGCAATAACAATATAAATGTAGTATAAAAATTTAACCTAACCTAGCTTCCTTCACAATTCGCTGTATGATGCAGCATGACGGCATGCTGTAGTGTTCCAATGGGGCTTTGTACTTGTAGAGAGGTGCCGCTACCGTGCGTACAGCTTGATGAAGAATCGAACAGACCCTGGACAAAAGCGGAGCTTTCTTCTCTGCAGTTGTGAATATAGTAGACATCTGCAGGCTCGGCAACAGCTCCTTCTTCTTCAGCAACAACAGCGCGTCTCTGACAGCGGCCACTGTGATGACTGACGGGTATTCGACACAAAGGTTCACCAGCTGACCACACATGACTAAGAACGTAGCTGCCACTTCAATCTCACCAGCATTACGCGTGTCGCACCACCACGACAAGTAAGGTATGTGCTCTTGAGGGACTATTGGTTGCTTTGGGAAGTTCAATCTTAACATCACGCCTGTCTCTGCAGCCACCAGCTCATCAAACGTGAAAGCAGAGTTCGAGTTTTTGACCAGCTTCATCGCAGGTATGAAGGGGTCATGGAACTTCTGACCTACCCAGAAGCAAGCTGCTGCGACGAGCAGCAGCGGCTTGTCCACCAGAACGTGCCCCACAACTGAGTCAAAGTACCAGCACGCTGTCTGGACGATGGCTGGGTTGCCGTCAGGGCCATTAACTTTCATGAACCAGTTGATAACATCAGCCCTGGTTATGCTGGAAGTTCTAGGCCTTTGCAGCGGCTTCCTCTCGTTAGCCAGAAGGTAACACATCTGTCGTATAGTTCCTATTTAAGCTTAGCATACACGACCCTTTCCAGAAATCAGGCGTTCTTAATCCGTCTTTATCGTCAGGCTTCTCTTGGGTGGCTACGACGGGCGGAGACAGACCTTTGCAGTTCTAAAGCAGCCTTCAGAGGCGTGGGTTTATGTGGAAGTATTTTACTTTGAGCACCCTTGCTTGGGAATACTTGTAACTTCAACGTTGATGGTCTTCAAAGGACCTGGACGTAGAACATCTCGCTTATGAACCGTGTTGTCTTGGAATAAATGTTTTCGTAAAGCTGGTGGAGGATTCTTTGGTAACGGTGTTCCACTTCTACGCGCATTTTCTTTATCGATGTAGTGTCTTGAAGACGCCATATTATTCAAGTTATAACTCAAAACCTATAGAAAAATAATAGGTACGTATATTTTGACAGCCTCCGTGGCGTAGCGGTAGCGGACGCGGCCGCTGCGCAAGGTGGCGCGGGTTCGATCCCCGCATAGTGCAAGTATTTGTAAGTATTAATATGAATATTTGCACTGGTCTGGTCGTGCCTAGGGAAGCACGTTAAGCCGTTGGTCCCGGTTGCCATACGAACATCTAGTGGCAGTCGTTACGGGTTGTTGAAGCCCTCAAAAGTCCAATAATTGGTCCAACTGCAATGCTTCGATATCGCCTTCGGGTTGTGGAGGTCAGACGGCAGTCGCTTCACGGAAAATGTCGAAGTTTCGCCAAAATCAGCAATTAGACTGGTAAAGCGGACCCCAGACCCCAAAGCTTTGGATGCGACTGGGATTAACGCTGAAATGATGATAATAAATAAATATATAAATAAATATATACGGATAAATCACACAGATTGAGCTAGCCTCAAAGTAAGTTCGAGACTTGTGTTATGGGATACTAACTCAACGATACCATATTTATATTAAATACATATATAGATAAACATCGAAGACCCAAGCCAATCAAAAAAAGTTCGTTTTCAATCATGACCTGACCGGGGATCGAACACGAGGCCTCCACGTCGCAGGCAGGCGTGTTGACCGCTGCGCCACGGAGGTCAACGACCTCCGACGGGTATTCATTTCGGCAAATAAACATACCTAACATCCCACGGATATCATTTATTTGATTTGTTCTTATCATCAATCACATACTTAGATATTCACTGTAGCCACGCACAAACATCAATTCAATGTTGACATGCGAAAAAGTACGCGACTATGCTAAATTGAAACTACGTCTACGTTACGGTTTTTAAGTTTTACCATATATAAGCACCCTCCACAAAATATCTGTGCACGCCCCTGTCCCAAGGGTGCTCAAATACTTCCACATAAACCCACGCCTCTAAAGGCTGCTTTAGAACTGCAGAGTCTGTTTCCGCCTGTGGTAGCCACCCAAGAGAAGCCTGACGATAAGGGCGGATTAAGAACGCCTGATTTCTGGAAAGGGTCGTGTATGCTGAGTTTAAATAGGAACTATACGACAGATGTGTTTGAGTACCTTCTGGCTAACGAGAGGAAGCCGCTGCAAAGGCCTAGAACTTCCAACATAACCAGGGCTGGTGTTATCAACTGGTTCATGAAAGTTAATGGCGCTGACGGCAACCCAGTCATCGTCCAGACAGCGTGCTGGTACTTTGACTCAGTTGTGGGGCACGTTCTGGTGGACAAGCCACTGCTGCTCGTCGCAGCAGCTTGCTTCTGGGTAGCTCAGAAGTTCCATGGCCCCTTCATACCTGCGATGAAGCTGGTCAAAATCTCGAACTCTGCTTTCACGTTTGATGATTTGGTGGCTGCAGAGACAGGCATGATGTTAAGATTGAACTTCCCAAAGCAACCAATAGTCCCTCAAGAGCACATACCTTACTTGTCGTGGTGGTGCGACACGCGTAATGCTGGTGAGATTGAAGTGGCAGCTACGTTCTTAGTCATGTGTGGTCAGCTGGTGAACCTTTGTGTCGAATACCCGTCAGTCATCGCAGTGGCCGCTGTCAGAGACGCGCTGTTGTTGCTGAAGAAGAAGGAGCTGTTGTCGAGCCTGCAGATGTCTACTATATTCACAACTGCAGAGATGAAAGCTCCGCTTTTGTCCAGGGTCTGTTCGATTCTTCGTCAAGCTGTACGCACGGTAGCGGCACCTCTCTACAAGTACAAAGCCCCATTGGAACACTACAGCATGCCGTCATGCTGCATCATACAGCGAATTGTGAAGGAAGCTAGGTTAGGTTAAATTTTTATACTACATTTATATTGTTATTGCCACACATTAAATGAACTGTGTAATGCTTACTTTTGCTGTGAAATTATTGTATTGGTGTAACTATTGTATTATTATGTTATTGTTGAACAAGTATTGTTGAACCCCGTGTGGTACCGGGGTTAGAATAGTACCAACCCATATCCTCCCGTGGGTGTCGTAAGAGGCGACTAAGGGAACTCACCAGGGAGGCGGGCAGCAGCGCTTCTTCTGTGGAATATCAAATCCTGCGATCCCCAACCCGCCTGCCAAGCATGGGGATTATGGCAAACCCCCTCCCCCCTCCAATGATGCACACGACTAAGCCAAGGCCCCTAGTCCCCGGCAGCTCCGCTATTCCTGGTAATTGTGGTAGCGGCCAAGGCAACGGCGGGGCAAAGGGTGCGAAGAATCTCCGGAAGAGATCCAGCTACCATAAACAACGACGGATCGACCTGGCAACACTGAACGTGCGCACACTGCGGACCGACGAGAGGGTTATTGAACTGGAAGAAGAATTGAGCAAGTTACGATGGGGTGTCCTGGGATTATCGGAAGTCCGAAGAGAGGGCGAGGACTCGATAATCCTTAAATCTGGTAACTTGCTCTATTTCCGGGAGCGTGACCATCAGTCCTAAGGTGGTGTCGGGTTCCTCGTCCACAGGTCCCTTGTGGACAATGTAGTGAAGATCGAAAGTGTGTGGACCAGGGTGGCGTTCCTGGTACTCAGAATAACCAAACGGTATTCGCTGAAGGTCATTCAGGTATACGCCCCGACCTCGGCACACTCCGACGAGGAAGTAGAGACTATGTATGAGGACATCTCTAAAGCCATACATAGCTCTAAACCTCACTACAGCGTTGTCATGGGGGACTTCAACGCTAAGCTTGGGCAACGGAGCGGTGAAGAGCTCGGACTGGGAAATTTTGGATTTGGGCGTCGGAACCACTGAGGCCACATCTTGGCTGGCTTCATGGAGAAGGAGGAACTCTTTATGATGAACTCCTTCTTCAAAAAGCGTGACCAGCGGAAGTGGACTTGAATCAGTCGCGACGGGGTCACTAAAAATGAGATAAACTTCATTATGACGACAAAAAGGCACATATTCAATGATGTCTCAGTGATCAACTCGCTCAAATGCGGCAGCGATCACGGTTTGGTCAGAGGCACATTGAATCTGAACATAGTGTCCGAAAGATCTCGCCTGATGAAGTCTACGCTCCGGGCAGCACCCATCTAGATCCATAACTCCAAAGGCTTCCAGCTCGAGCTCCAAAATCGCTTCGAATGCCTAAGTGGCGACGTGGACGAATACAATGACGGGTTTGTAGAAGCTGTCAATAGGACTATGTGCATTAGAACTAAAAAGCTCTCGCACTACACTCTCGGGCTCATGGAGGATAGACGTGAGATGGTTTTGCGTTCGTCAAGTGATTCTTGCAGATACCGGCAGCTCAATAAGCAGATCTCAAAGTCTCTGAAGCGCGACCTACGTCGGTATAATATATTGGTAACGGTGTTGTGTGAAAAATAATAGATACGTATATTTTGACAGCATCCGTGGCGTAGCGGTAGCGGACGTGGCCGCTGCGCAAGGTGGTGCGGGTTCGATCCCCACACAGTGCAAGTATTTGTAAGTATTAATATGAATATTTGCACTGGTCTGGTCGTGCCTCGGGAAGCACGTTAAGCCGTTGGTCCCGGTTGCCATACGAACATCTAGTGGCAGTCGTTACGGGTTGTTGGAGCCCTCAAAAGTCCAACAATTGGTCTAACTGCAATGCTTCGACGTCGCCTTTGGGTTGTGGAGGTTAGACCGCAGTCGCTTCACGGAATATATCGAAGTTTAGCCATATCAGCAGTTGGACTGGTAAAGTGGACCCCAGACTCCAAAGCTGTAAAGGCATTAGATGCGACTGGGATTAACGCTGTGATGATGGTGAATAGGTACGTATATTTTGTTTTATCAAATCAATACAAATTGACAAATATAAAAGGCATCAAAGATCAGGAGTGGTGGCTGGTGACGTCACTGCTCGCTAAAAATTGTAGCGTGCAGTGACGTCACACGAGTTTTCAACGCGCTGTGTCGTCTTCATATTTTGTTTATATGAAAAAAAAAATACGTGTCTAGTATTTTTTGGAAATCTGACTGACGGACTAATTAGTTTTTTTTTTAGTCAAATATTCTATTATATTCGTATAGTGAAAATGTCATACTGTGTGATTTATTTTGTAATCTGTGTCTATGTGTTCAGAGAAATAAGTTGATATTAATACTTTATATTTATCTAAGATTGAAAAGCCGAGCTAATCCGGTGAATGTAGAATGAATAATTCAAGATCAAGTAATCTTGTCGGAGCGATTCACATGTTAAGAGACTAATGAGTGCCATTTTTAACCGACTTCAATAAAAAGGAGGTTCTATGTTCAACTGGAAGTTAGTTATTTTTTCTCTCTGTGAGTCTGTGAGCATCCAATTAGTGTGGGCGTGGTGGTAAAAAGGCATTCAAATCGGTCCTCATTTTTCTTTTTAATCTCTTAAATTGTAATTTCAATAAAATAATAACGTGTTTTAAATTTCCTTTTGTTTTGCATTCTGTAGTACCTAGTTAGTGTATTAACATTTCTTTAATTTTATAGGAAAAAGAACCTCAATGAAAATACTGATCAATGAATGACTCATCAATGAAAAGACCATATTTTTGGATGGTTATGTTCTTTTGAATGGCGAGTTGCTCAATAGCCTTTACCTCATTTGCCGTATTTTATTGATGCTACATGGTCCAAGGAATATCCATATATTTTCATATTGCGAGCAGTTAAAATACATCTTCTCAGCGGAGTAAGAATCTTTTAGGGAAAAATTAATGCGTTTCCCACCTATATACAGTATTTGCTTCTATCCTATTGAACTGCTCTGCACGGTTCCTGGTAAAGTCGTTTAGTAGACTTCGAGAATGATAAATATTTAGCAGAGAAATATTTCGTTGCAGTTTTAACAACAATTTTTTGCTTGGAGTGATTTGTTTCTTTTTTTGTCTTCAGTGCAGTAGTGCAAGTCACATTCACTGTGGTCTCCAAAGATGTTTTTGCCGCTGTTTAGAATATTCCTCTGAACTTTTATATGTTTTTCTGATTCGGTTAAATTTTGTGTTCGCCAGTGCCGTACTGAAGATCTTACAGCTGTTCTTAGTCGAATCAATGGTTCAGGTGTCAAAAATTTACGCGCCGGCAGAGGAATTGTAAACCGTTGTAATTGCGGATGAGATGGTTGGTACACTCAATTATTTGAATCAGAACGTCGAGATATGGTCTGCTTACTAATATATTTTTATATGTGCTGGCATTACCATCAGTAATTAATATATTAGGTATAAATTAATTTCCGAGTTGCTACGGAAGACTTAAATCCCTCTACCTACTGGCGGGTCGTTGGTTCCATATTAGAAGATGATTTTTAAGCATTTGTAAGCAGCAGATTGTTGTTCCTTTTTATTTGCGCGGGTAGAAATTCCACAATACTTATTGCGGACCCCGATGTAGAGAGCTTTTCCTGAATGATGTCCTATAGTAGCTGCAACACCAGACAATGCATTATATGTATTTATTTTTATATGAGGGTTTTTCTTCTTTGACATTTAGTTCATTTGTTTGTGTTTCGTCGTGACTACTCTAATCTAATTTGAATTTAGAATCACACATATTAAATTGAAAGAAGAATTTGGATAGAAATCCTATTTTATTTTCTTTTATTAGTTTAAGATTCTACAATGTACGGACGACAGCAGGTCAAGCTACCCGAAACTGTCAAATATTCCCAAACAACCTTGAGCTATAATCCTATAGAGGTAAACAGCGACCACACGTCCTCGCGTGCTTCTCTGGATTGGGAGACTGCTTCTCCTGGTTGGGAAGCCTCTCTGCGCCAGACCCTTGCCGGTTGACTGGTGAAGCCCGCCGTCGATACTCTTCCCGACTACGGTTCCTCCGACGTAAATGTATGACGTTTTCAGGTTTATCACCAGCGGAGATGCTAACCATCTTTTCTGCATCTTGTTGCGCAATGATCATTGTACTTGCCAGCTCTCGCGTCCTCCGGTATGAGAGATCAGGTTCTTGTAGTAATCTCTGACGTACAGGTGCTAAATCCAAATTCAGATTTGCAATGAAAATATCTTTGATAAGAGATTCCTTGAGCATTCCAAACTCACATTCTTCTTCCTTTCTGTCGACCTTAAAGACCATGTAGATATTGAAAGGGAGCGCAGGGCACTGGACTCGCTGCCCGGTGTAATATGTTGGCCCGTTGATTTGCTCGGTGTACGGATCTAGTTAAAATAACTCTTTTTAAGGCGTTCTGCCAGAGTCTGTACACGGGTAGTCTATGAGTCATTTACACTAAAAGTCGCTGAATGTCCGTCGCGTCCAATATAACAATAGCTGCAGGATGTTGTTGGGACTTCATCGCTGCTGTAGCGCGTCGGGGGTATTTGTGCTTGCTCGTACCGACAGGACGGAGAGTGAGAGACAGTCCCAACAGCATTATTAGAAATACATCGGAGCGTATCGGCTCTACAATTATAAAACAATGTATAGAGAGGGTGGTGGACACTAACACTAGGTAATAAGTTGTTTTTCTTTTTGATGTTACTAACACTCTATGGATTCTCTGGTCCGAAATAAAAATCATTTTGTTTCTGTTTGCCGTTTTGGATTTCCTCGAACTGTGACAGATTCTCTTATCACAAGATACATTTTACAAACTACAGCGCGGCAAGAAAAACTGTCAGCTCTAATAATCGTCTCTACAATATTGTCTGCTCAAAGCAGTCAGATATGATTAATGACTACCATTCCGCATGTGTCTGGCGGAGAAATGCTCAGAATCGAGCTTATTGGCGTGCCATAGAGGAGGCCTATGTATATTATGTATGTATAGAAATATTGACATTCAATATGTTGGAGAGAAAACAGTTATTTTGAACCATTATGTGACCAAGTATACTATTTAAAGTGAAAAAACCCATGCAACCGACATATTTAACGATATGACTATACAAGAAGTCTTAGAAGCCGGTTATATAATATTGGCCTCAGTATATAAACAAATTGAGAATGCGGAGCTTTAGAAGCCAGCGATTCATTATTGGGAATACCACTTTACGGCATGAAACCAAAACAACAATAAGATGGTTAGATGTAAACATTCATCGTAATCGCAGGGTTAAATCAAAATCTGAAATGACTGCACTGGACCTGAATCCCACTGACTCATATTACGATTCTTGGATTGATAACGTTATCCTTACCAGACCTGAAGAATTACAAGTCATGAATCTATTTAACTTTTCGAAAGACTATGATTTAGTTAAAACAAGGGATGTTTCAAATGTAAATTATTATGTTTTAGCATATAAAAATACTTTAAAAAAAACTTTTTTACAAAAAAACAACCGACTTCTAAAAACCACTACAAAGTGAAAAGTAACTAATTTCGGAAGTCGGTGTCTTTGGTTTTTGTATATTAGTTTCTGACACCGACTTCCGAAATTAGTTATTTTTCACCTTGTAGTGGTTTTTAGAAGTCGGTTGTTTTTTTGTAAAAAAGTTTTTATTTTACACTTTTTAGTTGTGAAAAGTAGGTACTATGAATTCAATTACATCTGGTCAGACTGGAAGCTGACGCAAATATAGTTGGGAAATGACGTAATTTTGTTTATTTTAATTTTCACCCGTAATTTTGATGAATTCTCCCGACTGTCTATGGTCTTCATCTTCAGATTTACTGCAGACCATTATTTTAACCCAATGGGTGCAAAGTTCTCATCAATATGAATGCATTAAAACCAAACACAAAGTAGCATGTAAACCGTTGAGGAGTTCCCGGAACTGGCCTTTGTCTTCATCATCAGAGCTCATAAGACAGTCACAACCCATCTAGGTGTAAAGTTCTTATCAATACAAATTAATCAAGGCCCAAACACAAGGTAGTTGCTGTGAATTGTTGAGGAGTTCCTTCCTTTATCAAATTGAAGTACTTTAAAATACTTAATGAAAATACTAAGAAATGCACTATTCGCCCCTACGATTTTCGAAAGTTCCCCTTGATTTCTCAGGTCTTCCATCATCAGACCCTGATGTTCTTATCATGGGACTACCTTGCGAATGTCTTCTTTCCAACAAAAAAAGAATTATCAAAATCGGTTCATAAACGACGAAGTTATGCGCGAACAAACATAAAAAAGGCATATATACGATCGAATTGAGTAACCTCCTCCTTTTTGCAGTCGTAACTGTATGACGTAGAGCAAAAGCCAAAAATATTTCTTATCCTTGTTGTTATTATATAAACCTTGGAGAATACTAGATGACGTAAAAATGCAACATGAGACATACACGTCATACACAGAAGCATTTAATGCTGTAAAGGACGGTTTACAAGAAGTTTTACGCTGGAAATTTACGTACTCAATTATGACATATTTTACAAACAGCTTTTAAAAAGGTAGAAGAAAAAGTAGCAAAACTAAAGGAAGAAAAGGAATACATGGTAGATGAAGAACCTGACAATCCTTAGGAAAACATGGTAGATGAAGAACCTGACAATCCTTTAGAGTTTAAAGCTTTGGAAGCGGTAAATGCTATGGAAGATTTAAACAACTTTGATTTAGTTGAAGCGGGTATTTCAGAAATAAATGAGAAAGCAATCCATACTAATATTATAAATTCGAAAGTATCTCTGTCTGTCTGTCTGTCCGGCTTTCACGCCAACTGAACCGATTGTAATGAAATTTGGTACACAGATAGTCTAGAGCCTGAGAAGGACATAGGCTAAAACATCCCGCTATGACCAGTAGGAGCAGAGCAGTAACAAAAAATGTTGTGAAAACGGGGGTGAACGCGGGCGGCGCTTATTTTATATCAACTGAGTTCCTGTAAACTGAAGTCCACGCGGTAGGAGTCGCGGGCAACAGCTAGTGATAGATAAACTGAATTCTGACCAAAAAAAGGTATTTGATACAGACACTAAAAATTACGTTCCAAAAATAAATTTTGCTACATTTTGTTAGTGGCACCGGTGGCACCGGCAAGAGCTATTTAATCATCATCATCATCATCTCAGCGTTTATCCCGGTTGCATCCGCGGCTTTCGCGTTGGAGCCCGGGGTCCCCTTTCCTGCACATTCTCCTCCATTTCGCACGATCTTTAGCATCCTGTGGTAAGAGCTTCTTGGCACGCATGTTATCTCTTACAACGTCAAGCCAGCACTTCTTTGGTCTACCCCGCTTGTTCAGGCCCGGCGGAGGCGACATGGCAAGACATTAGAGCAAGAGCTATTTAATAACAACTTTAAAAATACGGATTAAGTCGGAGCAGTAACGGCAACATTTTTATGCAGGTTGCATAAAAATGTTGCCATTACTGCTCCGACTGGAATGCAGCATTTTACGTAAACGGATTAACTGTTCACAGATTACTACAACTGCCCGGAGAGCATAAACAAAGTCCTAAATACAAACCGCTTTCAGACGAAGTACTTCAAGTTTGAAAATCATGCAATTATGGATTAAGGACAGACTTAAAAACTGTCTAATTATTTATAATAGATGAAGTGTATATAACGTTACTTTAGCCTACATAAATCTTCGGCGAAGATCTTTATGCGATGTGTTTGATTCTTCTAATGTAGACGATGGTTTGGTAAAAAACATATTTTAGTGCTTGGGGATCTATTGAAACTTCCAAAATAAGGCAAATGTTACTGGCGTTCTCCAGATTGCAAAAACATATTGTTCGGGACAATAGTGCGGAAACTCCGGTGAGGGGTCCGTGCAAAGCCCTCCCACAGAAGAAAAAGGGACTCCAGGTATTGCGGGCTCCAGTACGCCTAATACTTCTGAGAAAATTTCAAACTGTGAACTCACACAGACTGTTAGTAGTCTTTCCAGGAAACGATTCGCTACAACGGCGAAATAATTTTCATTATTTTTCTAATGCTTTAAAAAATGTAAAATGAATGAAATGTGAATTTTCTTCTATGCCTGTGTTGAAAAAGTATGAGTTTATTTACATTTAATGTCACAAAATTGCACATCGTTTGCACATGGTAAGTGAGACAGGTGCTACTAAAACGCACTTGATTGAGGCAAAAAGAGCTCTACGTGCCATACTTAAGGTTGTTGTGGGTCTTCCCTTTCGTTTTCCTACAGTCAAATTATACAGGAAATGGAATGTATTGTTTATAAGACAATCTTTTTCGTTCTGCATACAGTACTCAAAAAACACTTGCAGCTAGCTTATAACCCGAAACTATTAAAAGATAAGCGGAAAAGGGGTACTGTGTGTAGTGTAATATTTTTCCGTTTACATCGGTTCCACATGTTCTTCTGTTATCAGACTTCGAGATCTGTTTATTGAGCTGCCGGTATCTGCAAGCATCGCTTGACGAATGCAAAACCATCTCATATCTATCCTCCATGAGCTCGAGAGTGCAGTCCGAGAGCTTTTTAGTTCTATTTGTACGCCGAGTCTTCAAATACTTAGTCTCGACCGTACGGACAGCTTCTACAAACCCGTCATTGTAGTCGTCCACGTCGCCACATAGGCATTCGAAGCGATTTTGGAGCTCGAGCTGGAAACCTTCAGAGTTATGGATCTAGATGGGTGCTGGCCGGAGCGTAGACTTCATCAGGCGAGATTTTCGGACACTATGTTCAGATTCAACGTGCCTCTGGCCATACGGTGATCGCTGCCGCATTTGAGCGAGTTTATCACTGAGACATCATTGAATGTGCCTTTTTGTCGTCATAATGTAGTGTATCTCATTTTTAGTGACCCCGTCGCGACTGATCCAAGTCCACATCCGCTGATCACGCTTTTTGAAGAAGGAGTTCATCATATAGAGTCCCTCCTTCTCCATGAAGCCAGCAAACATGTGGTCTCAGTGGTTCCGACGCCCAAATCCAAAATTTCCCAGTCCGAGCTCTTCACCGCTCCGTTGCCCAAGTTTAGCGTTGAAGTCCCCCATGACAACGCTGTAGTGAGTTTTAGAGCTATGTATGGCTTTAGAGATGTCCTCATACATAGTCTCTACTTCCTCGTCCGAGTGTGCCGAGGTCGGGGCGTATACCTGAATGACCTTCAGCGAATACCGTTTGATTATTCTTAGTACCAGGAACGCCACTGTGACTGTACCTAAACTATCCTAGGCTGATAAAATTTTCGTTTTTCCTAATTGTGATAATATTACAGTTAAATGCGGCTCTCCCTGCGGGAGAGGAAACACGCCCCAACCCCGCGTGTAACTGTAGGAATTCGTCACCAGACTTGGTTATCCTCCCACCGATATAAGAAATGAATTCCCATGAATTAATCCCCCTGTTCCCGCTTATAAAAGTTAGAGGAACAAGGAGCGGACAAAAGGAAGTTAATATGGGAATTCACAGTTAGGACACACAAGTATACAATTTATAATAATAGACATGATATGACGCTAAGAAGACGAGAGGAAAAGCAAAATTATATAATGTAATATATTAAGAACTTTTATATAGATGCTGCACGCGGGCTGTCTCCGTCATCTGTAATAAACCTTATTATGTGGCGTGGTGGGGGATCGTTACGCTTGCACTTTATAAGTAATTTTAGATCACGTTACTTTATCTACTACGAATTATACCCACTTTAGTGAAGCCGGGAACCGTTATATTAACGTATGCTTCGTTGCACGTGTTCTGTTAGACCTAACGCATAGAACCTCTGAGGATACTATTACGATTCTAACAGAACATGCTCCCTAGACACTAAATAAATGTCTCCTTCCACCCTAGGACAGGGGAACTGCGAAGCTCCCTGTTGTCGAGGGAGACAAGTTCTGAGTTTATGACTTGTAAATATATTATGTGATTGACACCCTTGACAAACCGTCCCAATTCTAAGGTATTACACAAGTTAGTACAAGCGTACCGTAGACTCAGTCTCTAGCAGAACTCATTGCGATTATTCCTGCTGCACACCGAGGTGGAATCTCACATCCCCTTAATCTGCCCCATTCGAAAGACGCATTGCATCTTGTAGTACTCGTGTTTCGATAAACAGTGACGATTCATAAATAGTCCTACAGAACGGACGGGTTGGATTTTATCGAAATACGTTCTCTAGTGTCTTTTTAACACCTACTGATTCAGTTAGTGGTACTTAGTAAAGCCTACCCCACTCCCTGGGAATGTGTGCGCATCAAATCTTCACGCAAGTGCTCTGTGACAAGACCTTTTTGGAAGCGGACATTATCAATAACGTTTGGCTGGTAATCTGATTCTAGATAGGCGGTTTGCCTAGTTAGATTTAAATGAGCTGCGTGTATTACGGTTCTGCCCTCCTGTTATAGTCAGTAGTCGTCAGGAGTCTAGAGTCCAGAGCATCAGAGCTCATGGTCAAGTTAGGCGGAGGGCGGTCTCCATACATACGATCTTTCCCTATAGCCAACCGAAGCTGATAAATATCCGCTAAGGTAAGGACCAGGATATGGGCACATAAAACAAGACAGAACGGCTCCAATGATTGAATACAATCACATAAATGGTTTATCTGGAGTCAGTCTGGAATAAATTATCATTAGTAGCTTCTCTGCTGCATCACCCGTACTGAATCCAAACTATAAATACATTTATTATAATAAATAGGGACACGTATCTGTCTGCTTAATTACAGGAACTATATTAACTTCATTAGCCTGGGATAGTTATTATAATAAATGACTCACCCAATCACGCCAACACTTACAAGCACTTAATATTCTATATTATATTATATTATACTAATCTAATCTGGACTTAAACCCAACTATGTCTGACGTAATTATTTCACTCACTACTTCGCGATATACTAGGACATAGGCTACTTCCCAAATCTCCTAAATTAACTAGCCTGGACACTAGCCCTCGCCCTATCGCAGTTCAAGATCGACCCTCAACCGTCGCTTGTCGCGGCCAGAAACCAACTGCCTTTTCACCGTCTCTCCGTTTAAAATTCATAAAACCCCACGCTACCAAAAGGTCCATGCTGGAGTCATTCTACCATTTTTTTATGTAGCCGTCCGTCAATTGTCCTAAATGCACATGTTCGGGAGGCCGACCTCTTCAGTAATTTCTACAGAATACGTCGGCTTAAATTACTCTAAGTTATTGCTAACATCTGCAGGCAGCACCCCGACCTTCTCAGAATTTGTCCAAAATCTTAAAATGTTTTATTCTAAGGGCTAGGGGCTCGGAATGCCCATAAAATATGAACGAATAGCTTTCTAAGACGTTGTTTTTGCTCTTAATTACGGTCGGCTGACAGGCCATAAGATTAGAAATTAATGCATTCGTAAGTGGTTGCCATCGTATGACTTGTTATTTCTAAACTATTGATATAACGCATGTGGCCAGCAGTCACACCACCATGGTCGACACACTCTCGATCTTCACTACATTGTCCACAAGGGACCTGTGGTCGAGGAACCCGACTCCACCTTGGGACTGATGGTCGCCCTCCCGGAAATAGAGCAAGTTACTGGATTTAAGGATTATCGAGTCCTCATCCTCTCTTCGGACTTCCGATAATCCCAGGACACCCCATCGTAACTTGCTCAATTCTTCCTCCAGTTCAATAACCCTCTCATCGGTCCGCAGTGTGCCCACGTTCACTGTTGCCAGGTCGATCCGTCGTTGTTTATGGTAGCCGGATCTCTTCCGGAGATTCTTCGCACCGCTTGCCCCGCCGTTACCTTGGCCGCTACCACAATTACCAGGAATAGCGGAGCTGACGGGGACTAGGGGCCTTGGCTTAGTCGTGTGCATCATTGGAGGGGGGAGGGGGTTTGCCATAATCCCCACGCTTGGCAGGCGGGTTGGGGATCGCAGGATTTGATATTCCACAGAAGAAGCGCTGCTGCCCGCTTCCCTGGTGAGTTCCCTTAGTCGCCTCTTACGACACCCACGGGAGGATATGGGTTGGTACTATTCTAAGCCAGTACCACACGGGGTTCAACAATACTTGTTCAACAATAACATAATAATACAATAGTTACACCAATACAATAATTTCACAGCAAAAGTAAGCATTACACAGTTCATTTAATGTGTGGCAATAACAATATAAATGTAGTATAAAAATTTAACCTAACCTAGCTTCCTTCACAATTCGCTGTATGATGCAGCATGACGGCATGCTGTAGTGTTCCAATGGGGCTTTGTACTTGTAGAGAGGTGCCGCTACCGTGCGTACAGCTTGACGAAGAATCGAACAGACCCTGGACAAAAGCGGAGCTTTCTTCTCTGCAGTTGTGAATATAGTAGACATCTGCAGGCTTCGCAACAGCTCCTTCTTCTTCAGCAACAACAGCGCGTCTCTGACAGCGGCCACTGCGATGACTGACGGGTATTCGACACAAAGGTTCACCAGCTGACCACACATGACTAAGAACGTAGCTGCCACTTCAATCTCACCAGCATTACGCGTGTCGCACCAACACGACAAGTAAGGTATGTGCTCTTGAGGGACTGTTGGCTGCTTTGGGAAGTTCAATCTTAACATCACGCCTGTCTCTGCAGCCACCAGCTCATCAAACGTGAAAGCAGAGTTCGTGTTTTTGACCAGCTTCATCGCAGGTATGAAGGGGTCATGGAACTTCTGAGCTACCCAGAAGCAAGCTGCTGCGACGAGCAGCAGCGGCTTGTCCACCAGAACGTGCCCTACAACTGAGTCAAAGTACCAGCACGCTGTCCGGACGATGGCTGGGTTGCCGTCAGCGCCATTAACTTTCATGAACCAGTTGATAACATCAGCCCTGGTTATGCTGGAAGTTCTAGGCCTTTGCAGCGGCTTCCTCTCGTTAGCCAGAAGGTAACACATCTGTCGTATAGTTCCTATTTAAGCTTAGCATACACGACCCTTTCCAGAAATCAGGCGTTCTTAATCCGTCTTTATCGTCAGGCTTCTCTTGGGTGGCTACGACAGGCGGAGACAGACCTTTGCAATTCTAAAGCAGCCTTCAGATGCGTGGGTTTATGTGGAAGTATTTTACTTTGAGCACCCTTGCTTGGGAATACTTGTAACTTCAACGTTGATAGTCTTCAAAGGACCTGGACGTAGAACATCTCGCTTATGAACCGTGTTGTCTTGGAATAAATGTTTTCGTAAAGCTGGTAGAGGATTCTTTGGTAACGGTGTTCCTCTTCTACGCGCATTTTCTTAATCGATGTTGTGTCTTGAAGACGCCATATTATTCAAGTTATAACTCAAAACCTATAGAAAAATAATACGTAAATACGTATATTTTGACAGCCTCCGTGGCGTAGCAGTAGCGGACGCGGCCGCTGCGCAAGGTGGCGCGGGTTCGATCCCCGCATAGTGCAAGTATTTGTAAGTATTAATATGAATATTTGCACTGGTCTGGTCATGCCTAGGGAAGCACGTTAAGCCGTTGGTCCCGGTTGCCATACGAACATCTAGTGGCAGTCGTCACGGGTTGTTGGAGCCCTCAAAATTCTAATAATTGGTCTAACTGCAATGTTTCGTTATCGCCTTAGTGTTGTGGTGGTCAGGCGGCAGCCGCTTCACGGAAAATGTCGACGTTTCGCCATAATCAGCAATTAGACTGGTAAACCGGAACCCAGACCCCAAAGCTTTGGATGCGACTGGTATTAACACTGAGATGATGATGATGATTTCATTGTATTCATTTGGGCAAATAAACATACCTAACATCCCACGGATATCATTGATTTGACTTGTTCTTATCATCAATCACATACTTAGATATTCATTGTAGCCACGCACAAACATCAATTCAACATACTAAGGAACATACACATACCATTAATTATTTATTATATATAATAATAGGACCCAGTCTGATATACTGGTATCGTGCCATATTCATTAATTATCTACGTCATCAATTTTAAGGAATAAACATAAATCTGATGAGCTTTTAGTTTGTATTCCAACAATATTATCGTAACAAAAATAGTGTTATCAAATTGACATTTTACTAAAACCAAGCCCATTTCGTTACAAACATGATCGTCAGTAATTACTTCAGAACTCGTGTTACAGCTGCATCGTCTGCGCAAATAATTAGGGTGGCGGTGTCATGTTGTAAATTGTCGAGTGCGCCGGCTGTCGCTAGCCAACAACAAGTGAATTTCCTGCTGAAACAGCACTTACTAGACAATCGTTACGAGTAATGTCTAAATCAACACATAAGGATACATAATATATAGGTACATTATAATCGTAATCTCGTGACTGTTTTAAATTAGGCACTTAATTTATTTGTGCAGCGGTAATCAGACGTTTGTAGAAAACACAAAGTAGTCAGGTATCTGTCGGACAAAAAAATACACACATTTTAGTGTGCGAAGCAGTAGTAGCCCAGCGGTGGTAAGCCGACTTACGAGTTGTGGTTCGTGGGTTCGTCGCGGTGTAAATACAGTCCCCCCCAAAGCTTTGGATGCGACTTGGATTAACACTGAGATGATGATGATGATTTCATTGTATTCATTTGGGCAAATAAACATACCTAACATCCCACGGATATCATATATTTGACTTGTTCTTATCATCAATCACATACTTAGATATTCATTGTAGCCACGCACAAACATCAATTCAATGTTGACATGCGAAAAAGTACGCGACTATGCTAAATTGAAACTACGTCTACGTTACGGTTTTTAAGTTTTACCATATCTAAGCACCCTCCACAAAATCTCTGTGCACGCCCCTGTCCCAAGGGTGCTCAAAGTAAAATACTTCCACATAAACCCACGCCTCTGAAGGCAGCTTTAGAACTGCAGGGTCTGTCAAGAGAAGCCTGACGATAAAGACGGATTAAGAACGCCTGATTTCTGCTTAAATAGGAATTATACGACATATGTTTGAGTACCTTCTGGCTAACGAGAGGAAGCCGCTGCAAAGGCCTAGAACTTCCAGCATAACCAGGGCTGGTGTTATCAACTGGTTCATGAAAGTTAATGTCGCTGACGGCAACCCAGCCATCGTCCAGACAGCGTGCTTGTACTTTGACTCAGTTGTGGGGCACGTTCTGGTGGACAAGCCGCTGCTGCTCGTCGCAGCAGCTTGCTTCTGGTTAGCTCAGAAGTTCCATGACCCCTTTGTACCTGCGATGAAGCTGGTCAAAAACTCGAACTCTACTTTCGCATTTGATGAGCTGGTGGCTGCAGAGACAGGCGTGATGTTAAGATTGAACTTCCCAAAGCAACCAATAGTCCCTCAAAAGTACATACCTTACTTGTCGTGGTGGTGCGACACGCGTAATGCTGGTGAGATTGAAGTGGCAGCTACGTTCCTAGTCATGTGTGGTCAGCTGGTGAATCTTTGTGTCGAATACCCATCAGTCATCGCAGTGGCCGCTGTCAGAGACGCGCTGTTGTTACTGAGGAAGAAGGAGCTGTTGCCGCGACTGCAGATGTCTAATATATTCATAGCTGCAGAGAAGAAAGCTCTGCTTTTGTCCAGGGTCTGTTCGATTCTTCGTCAAGCTGTACGCACGGTAGCGGCACCTCTCTACGAGTACAAAGCCCCATTGGAACGCTACAGCATGCCGTCATGCTGCATCGTACAGCGAATTGTGAAAGAAGCTAGGTTAGGTTAAATATTTATACTACATTAATGTTGTTATTGCCACACATTAAATGAACTGTGTAATGCTTACTTTTGCTGTGAAATTATTGTATTGGTGTAATTATTGTATTATTATATTATTGTTGAACTAGTATTGTTGAACCCCGTGTGGTACCGGGCTTAGAATAGTACCAACCCATATCCTCCCGTGGGTGTCGTAAGAGGCGACTAAGGGAACTCACCAGGGAAGCAGGCAGCAGCGCTTCTTCTGTGGAATATCAAATCCTGCGATCTCAACCCGCCTGCCAAGCGTGGGGATTATGGCAAACCCCTTCCCCCCTCCAATGATGCACACGACTAAGCCAAGGCCCCTAGTCCCCGGCAGCTCCGCTATTCCTGGTCATTGTGGTAGCGGCCAAGGCAACGGCGGGGCAAGGGGTGCGAAGAATCTCCGGAAGAGATCCAGCTACCATAAACAACGACGGATCGACCTGGCAACACTGAACGTGTGCACACTGCGGACCGACGAGAGGGTTATTGAACTGAAAGAAGAATTGAGCAAGTTACGATGGGGTGTCCTGGGATTATCGGAAGTCCGAAGAGAGGGCGAGGACTCGATAATCCTTAAATCCGGTAACTTGCTCTATTTCCGGGAGGGCGACCATCAGTCCTAAGGTGGTATCGGGTTCCTCGTCCACAAGTCCCTTGTGGACAATGTAATGAAGATCGAAAGTGTGTCGACCAGGGTGGCGTTCCTGGTACTCAGAATAAACAAACGGTATTCGCTGACGGTCATTCTGGTATACGCTCCGACCTCGGCACACTCCGACGAGGAAGTGAGACTATGTATGAGGACATCTCTAAAGCCATATATAGCTCTAAAACTTGTTAAAATTATATATGTACCAAAATATTTCTGTAAGTAGTGCTGTTCTTGTTTTATCTGTGATGTTTGTAGTGGCAACTCTAATATGAAATAAAGCGTCAGTCGTTAACCGAAAGAGCGTGTTTTAATAGGTTATGGGCAAATATCTCGATTTTCTTAAGTGATAAAAATATTACAGTTTAAGAAAAACGCAGAACCTTTCGGTAGATAATGGCTTTAAACTATATACAAAGTGTTCCCAAACTAAAAGGGAGGGAAAATTATGATGAGTGGAGTTTCGCGGCAGGGAATGTGTTAGTGCTGGAAGGTATGATCAAGTATATCAAGACGCCGGAACCCAGCGCAGAAACAAAGACTGCAGACGACGAAAGGACTAAGGCAAAATTAATACTGACTATTGATTCAGGGCTGTATGTTCATATCAAGGAAACGAAAACCTCGTTTGAGCTGTGGACAAAGCTTAAAAAACATGTTTGCTGACTCCGGTTTCTCAAGAAGAATCTCTTTGCTGCGACATTTAATTTCAATCAGACAAGAAAACTGTGATTCAATGACTAATTATGTAACACAAGTCGTCGAGACAGCACAAAGATTAAAAGGAACCGGGTTCGCCATAACAGATGAATGGATAGGATCGCTATTATTAGCAGGTTTGCCAGAAAAGTATTCTCCAATGATCATGGCAATCGAACATTCTGGAATACAGATTACCACAGATTCTATAAAATCGAAATTGATCGATTTGGAAGTTTCTCTGGATTTAGACACCAGGGGCGCTGCATTCGCGGCAAATAGACAGTTCTCGAAGACGCGCCTTGATACTACAAATGCAAATGGCCGTCACCAACAACAAAAGTCAATGGCGTCTAAAAGAGAATCGAAAAAGGTGGTCGTGTGCTACAAGTGTAAAGAAATCGGACACTTTAGAAATCAATGCCCGTTATTACAGAAAAATAAACAAACGAATGCGTTTAGTATGGTATTCTTAAGTGGACAGTATAATAAAAGTGAGTGGTATATTGACTCTGGTGCGAGCGCGCATATGACATCGAATGAAAATTGGATAGAAAATGCTAATTTTATGCCAGTTATGTCAGAAATTACGGTAGCTGATAGTACAAAGGTATCCGTAAAGTGCTCCGGGGACGTGAAAATAACTTCAGATCTCAACTACGACATTACTGTCAAGAATGTGTTATGTATTCCAAAATTGTCAACAAACCTGTTGTCAGTAAGTGAGCTTATAAAAAATGGCAACAATGTTGTGTTTGAAAGTAATAATTGCTACAATCGAAATAAGAAGAATGATGTAGTAGCCACTGCATATTTGATAAATGGTGTTTACAAGTTGAATTTAAAAACAACAGATTGTATGTTAGCAGCACCAGCATTGGCAAGTGCAGAGTTATGGCACAAGCGCCTATCACACATCAATAGTAGTGATTTAAATAAAATGAGAAATGGAATTGTAGAAGGAGTGAATTTTTCTTCTCCTAGTGACAAAAAGAAGGAGAATTGTATAACCTGTTGTGAAGGCAAACAAACACGGTTGCCATTTTCACGTAGTGAACATACCAGCAAGGAGATATTACAATTAGTCCATGCAGATGTGTGTGGGCCTATGGAGACAAAGTCGATTGGTGGTTCACGATTCTTCTTACTTTTTGTGGATGACTACAGTAAGATGACATTCATTTATTTTCTCAAACACAAAAATGAAGTTGTCCAGAGATTTAAGGATTTTAAAGCTATGGTTGAGAACCAACAAAACAGAAAAATCAGGATACTTCGAAGTGACAATGGAGGTGAATTCTGTAATAGTGTAATGGATTTTTTTTTGGCAAATGAAGGTATAATTCATCAAAGGACTACGGCATATGCCCCTGAGCAGAATGGTGTCAGTGAGAGAGCCAATAGAACTATTATAGAAAAAGGCAGATGTTTGCTTTTTGAGGCAAAACTTCAAAAGAAATTTTGGGCAGAAGCTGCTCATACAGCAGTTTATTTGAAAAACAGATGTGTTACATCAACTTTACTAAACAAAACACCTTATGAAGTGTGGTATCAAAGGAAGCCTGACTTAAGCCATGTACGTCTATTCGGAAGTCCGGTGATGGTACATGTTCCCAAAGAACGAAGATTGAAACGGGATAAAAAAGCTGAACCATTTATATTGGTTGGATACTCTGATACAGTAAAGGGATATCGAGTCTATGATCCAAAGAAGAATGTTATCACTGAAAAGAGAGACATAATAGTGATGGAAGAAAAGCACGGAATTGAAAATCCAGAAGAAAATGCTATATGGATACATAAGAATGAACAGAACTTAACGCAAAGAGAAGAGACTGAGACACAGCATAATGTGCAAGAATCTAGTATAGAGGACAGAGATTCAGTGGGGGATATGAACATAAATGAATCTCCGTCTAGTTCAAGTTCTGATTCATCAGATTATATGGATCCAGATGAGACTCATGTGGATACTTCAGCTGATTCCATTACTTCAACTGATATTTCATCAATGGAACTTCAAAGTCTAGGAGTTGGTGAAGTGGTTCGAGATAAGAGACAGAGAAGACCACCAAATCGTTTTGGTTATTCAAACATGTGTACATCAAACAACTTACCAGGTGCTGAGGAGATTGACCTTTCAGAAGCGCTGAATGGACCGGAAGCAGAACAGTGGAAGCTGGCCATGCGTGAAGAGTTGCAGTCATTTGAGTATAATGATGCTTGGGAGCTCATTGATATACCAAGTGACACCTCCATAGTGCAGTGCAAGTGGGTGCTTAATAAAATAATTGATGTAAACGATAAAGTGAGATATAGGGCAAGGCTTGTGGCTAAAGGTTTTTCACAGCGCAGTGGAATTGATTATGTGGACACATTCGCTCCTGTAGTAAAACATTCAACACTAAGAATGTTATTTGCTCTTAGTACACAGTGGGATATGGACATTACTCATCTCGATGTAGTTACTGCATTTCTAAATGGACATTTAAATGAGAATATTTGCATGTATCTTCCTGTAGGTTTTGAATGTACTGATAAAGGAAAGGTTTTAAAACTTAAGAAAGCAATATATGGGCTTAAACAGTCATCCTTAATGTGGTATAAGAGAGTTAAAGATTGTTTATGTAAATTGGGTTTTAAAATAAGTTTACAAAAGTTAGTGCAAATGTTAAAATAATTGTAGCTGTATATGTTGATGATTTTCTGATTTTTTCAAACTGTAAAGAGGAAACTGATAATTTGAAAAGTGTTTTAAGCTCAGAATTTAAGGTAAAAGACTTAGGTTGTGTAAAACGCTATTTGGGTATGAGAGTGCATGTAGACAGAAAATTAAATACTGTAAAAATAGATCAAGAACAATATATAGAACAGTTGTTACATAAATTTGGAATGTTTAATTGTAGATCTATAGATACTCCTATAGAATGTAAGTTGAATCTTGAAAAGGCTGAAAATTGTTTAAAAGATGTTCCTTATCAAAGGCTAATAGGTAGTCTGATGTACTTAGCTGTTCTGTCTAGGCCAGATATAGCTTATTCAATTAGTTACTTAAGCCAATTTAATAATTGCTATAATGAAACTCATTTTAATCAAGCTAAAAGAGTATTGAAATATTTACAAAAAACTAAACATTATTGTTTGAAATATAGCAAAGATAGTAATAAGCAGTTAGAAGGATTTGTAGATGCCGATTGGGCAAGTGATGTTTTGGACAGGAAATCTTACACTGGTTTCTGCTTTACCATGGCTGGTTCTGTTATTTCATGGCAGAGCAGGAAGCAGAAAACTGTATCTTTATCCAGTACTGAAGCTGAATATGTAGCATTGTCGGAGGCGGCTAGAGAAGCCACTTATTTGAGAAATTTGATGTATGAACTAACAGGTAAATTATGCATTGTTAAGTTGCATTGTGATAACCAGAGTGCATTGAAATTATCTTGAAATCACCAGTCTCTGAATAGAACTAAGCACATTGATGTGCGTTATCACTATATTAAAGATGCTATAAAGGATAATGTAATTCATGTGAAATATGTGTCAACTCTAGATATGCCTGCTGATCTTTTAACCAAAGGTTTAATATCAGTAAAGCATTATAAATTTTTAAGAATGATAGGTCTTGTTCCTAATTAAAATTTAAGTTTATTTGTTACTTGAAATATTTCGTTAAGTAGGGGTGTTAAAATTATATATGTACCAAAATATTTCTGTAAGTAGTGCTGTTCTTGTTTTATCTGTGATGTTTGTAGTGGCAACTCTAATATGAAATAAAGCGTCAGTCGTTAACCGAAAGAGCGTGTTTTAATAAAACTCACTACAGCGTTGTCATGGGGGACTTCAACGCTAATCTTGGGAAACGGAGCGGTGAAGAGCTCGGACTGGGAAATTTTGGATTTGGGCGTCGTAACTACTGAGGCCACATGTTGGCTGGCTTCATGGAGAAGGAGGGACTCTTTATGATGAACACCTTCTTCAAAAAGCGTGACCAGCGGTTGTGGACTTGGATCAGTCGCGACGAGGTCACTAAAAATGAGATAAACTTCATTATGACGACAAAAAGGCACATATTCAATGATGTCTCAGTGATCAACTCGCTCAAATGCGGCAGCGATCACCGTATGGTCAGAGGCACGTTGAATCTGAACATAGTGTCCGAAAATCTCCCCTGATGAAGTCTACGCTCCGGCCAGCACCCATCCAGATCCATAACTCCGAAGGTTTCCAGCTCGAGCTCCAAAATCGCTTCGAATACCTAAGTGGCGAAGTGGACGAATACAATGACGGGTTTGTAGAAGCTGTCCGTACTGTCGGGACTAAGTATTTTAAGACCCGCCGTACAAATAGAACTAAAAATCTCTCGGACTACACTCTCGAGCTCATGGAGGATAGACGTGAGATGGTTTTGCGTTCGTCAAGTGATGCTTGCAGATACCGGCAGCACAATAAGCAGATCTCAAAGTCTCTGAAGCGCGACCTACGTCGGTATAATAATTATATTGGTAACGGTGTTCCACTTTTACGCGCATTTTCTTTAACGGTATTGTGTCTTGAAGACGCCATATTATTCAAGTTATAGCTCACGACCGATAGATACATATACCGATAGAAATAATAGATACAGATTATATATGTAGATAGATATTATTCTCGGAGGTAGGCAACAACATCAGCCGCCGGCATAAGTTACCATCCACCAGACAAAGTCTTGCCGCCAAGCGATTCGTCGTGTTCCGGCATGATGTCTGGTGAAGCCGTACGGAGGACGGGTCTGAGCAGTTGTGTTGCGATGTGTACCAAGTACGATGTGCCTAATGTTGTTGTGTCGGAAGTTTGGTCGTGGAGGGTCTCCAGATCATCCTCTGCCGCAGCATCGTTGGTCGTGTTGTTGCTTCGTTCCTATTCACTCGGTTTTTTTGACTGAATAGGCTTAATAAGCTAGTGCAATTTACCATCAAAGATTGCACCACTGCTTACCATCAGGCGGGATTGCAGTCAAGCACTAGTTTATAACTAATAAAATAAATAATTAAAAAAAAAATATATTTTGACAGCCTACGTGGCGTAGCGGTAGCGTACGCGGCCGCTGCGCAAGGTGGCGCGGGTTCGATCCCCGCACAGTGCAAGTATTTGTAAGTATTATTATAAATATTTGCACTGGTCTGGTCGTGCCTCGGGAAGCACGTTAAGCCGTTGGTCCCGGTTGCCATAGGAACATCTAGTGGCAGTCGTCACGGGTTGTTGGAGCCCTCAAAAGTCCAACAATTGTTCTAACTGCAATGCTTCGACGACGCCTTCGGGTTGTGGAGGTCAGACGGCAGTCGTTTCACGGAAAATGTCGAAGTTTAGCCATATCAGCAGTTGGACTGGTAAAGCGGACCTCAGACTCCAAAGCTGTAAAGGCTTCGGATGCGACTGGGATTAACGTTGTGATGATGATGAATAGATACGTATATTTTGTTTTATCAAATCAATACAAATTGACAAGTATAAAAGGCATCAAAGATCAGGAGTGGTGGCTGGTGACGTCACTGCTCGCTAAAAATTGTAGCGTGCAGTGACGTCACACGAGTTTTCAACGCGCTGTGTCTTCTTAATTTTTTGTTTATATGAAAAAAAAAAAATACGTGTCTAGTATTTTTTGGAAATCTGACTGACGGACTAATTAGTTTTTTTTTAGTCAAATACTCTATTATATTCGTATAGTGAAAATGTCATACTGAGTGATTTATTTTGTAATCTGTGTCTATGTGTTCAGAGAAATAAGTTGATGTTAATACTTTATATTTATTTTAGATTGAAAAAACCAGCTAATCCGGTGAATGTTGAAAGAATGCTTCAACATCAAGTAATCTAGTCGGAGCGATACACATGTTAAGAGACTAATGAGTGCCATTTTTAACCGACTTCAATAAAAAGGAGGTTCTATGTTCAACTGGAAGTTAGTTATTTTTTCTCTCTGTGAGTATGTATGCATCCAATTAGTGTGGGCGTGGTGGTAAAAAGGCATTCAAATCGGTCCTCATTTTTCTTTTTAATCTCTTAAATTGTAATTTCAATAACATAATAACGTGTTTTAAATTTCCTTTTGTTTTGCATTCTTTAGTACCTAGTTAGTGTATTAACATTTCTTTAATTTTATAGGAAAAAGAACCTCGATGAAAAGACTGATCAATGAAACACTCATCAATGAAAAGACCATATTTTTGGATAGTTATGTTCTTTTGAATGGCGATTTGCTCAATAGCCTTTACCTCATTTGCCGTATTTTATTGATGCTACATGGTCCAAGGAATATCCATATATTATCATATTACGAGCAGTTAAAATATATCTTCTCAGCGGAGTAAGAATCTTTTAGGGAAAAAACAATGCGTTTCCCACCTATATACAGTCTTTGCTACTATGCTATTGAACTGCTCTGCACGGTTCGTGGTAAAGTCGTTGAGTAGACTTCGAGAATGATAAATATTTAGCAGAGAAATATTTCGTTGCAGTTTTAACAACAATTTTTTGCTTGGAGTGATTTGTTTCTTTTTTTTTGTCTTCAGTGCAGTAGTGCAAGTCACATTCACTGTGGTATCCAAAGATGTTTTTGCCGCTGTTTAGAATATCCCTCTGAACTTTTATATGTTTTTCTGATTCGGTTAAAGATTGTGTTCGCCAGTGCCGTACTGAAGATCTTACAGGTATTCTTAGTCGAATCAATGGTTCAGGTGTCAAAAATTTACGCGCCGACAGAGGAATTGTAAACCGTTGTAATTGCGGATGAGATGGTTGGTACACTCAATTATTTGAATCAGAACGTCGAGATATGGTCTGCTTACTAATATATTTTTATATGTGCTGGCATTACCATCAGCAATTAATATATTAGGTATAAATTAATTTCCGAGTTGCTACGGAAGACTTAAATCCCTCTACCTACTGGCAGGTCATTGGTTCCATATTAGAAGATGATTTTTAAGCATTTGTATTTATTTTTATATGAGGGTTTGCTCCAGCAACAGTCTGCTTTCACCGGTATCATCGGTATGTCATGAGTGTCACCTCATAATCGAGCAGTAGCTGTTTCCTCCTGAGCTGTGATAATAATACTTTCTTTAGCGGCATTTTTCCACATGTTACCTACTTTATCATGACATATACTATAAGTGAATAATGACATAACAGGTAGGTGCATCGATGCAACTACTTCATTTAAATTTGTTAGGCCTATTTCTGAAATTATGGCTCCTAATCACGGCGCCTTCGTTGACATTTAGTTCATTTGTTTGTGTTTCGTCGTGACTACTCTAATCTAATTTGAATTTAGAATCACACATATTAAATTGAAAGAAGAATTTGGATAGAGATCCTATTTTATTTTCTTTTATTAGTTTAAGATTCTTCAATGTGCGGACGACAGCAGGTCAAGCTACCCGAAACTGTCAAATATTCCCAAACAACCTTGAGCTTTAATCCTATAGAGGTAAACAGCGACCACAAGTCCTCGCGTGCTTCTCTGGATTGGGAGACTGCTTCTCCTGGTTGGAAAGACTCTCTGCGCCAGACCCTTGCCGGTTGACTGGTGAAACCCGCCGTCGATACTCTTCCCGACTACGGTTCCTCCGACGTAAATGCATGACGTTTTCAGGTTTATCACCAGCGGAGATGCTGACCATCTTTTCTGCATCTTGTTGCGCAATGATCATTGTACTTGCCAGCTCTCGCATCCTCCGGTATGAGAGAACAGGTTCTTGTAGTAATCTCCGACATACATTTGCTAAATCCAAATTCAGATTTGCAATGAAAATATCTTTGATAAGAGATTCCCTGAGCATTCCAAACTCACATTCTTCTTCCTTTCTGTCGACCTTAAACACCATGTAGATATTGGAAGGGAGCGCAGGGCAATGGACTCGCTGCCTAGTGTAATATGTTGGCCCGTTGGTTTGCTCGGTGTACGGATCTAGTTAAAATAACTCTTTTTAAGGCGTTCTGCCAGAGTCTGTACACGGGTAGTCTATGGGTCAATTACACTAAAAAGTCGCTGGATGTCCTTCGCGTCCAATATAACAATAGCTACAGGATGTTGTTGTGACTTCATCGCTGCTGTAGCGCGTCGGGAGTATTTGTGCTTGCTCGTACCGACAGGACGGAGAGTGAGAGACAGTCCCAATAGCATTATAAGAAATACATCGAGAGTTTCGGCTCTACAATTATAAAACAATGTATACAGAGGGTGGTGGACACTAACACTAGGTAATAAGTTGTTTTTCTTTTTGATGTTACTAACACTCTATGGATTCTCTGGTCCGAAATAAAAATTATTTTATTTCTGTTTGCCGTTTTGGATTTCCTCGAACTGTGACAGATTCTCTTATCACAAGATACATTTTACAAACTACAGCGCGGCAAGAAAAACTGTCAGCTCTAATAATCGTCTCTACAATATTGTCTGCTCAAAGCAGTCAAATATAATTAATGACTACCATTCCGCATGTGGCTGGCGGAGAAATGCTCAGAATCGAGCTTATTGGCGTGCCATGGAGGAGGCCTATGTATATGTATGTATAGAAATATTGACATTCAATATGTTAGAGAGAAAACAGTTATTTTGAACCATTATGTGACCAAGTATACTATTAAAAGTGAAAAAACCCATGCAACCGACATATTTAACGATATTAACTATACAAGAAGTCTTAGAAGCCGGTTATATAATATTGGCCTCAGTATATAAACAAATTGAGAATGCGGAGCTTTAGAAGCCAGCGATTCATTATTGGGAATACCACTTTACGGCACGAACCCAAAACAACAATAAGATGGTTAGATATAAACATTCATCGTAATCGCAGGGTTAAATCAAAATCTGAAATGACTGCACTGGACCTGAATCCCACTGACTCATATTACGATTCTTGGATTGATAACGTTATCCTTACCAGACCTGAAGAATTACAAGTCATGAATCTATTTAACTTTTCGAAAGACTATGATTTAGTTAAAACAAGGGATGTTTCAAATGTAAATTATTATGTTTTAGCATATAAAAATACTTAAAAAAAAACTTTTTTTACAAAAAAACAACCAACTTCTAAAGATCACTACAAAGTGAAAAGTAACTAATTTCGGAAGTCGGTGTCTTTGGTTTTTGTATATTAGTTTTTGACACCGACTTCCGAAATTAGTTATTTTTCACCTTGTAGTGGTTTTTAGAAGTCGGTTGTTTTTTTGTAAAAAAGTTTTTATTTTACACTTTTTAGTTGTGAAAAGTAGGTACTATGAATTCAGTTACATCCGGTCAGACTGGAAGCTGACGCAAATATAGTTGGGAAATGACGTAATTTTGTTTACTTTAATTTTTACCCGTAATTTTGATGAATTCCCTCGACTGTCTATGCTCTTCATCTTCAGATTTACTGCAGACCATTATTTTAACCCAATGGGTGCAAAGTTCTCATCAATATAAATGCATTAAAACCAAACACAAAGTAGCTACTGCAAACCGTTGAGGAGTTTCCGGAACTGGCCTTTGTCTTCATCATCAGAGCTCTTATGACAGTCACAACCCATCTAGGTGTAAAGTTCTTATCAATACAAATTAATCAAGGCCCAAACACAAGGTAATTGCTGTGAATTGTTGAGGAGTTCCTTCGACTGTCTCCCGGCTCCATCATCAGATCTGCTCCAGACCTTTATTAAATTGAAGTACTTTAAAATACTTAATGAAAATACTAAGAAATGCACTATTCGCCCCTACGATTATCCTTATCATGGGACCACCTTGGGAATGTCTTCTTTCCAACAAAAAAAGAATTATCAAAATCGGTTCATAAATGACGAAGTTATGCGCGAACAAACATAAAAAAGGCATATATACGATCGAATTGAGTAACCTCCTCTTTTTTGAAGTCGGTTAAAAATGAGATAGACCATACCTAATTAACCATTAACTGTATGACGTAGAGCAAAAGCCAGAAAAATATTTCTTATCCTTGTTGTTATTATATAAACCTTGGAGAATACTAGATGACGTAAAAATGCAACATGAGACATACACGTCATACACAGAAGCATTTAATGCTGTAAAGGACGGTTTACAAGAAGCTTTACGCTGGAAATTTACGTACTCAATTATGAAATATTTTACAAACAGCTTTTAAAAAGGTAGAAGAAAAAGTAACAAAACTAAAGGAAGAAAAGGAAAACATGGTAGATGAAGAACCTGACAATCCTTTAGAGTTTAAAGCTTTGGAAGCGGTAAATGCTATGGAAGATTTAAACAACTTTGATTTAGTTGAAGCGGGTATTTCAGAAATAAATGAGAAAGCAATCCATACTAATATTATAAATGCGAAAGTATCTCTGTCTGTCTGTCTGTCCTGTCCGGCTTTCATGCCAACTGAACCGATTGTAATGAAATTTAGTACACAGATAGTCTAGAGCCTGAGAAGGACATAGGCTAAAACATCCCGCTATGACCAGTAGGAGCAGAGCAGTAACAAAAAATGTTGCGTAAATGGGGGTGAACGCGGGCGTACATATTGCTTCCATTATTTTAACAGGCGCTTATTTTATATCAACTGAGTTCCTGTAAACTGAAGTCCACGCGGTAGGAGTCGCGGGCAACAGCTAGTGATAGATAAACTGAATTCTGACCAAAAAAAGGTATTTGATACAGACACTAAAAATTACGTTCCAAAAATAAATTTTGCTACATTTTGTTAGTGGCACCGGTGGCACCGGCAAGAGCTATTTAATCATCATCATCTCAGCGTTTATCCCGGTTGCATCCGCGGCTTTCGCGTTGGAGCCCGGGGTCCGCTTTCTTGCACATTCTCCTCCATTTCGCACGATCTTTAGCATCCTGTGGTAAGAGCTTGTTGGCACGCATGTCATCTCTTACAACGTCAAGCCAGCACTTCTTTGGTCTACTCCGCTTGTTCAGGCCCGGCGGAGGCGCCATGGCAAGACATTAGAGCAAGAGCTATTTAATAACAACTTTAAAAACATGGATTAAAAACAACCTGCATAAAAATGTTGCTATTACTGCTTCGACTGGAAATGCAGCATTTTACGTAAACGGATTAACTGTTCACAGATTACTACAACTGCCCGGAGAGCATAAACAAAGTCCTAAACACAAACCGCTTTCAGACGAAGTACTTCATGTTTGAAAATCATGCATTTAAGGATTAAGGACAGACTTAAAAACTGTCTAATTATTTATCATAGCTGAAGTGTATATAACGTTATTTAGCCTAAATAAATCTTCTGCGAAGATCTTTATGCGAAGTGTTTGATTCTTCTAATGTAGACGATGGTTTGGTAAAAAATATATTTTAGTGCTTGGGGATCTTTTGAAACTTCCAAAATAAGGCAAATGTCCAAAAAAGGCGTTCTCCAGATTGCAAAAAAATATTGTTCGGGACAATAGTGCTGAAACTCCGGTGAGGGGTCCGTGCAAAGCCCTCCCACAGAAGAAAAAGGGACTCCAGGTATTGCGGGCTCCAGTACGCCTAATACTTCTGAGAAAATTTCAAACTGTGAACTCACACAGACTATTAGTAGTCTTTCCAGGAAACGATTCGCTACAACGGCGAAATAATTTTCATTATTTTTCTAATGCTTTAAGAAATGTAAAATGAATGAAATGTGAATTTTCTTCTATGCCTGTGTTGAAAAAGTATGAGTTTATTTGCTGTAATATATTAACATTTAATGTCACAAAATTGCACATCGTTTGCACATGGTAAGTGAGACAGGTGCTACTAAAACGCACTTGATTGAGGCAAAAAGAGCTCTACGTGCCATACTTAAGGTTGTTGCGGGTCTTCCCTTCCGTTTTCCTACAGTCAAATTATACAGGAAATGGGATGTACTGTTTATAAGACAATCTTTTTCGTTCTGCATACAGTACTCAAAAAACACTTGCAGCTAGTTTATGACCCGAAACTATTAAAAGATAAGCGGAAAAGGGGTACTGTGTGTAGTGTAATATTTTTCCGTTTACATCGGTTCCACATGTTCTTCTGTTATCAGACTTTGAGATCTGTTTATTGAGCTACCAGTATCTGCAAGCATCGCTTGACGAACGCAAAACCATCTCACATCTATCCTCCATGAGCTCGAGAGTGCAGTCCGAGAGCTTTTTAGTTCTATTTGTACGGCGGGTCTTAAAATACTCAGTCCCGACCGTACGGACAGCTTCTACAAACCCGTCATTGTATTCGTCCACGTCGCCACTTAGGCATTCGAAGCAATTTTGGAGCTCGAGCTGGAAACCTTCGGAGTTATGGATCTAGATGGGTGCTGGCCGGAGCGTAGACTTCATCAGGGGAGATTTTCGGACACTATGTTCAGATTCAACGTGCCTCTGACCATACGGTGATCGCTGCCGCATTTGAGCAAGTTGATCACTGAGACATCACTGAATATGTGCCTTTTTGTCGTCATAATGTAGTTAGTATATCTCATTTTTAGTGACCCCGTCGTGACTGATCCAAGTCCACATCCGCTGATCACGCTTTTTGAAGAAGGAGTTCATCATAAAGAGTCCCTCCTTCTCCATGAAGTCAGCCAACATGTGGCCTCAGTGGTTCCGACGCCCAAATCCAAAATTTCCTAGTCCGAGCTCTTCATCGCTCCGTTGCCCAAGTTTAGCGTTGAAGTCCCCCATGACAACGCTGTAGTGAGTTTTAGAGCTATGTATGGCTTAAGAGATGTCCTCATACATAGTCTCTACTTCCTCGTCCGAGTGTGCCGAGGTCGGAGCGTATACCTGAATGACCTTCAGCGAATACCGTTTGGTTATTCTGAATACCAGGAACGCCACCCTGGTAGACACACTCTCGATCTTCACTACATTGTCCTCAAGGGACCTGTGGACGAGGAACCCGACACCACCTTGGGACTGATGGTCGCCCTCCCGGAAATAGAGCAAGTTACCGGATTTAAGGATTATCGAGTCCTCGCCCTCTCTTCGGACTTCCGATAATCCCAGGACACCCCATCGTAACTTGCTCAATTCTTCCTCCAGTTCAATAACCCTCTCGTCCGTCCGCAGTGTGCGCACGTTGAGTGTTGCCAGGTCGATCCGTCATTGTTTATGGTAGCCGGATCTCTTCCGGAGATTCTTCGCACCCCTTGCCCCGCCGTTACCTTGGCCGCTATCACAATGACCAGGAATAGCGGAGCTGCCGGGGACTAGGGGCCTTGGCTTGGTCCTATGCATCATTGGAGGGGGGAGGGGGTTTGCCACAATCCCCACGCTTGGCAGGCGGGTTGGGGATCGCAGGATTTGATATTCCACAGAAGAAGCGCTGCTGCCCGCTTCCCTGGTGAGTTCCCTTAGTCGCCTCTTACGACACCCACGGGAGGATATGGGTTGGTACTATTCTAAGCCCGGTACCACACGGGATTCAACAATACTAGTTCAACAATAATATAATAATACAATAATTACACCAATACAATAATTTCACAGCAAAAGTAAGCATTACACAGTTCATTTAATGTGTGGCTATAACAACATAAATGTAGTATAAAAATTTAACCTAACCTAGCTTCCTTCACAATTCGCTGTACGATGCAGCATGACGGCATGCTATAGTGTTCCAATGGGCTTTGTACTCGTAGAGAGGTGCCGCTACCGTGCGTACAGCTTGACGAAAAATCGAACAGCCCCTGGACAAAAGCGGAGCTTTCTTCTCTGCAGCTATGAATATAGTAGACATCTGCAGTCGCGGATACAGCTCCTTCTTCCTCAGTAATAACAGCGCGTCTCTGACAGCGGCCACTGCGATGACTGACGGGTACTCGACACAAAGGTTCACCAGCTGACCACACATGACTAGGAACGTAGCTGCCACTTCAATCTCACCAGCATTACGCGTGTCGCACCACCACGACAAGTAAGGTATATACTCTTGAGGGACTATTGGTTGCTTTGGGAGGTTTAATCTTAACATCACACCTGTCTCTGCAGCCACCAGCTCATCAAACGTGAAAGCAGAGTTCGAGTTTTTGACCAGCTTCATCGCAGGTATGAAGGGGCCATGGAACTTCTGGGCTACCCAGAAGCAAGCCGCTGCGACGAGCAGCAGAGGCTTGTCCACCAGAACGTGCCCCACAACTGAGTCAAAGTACCAGCACGCTGTCTGGACGATGGCTGGGTCGCCGTTAGCGCCTTTAACTTTCATGAACCAGTTGATAACACCAGCTCTGGTTATGCTGGAAGTTCTAGGCCTTTGCAGCGGCTTCCTCTCGTTAGCTAGAAGGTACTCAAACACATCTGTCGTATAGTTTCTATTTAAACTCAGCATACACGACCCTTTCCAGAAATTAGGCGTTCTTAATCCGTCTATATCGTCAGGCTTCTCTTGGGTGGCTACGAAAGGCGGAGACAGACCTTTGTAGTTCTAATGCAGCCTTCAGAGGCGTGGGTTTATGTGGAAGTATTTTACTTTGAGCACCCTTGCTTGAGAATACTTGTAACTTCAACGTTGATAGTCTTCAAAGGACCTGGACGTAGAACATCTCGCTTATGAACCGTTTTGTCTTGGAATAAATGTTTTCGTAAAGCTGGTAGCGGATCCTTTGGTAACGGTGTTCCTCTTCTACGCGCATTTTCTTTATCGATGTCGTGTCTTGAAGACGCCATATTATTCAAGTTATAGCTCACAACCGATAGAAAAATAGTAGATACGTATATTTTGACAGCCTCCGTGGCGTACCGGTAGAGGACGCGGCCGCTGCGCAAGGTGGCGCGGGTTCGATCCCCGCACAGTGCAAGTATTTGTAAGTATTAATATGAATATTTGCACTGGTCTGGTCGTGCCTCGGGAAGCACGTTAAGCCGTTGGTCCCGGTTGCCATACGAACATCTAGTGGCAGTCGTCACCGGTTGTTGGAGCCCTCAAAATTCTAATAATTGGTCTAACTGCAATGTTTCGTTATCGCCTTAGTGTTGTGGTGGTCAGGCGGCAGCCGCTTCACGGAAAATGTCGACGTTTCGCCATAATCAGCAATTAGACTGGTAAACCGGAACCCAGACCCCAAAGCTTTGGATGCGACTGGTATTAACACTGAGATGATGATGATGATTTCATTGTATTCATTTGGGCAAATAAACATACCTAACATCCCACGGATATCATTGATTTGACTTGTTCTTATCATCAATCACATACTTAGATATTCATTGTAGCCACGCACAAACATCAATTCAACATACTAAGGAACATACACATACCATTAATTATTTATTATATATAATAATAGGACCCAGTCTGATATACTGGTATCGTGCCATATTCATTAATTATCTACGTCATCAATTTTAAGGAATAAACATAAATCTGATGAGCTTTTAGTTTGTATTCCAACAATATTATCGTAACAAAAATAGTGTTATCAAATTGACATTTTACTAAAACCAAGCCCATTTCGTTACAAACATGATCGTCAGTAATTACTTCAGAACTCGTGTTACAGCTGCATCGTCTGCGCAAATAATTAGGGTGGCGGTGTCATGTTGTAAATTGTCGAGTGCGCCGGCTGTCGCTAGCCAACAACAAGTGAATTTCCTGCTGAAACAGCACTTACTAGACAATCGTTACGAGTAATGTCTAAATCAACACATAAGGATACATAATATATAGGTACATTATAATCGTAATCTCGTGACTGTTTTAAATTAGGCACTTAATTTATTTGTGCAGCGGTAATCAGACGTTTGTAGAAAACACAAAGTAGTCAGGTATCTGTCGGACAAAAAAATACACACATTTTAGTGTGCGAAGCAGTAGTAGCCCAGCGGTGGTAAGCCGACTTACGAGTTGTGGTTCGTGGGTTCGTCGCGGTGTAAATACAGTCCCCCCCAAAGCTTTGGATGCGACTTGGATTAACACTGAGATGATGATGATGATTTCATTGTATTCATTTGGGCAAATAAACATACCTAACATCCCACGGATATCATATATTTGACTTGTTCTTATCATCAATCACATACTTAGATATTCATTGTAGCCACGCACAAACATCAATTCAATGTTGACATGCGAAAAAGTACGCGACTATGCTAAATTGAAACTACGTCTACGTTACGGTTTTTAAGTTTTACCATATCTAAGCACCCTCCACAAAATCTCTGTGCACGCCCCTGTCCCAAGGGTGCTCAAAGTAAAATACTTCCACATAAACCCACGCCTCTGAAGGCAGCTTTAGAACTGCAGGGTCTGTCAAGAGAAGCCTGACGATAAAGACGGATTAAGAACGCCTGATTTCTGCTTAAATAGGAATTATACGACATATGTTTGAGTACCTTCTGGCTAACGAGAGGAAGCCGCTGCAAAGGCCTAGAACTTCCAGCATAACCAGGGCTGGTGTTATCAACTGGTTCATGAAAGTTAATGTCGCTGACGGCAACCCAGCCATCGTCCAGACAGCGTGCTTGTACTTTGACTCAGTTGTGGGGCACGTTCTGGTGGACAAGCCGCTGCTGCTCGTCGCAGCAGCTTGCTTCTGGTTAGCTCAGAAGTTCCATGACCCCTTTGTACCTGCGATGAAGCTGGTCAAAAACTCGAACTCTACTTTCGCATTTGATGAGCTGGTGGCTGCAGAGACAGGCGTGATGTTAAGATTGAACTTCCCAAAGCAACCAATAGTCCCTCAAAAGTACATACCTTACTTGTCGTGGTGGTGCGACACGCGTAATGCTGGTGAGATTGAAGTGGCAGCTACGTTCCTAGTCATGTGTGGTCAGCTGGTGAATCTTTGTGTCGAATACCCATCAGTCATCGCAGTGGCCGCTGTCAGAGACGCGCTGTTGTTACTGAGGAAGAAGGAGCTGTTGCCGCGACTGCAGATGTCTAATATATTCATAGCTGCAGAGAAGAAAGCTCTGCTTTTGTCCAGGGTCTGTTCGATTCTTCGTCAAGCTGTACGCACGGTAGCGGCACCTCTCTACGAGTACAAAGCCCCATTGGAACGCTACAGCATGCCGTCATGCTGCATCGTACAGCGAATTGTGAAAGAAGCTAGGTTAGGTTAAATATTTATACTACATTAATGTTGTTATTGCCACACATTAAATGAACTGTGTAATGCTTACTTTTGCTGTGAAATTATTGTATTGGTGTAATTATTGTATTATTATATTATTGTTGAACTAGTATTGTTGAACCCCGTGTGGTACCGGGCTTAGAATAGTACCAACCCATATCCTCCCGTGGGTGTCGTAAGAGGCGACTAAGGGAACTCACCAGGGAAGCAGGCAGCAGCGCTTCTTCTGTGGAATATCAAATCCTGCGATCTCAACCCGCCTGCCAAGCGTGGGGATTATGGCAAACCCCTTCCCCCCTCCAATGATGCACACGACTAAGCCAAGGCCCCTAGTCCCCGGCAGCTCCGCTATTCCTGGTCATTGTGGTAGCGGCCAAGGCAACGGCGGGGCAAGGGGTGCGAAGAATCTCCGGAAGAGATCCAGCTACCATAAACAACGACGGATCGACCTGGCAACACTGAACGTGTGCACACTGCGGACCGACGAGAGGGTTATTGAACTGAAAGAAGAATTGAGCAAGTTACGATGGGGTGTCCTGGGATTATCGGAAGTCCGAAGAGAGGGCGAGGACTCGATAATCCTTAAATCCGGTAACTTGCTCTATTTCCGGGAGGGCGACCATCAGTCCTAAGGTGGTATCGGGTTCCTCGTCCACAAGTCCCTTGTGGACAATGTAATGAAGATCGAAAGTGTGTCGACCAGGGTGGCGTTCCTGGTACTCAGAATAAACAAACGGTATTCGCTGACGGTCATTCTGGTATACGCTCCGACCTCGGCACACTCCGACGAGGAAGTGAGACTATGTATGAGGACATCTCTAAAGCCATATATAGCTCTAAAACTTGTTAAAATTATATATGTACCAAAATATTTCTGTAAGTAGTGCTGTTCTTGTTTTATCTGTGATGTTTGTAGTGGCAACTCTAATATGAAATAAAGCGTCAGTCGTTAACCGAAAGAGCGTGTTTTAATAGGTTATGGGCAAATATCTCGATTTTCTTAAGTGATAAAAATATTACAGTTTAAGAAAAACGCAGAACCTTTCGGTAGATAATGGCTTTAAACTATATACAAAGTGTTCCCAAACTAAAAGGGAGGGAAAATTATGATGAGTGGAGTTTCGCGGCAGGGAATGTGTTAGTGCTGGAAGGTATGATCAAGTATATCAAGACGCCGGAACCCAGCGCAGAAACAAAGACTGCAGACGACGAAAGGACTAAGGCAAAATTAATACTGACTATTGATTCAGGGCTGTATGTTCATATCAAGGAAACGAAAACCTCGTTTGAGCTGTGGACAAAGCTTAAAAAACATGTTTGCTGACTCCGGTTTCTCAAGAAGAATCTCTTTGCTGCGACATTTAATTTCAATCAGACAAGAAAACTGTGATTCAATGACTAATTATGTAACACAAGTCGTCGAGACAGCACAAAGATTAAAAGGAACCGGGTTCGCCATAACAGATGAATGGATAGGATCGCTATTATTAGCAGGTTTGCCAGAAAAGTATTCTCCAATGATCATGGCAATCGAACATTCTGGAATACAGATTACCACAGATTCTATAAAATCGAAATTGATCGATTTGGAAGTTTCTCTGGATTTAGACACCAGGGGCGCTGCATTCGCGGCAAATAGACAGTTCTCGAAGACGCGCCTTGATACTACAAATGCAAATGGCCGTCACCAACAACAAAAGTCAATGGCGTCTAAAAGAGAATCGAAAAAGGTGGTCGTGTGCTACAAGTGTAAAGAAATCGGACACTTTAGAAATCAATGCCCGTTATTACAGAAAAATAAACAAACGAATGCGTTTAGTATGGTATTCTTAAGTGGACAGTATAATAAAAGTGAGTGGTATATTGACTCTGGTGCGAGCGCGCATATGACATCGAATGAAAATTGGATAGAAAATGCTAATTTTATGCCAGTTATGTCAGAAATTACGGTAGCTGATAGTACAAAGGTATCCGTAAAGTGCTCCGGGGACGTGAAAATAACTTCAGATCTCAACTACGACATTACTGTCAAGAATGTGTTATGTATTCCAAAATTGTCAACAAACCTGTTGTCAGTAAGTGAGCTTATAAAAAATGGCAACAATGTTGTGTTTGAAAGTAATAATTGCTACAATCGAAATAAGAAGAATGATGTAGTAGCCACTGCATATTTGATAAATGGTGTTTACAAGTTGAATTTAAAAACAACAGATTGTATGTTAGCAGCACCAGCATTGGCAAGTGCAGAGTTATGGCACAAGCGCCTATCACACATCAATAGTAGTGATTTAAATAAAATGAGAAATGGAATTGTAGAAGGAGTGAATTTTTCTTCTCCTAGTGACAAAAAGAAGGAGAATTGTATAACCTGTTGTGAAGGCAAACAAACACGGTTGCCATTTTCACGTAGTGAACATACCAGCAAGGAGATATTACAATTAGTCCATGCAGATGTGTGTGGGCCTATGGAGACAAAGTCGATTGGTGGTTCACGATTCTTCTTACTTTTTTTGGATGACTACAGTAAGATGACATTCATTTATTTTCTCAAACACAAAAATGAAGTTGTCCAGAGATTTAAGGATTTTAAAGCTATGGTTGAGAACCAACAAAACAGAAAAATCAGGATACTTCGAAGTGACAATGGAGGTGAATTCTGTAATAGTGTAATGGATTTTTTTTTGGCAAATGAAGGTATAATTCATCAAAGGACTACGGCATATGCCCCTGAGCAGAATGGTGTCAGTGAGAGAGCCAATAGAACTATTATAGAAAAAGGCAGATGTTTGCTTTTTGAGGCAAAACTTCAAAAGAAATTTTGGGCAGAAGCTGCTCATACAGCAGTTTATTTGAAAAACAGATGTGTTACATCAACTTTACTAAACAAAACACCTTATGAAGTGTGGTATCAAAGGAAGCCTGACTTAAGCCATGTACGTCTATTCGGAAGTCCGGTGATGGTACATGTTCCCAAAGAACGAAGATTGAAACGGGATAAAAAAGCTGAACCATTTATATTGGTTGGATACTCTGATACAGTAAAGGGATATCGAGTCTATGATCCAAAGAAGAATGTTATCACTGAAAAGAGAGACATAATAGTGATGGAAGAAAAGCACGGAATTGAAAATCCAGAAGAAAATGCTATATGGATACATAAGAATGAACAGAACTTAACGCAAAGAGAAGAGACTGAGACACAGCATAATGTGCAAGAATCTAGTATAGAGGACAGAGATTCAGTGGGGGATATGAACATAAATGAATCTCCGTCTAGTTCAAGTTCTGATTCATCAGATTATATGGATCCAGATGAGACTCATGTGGATACTTCAGCTGATTCCATTACTTCAACTGATATTTCATCAATGGAACTTCAAAGTCTAGGAGTTGGTGAAGTGGTTCGAGATAAGAGACAGAGAAGACCACCAAATCGTTTTGGTTATTCAAACATGTGTACATCAAACAACTTACCAGGTGCTGAGGAGATTGACCTTTCAGAAGCGCTGAATGGACCGGAAGCAGAACAGTGGAAGCTGGCCATGCGTGAAGAGTTGCAGTCATTTGAGTATAATGATGCTTGGGAGCTCATTGATATACCAAGTGACACCTCCATAGTGCAGTGCAAGTGGGTGCTTAATAAAATAATTGATGTAAACGATAAAGTGAGATATAGGGCAAGGCTTGTGGCTAAAGGTTTTTCACAGCGCAGTGGAATTGATTATGTGGACACATTCGCTCCTGTAGTAAAACATTCAACACTAAGAATGTTATTTGCTCTTAGTACACAGTGGGATATGGACATTACTCATCTCGATGTAGTTACTGCATTTCTAAATGGACATTTAAATGAGAATATTTGCATGTATCTTCCTGTAGGTTTTGAATGTACTGATAAAGGAAAGGTTTTAAAACTTAAGAAAGCAATATATGGGCTTAAACAGTCATCCTTAATGTGGTATAAGAGAGTTAAAGATTGTTTATGTAAATTGGGTTTAAAATAAGTATCAATGAACCATGTTTATTTACAAAAGTTAGTGCAAATGTTAAAATAATTGTAGCTGTATATGTTGATGATTTCCGATTTTTTCAAACTGTAAAGAGGAAACTGATAATTTGAAAAGTGTTTTAAGCTCAGAATTTAAGGTAAAAGACTTAGGTTGTGTAAAACGCTATTTGGGTATGAGAGTGCATGTAGACAGAAAATTAAATACTGTAAAAATAGATCAAGAACAATATATAGAACAGTTGTTACATAAATTTGGAATGTTTAATTGTAGATCTATAGATACTCCTATAGAATGTAAGTTGAATCTTGAAAAGGCTGAAAATTGTTTAAAAGATGTTCCTTATCAAAGGCTAATAGGTAGTCTGATGTACTTAGCTGTTCTGTCTAGGCCAGATATAGCTTATTCAATTAGTTACTTAAGCCAATTTAATAATTGCTATAATGAAACTCATTTTAATCAAGCTAAAAGAGTATTGAAATATTTACAAAAAACTAAACATTATTGTTTGAAATATAGCAAAGATAGTAATAAGCAGTTAGAAGGATTTGTAGATGCCGATTGGGCAAGTGATGTTTTGGACAGGAAATCTTACACTGGTTTCTGCTTTACCATGGCTGGTTCTGTTATTTCATGGCAGAGCAGGAAGCAGAAAACTGTATCTTTATCCAGTACTGAAGCTGAATATGTAGCATTGTCGGAGGCGGCTAGAGAAGCCACTTATTTGAGAAATTTGATGTATGAACTAACAGGTAAATTATGCATTGTTAAGTTGCATTGTGATAACCAGAGTGCATTGAAATTATCTTGAAATCACCAGTCTCTGAATAGAACTAAGCACATTGATGTGCGTTATCACTATATTAAAGATGCTATAAAGGATAATGTAATTCATGTGAAATATGTGTCAACTCTAGATATGCCTGCTGATCTTTTAACCAAAGGTTTAATATCAGTAAAGCATTATAAATTTTTAAGAATGATAGGTCTTGTTCCTAATTAAAATTTAAGTTTATTTGTTACTTGAAATATTTCGTTAAGTAGGGGTGTTAAAATTATATATGTACCAAAATATTTCTGTAAGTAGTGCTGTTCTTGTTTTATCTGTGATGTTTGTAGTGGCAACTCTAATATGAAATAAAGCGTCAGTCGTTAACCGAAAGAGCGTGTTTTAATAAAACTCACTACAGCGTTGTCATGGGGGACTTCAACGCTAATCTTGGGAAACGGAGCGGTGAAGAGCTCGGACTGGGAAATTTTGGATTTGGGCGTCGTAACTACTGAGGCCACATGTTGGCTGGCTTCATGGAGAAGGAGGGACTCTTTATGATGAACACCTTCTTCAAAAAGCGTGACCAGCGGTTGTGGACTTGGATCAGTCGCGACGAGGTCACTAAAAATGAGATAAACTTCATTATGACGACAAAAAGGCACATATTCAATGATGTCTCAGTGATCAACTCGCTCAAATGCGGCAGCGATCACCGTATGGTCAGAGGCACGTTGAATCTGAACATAGTGTCCGAAAATCTCCCCTGATGAAGTCTACGCTCCGGCCAGCACCCATCCAGATCCATAACTCCGAAGGTTTCCAGCTCGAGCTCCAAAATCGCTTCGAATACCTAAGTGGCGAAGTGGACGAATACAATGACGGGTTTGTAGAAGCTGTCCGTACTGTCGGGACTAAGTATTTTAAGACCCGCCGTACAAATAGAACTAAAAATCTCTCGGACTACACTCTCGAGCTCATGGAGGATAGACGTGAGATGGTTTTGCGTTCGTCAAGTGATGCTTGCAGATACCGGCAGCACAATAAGCAGATCTCAAAGTCTCTGAAGCGCGACCTACGTCGGTATAATAATTATATTGGTAACGGTGTTCCACTTTTACGCGCATTTTCTTTAACGGTATTGTGTCTTGAAGACGCCATATTATTCAAGTTATAGCTCACGACCGATAGATACATATACCGATAGAAATAATAGATACAGATTATATATGTAGATAGATATTATTCTCGGAGGTAGGCAACAACATCAGCCGCCGGCATAAGTTACCATCCACCAGACAAAGTCTTGCCGCCAAGCGATTCGTCGTGTTCCGGCATGATGTCTGGTGAAGCCGTACGGAGGACGGGTCTGAGCAGTTGTGTTGCGATGTGTACCAAGTACGATGTGCCTAATGTTGTTGTGTCGGAAGTTTGGTCGTGGAGGGTCTCCAGATCATCCTCTGCCGCAGCATCGTTGGTCGTGTTGTTGCTTCGTTCCTATTCACTCGGTTTTTTTGACTGAATAGGCTTAATAAGCTAGTGCAATTTACCATCAAAGATTGCACCACTGCTTACCATCAGGCGGGATTGCAGTCAAGCACTAGTTTATAACTAATAAAATAAATAATTAAAAAAAAAATATATTTTGACAGCCTACGTGGCGTAGCGGTAGCGTACGCGGCCGCTGCGCAAGGTGGCGCGGGTTCGATCCCCGCACAGTGCAAGTATTTGTAAGTATTATTATAAATATTTGCACTGGTCTGGTCGTGCCTCGGGAAGCACGTTAAGCCGTTGGTCCCGGTTGCCATAGGAACATCTAGTGGCAGTCGTCACGGGTTGTTGGAGCCCTCAAAAGTCCAACAATTGTTCTAACTGCAATGCTTCGACGACGCCTTCGGGTTGTGGAGGTCAGACGGCAGTCGTTTCACGGAAAATGTCGAAGTTTAGCCATATCAGCAGTTGGACTGGTAAAGCGGACCTCAGACTCCAAAGCTGTAAAGGCTTCGGATGCGACTGGGATTAACGTTGTGATGATGATGAATAGATACGTATATTTTGTTTTATCAAATCAATACAAATTGACAAGTATAAAAGGCATCAAAGATCAGGAGTGGTGGCTGGTGACGTCACTGCTCGCTAAAAATTGTAGCGTGCAGTGACGTCACACGAGTTTTCAACGCGCTGTGTCTTCTTAATTTTTTGTTTATATGAAAAAAAAAAAATACGTGTCTAGTATTTTTTGGAAATCTGACTGACGGACTAATTAGTTTTTTTTTAGTCAAATACTCTATTATATTCGTATAGTGAAAATGTCATACTGAGTGATTTATTTTGTAATCTGTGTCTATGTGTTCAGAGAAATAAGTTGATGTTAATACTTTATATTTATTTTAGATTGAAAAAACCAGCTAATCCGGTGAATGTTGAAAGAATGCTTCAACATCAAGTAATCTAGTCGGAGCGATACACATGTTAAGAGACTAATGAGTGCCATTTTTAACCGACTTCAATAAAAAGGAGGTTCTATGTTCAACTGGAAGTTAGTTATTTTTTCTCTCTGTGAGTATGTATGCATCCAATTAGTGTGGGCGTGGTGGTAAAAAGGCATTCAAATCGGTCCTCATTTTTCTTTTTAATCTCTTAAATTGTAATTTCAATAACATAATAACGTGTTTTAAATTTCCTTTTGTTTTGCATTCTTTAGTACCTAGTTAGTGTATTAACATTTCTTTAATTTTATAGGAAAAAGAACCTCGATGAAAAGACTGATCAATGAAACACTCATCAATGAAAAGACCATATTTTTGGATAGTTATGTTCTTTTGAATGGCGATTTGCTCAATAGCCTTTACCTCATTTGCCGTATTTTATTGATGCTACATGGTCCAAGGAATATCCATATATTATCATATTACGAGCAGTTAAAATATATCTTCTCAGCGGAGTAAGAATCTTTTAGGGAAAAAACAATGCGTTTCCCACCTATATACAGTCTTTGCTACTATGCTATTGAACTGCTCTGCACGGTTCGTGGTAAAGTCGTTGAGTAGACTTCGAGAATGATAAATATTTAGCAGAGAAATATTTCGTTGCAGTTTTAACAACAATTTTTTGCTTGGAGTGATTTGTTTCTTTTTTTTTGTCTTCAGTGCAGTAGTGCAAGTCACATTCACTGTGGTATCCAAAGATGTTTTTGCCGCTGTTTAGAATATCCCTCTGAACTTTTATATGTTTTTCTGATTCGGTTAAAGATTGTGTTCGCCAGTGCCGTACTGAAGATCTTACAGGTATTCTTAGTCGAATCAATGGTTCAGGTGTCAAAAATTTACGCGCCGACAGAGGAATTGTAAACCGTTGTAATTGCGGATGAGATGGTTGGTACACTCAATTATTTGAATCAGAACGTCGAGATATGGTCTGCTTACTAATATATTTTTATATGTGCTGGCATTACCATCAGCAATTAATATATTAGGTATAAATTAATTTCCGAGTTGCTACGGAAGACTTAAATCCCTCTACCTACTGGCAGGTCATTGGTTCCATATTAGAAGATGATTTTTAAGCATTTGTATTTATTTTTATATGAGGGTTTGCTCCAGCAACAGTCTGCTTTCACCGGTATCATCGGTATGTCATGAGTGTCACCTCATAATCGAGCAGTAGCTGTTTCCTCCTGAGCTGTGATAATAATACTTTCTTTAGCGGCATTTTTCCACATGTTACCTACTTTATCATGACATATACTATAAGTGAATAATGACATAACAGGTAGGTGCATCGATGCAACTACTTCATTTAAATTTGTTAGGCCTATTTCTGAAATTATGGCTCCTAATCACGGCGCCTTCGTTGACATTTAGTTCATTTGTTTGTGTTTCGTCGTGACTACTCTAATCTAATTTGAATTTAGAATCACACATATTAAATTGAAAGAAGAATTTGGATAGAGATCCTATTTTATTTTCTTTTATTAGTTTAAGATTCTTCAATGTGCGGACGACAGCAGGTCAAGCTACCCGAAACTGTCAAATATTCCCAAACAACCTTGAGCTTTAATCCTATAGAGGTAAACAGCGACCACAAGTCCTCGCGTGCTTCTCTGGATTGGGAGACTGCTTCTCCTGGTTGGAAAGACTCTCTGCGCCAGACCCTTGCCGGTTGACTGGTGAAACCCGCCGTCGATACTCTTCCCGACTACGGTTCCTCCGACGTAAATGCATGACGTTTTCAGGTTTATCACCAGCGGAGATGCTGACCATCTTTTCTGCATCTTGTTGCGCAATGATCATTGTACTTGCCAGCTCTCGCATCCTCCGGTATGAGAGAACAGGTTCTTGTAGTAATCTCCGACATACATTTGCTAAATCCAAATTCAGATTTGCAATGAAAATATCTTTGATAAGAGATTCCCTGAGCATTCCAAACTCACATTCTTCTTCCTTTCTGTCGACCTTAAACACCATGTAGATATTGGAAGGGAGCGCAGGGCAATGGACTCGCTGCCTAGTGTAATATGTTGGCCCGTTGGTTTGCTCGGTGTACGGATCTAGTTAAAATAACTCTTTTTAAGGCGTTCTGCCAGAGTCTGTACACGGGTAGTCTATGGGTCAATTACACTAAAAAGTCGCTGGATGTCCTTCGCGTCCAATATAACAATAGCTACAGGATGTTGTTGTGACTTCATCGCTGCTGTAGCGCGTCGGGAGTATTTGTGCTTGCTCGTACCGACAGGACGGAGAGTGAGAGACAGTCCCAATAGCATTATAAGAAATACATCGAGAGTTTCGGCTCTACAATTATAAAACAATGTATACAGAGGGTGGTGGACACTAACACTAGGTAATAAGTTGTTTTTCTTTTTGATGTTACTAACACTCTATGGATTCTCTGGTCCGAAATAAAAATTATTTTATTTCTGTTTGCCGTTTTGGATTTCCTCGAACTGTGACAGATTCTCTTATCACAAGATACATTTTACAAACTACAGCGCGGCAAGAAAAACTCTCAGCTCTAATAATCGTCTCTACAATATTGTCTGCTCAAAGCAGTCAAATATAATTAATGACTACCATTCCGCATGTGGCTGGCGGAGAAATGCTCAGAATCGAGCTTATTGGCGTGCCATGGAGGAGGCCTATGTATATGTATGTATAGAAATATTGACATTCAATATGTTAGAGAGAAAACAGTTATTTTGAACCATTATGTGACCAAGTATACTATTAAAAGTGAAAAAACCCATGCAACCGACATATTTAACGATATTAACTATACAAGAAGTCTTAGAAGCCGGTTATATAATATTGGCCTCAGTATATAAACAAATTGAGAATGCGGAGCTTTAGAAGCCAGCGATTCATTATTGGGAATACCACTTTACGGCACGAACCCAAAACAACAATAAGATGGTTAGATATAAACATTCATCGTAATCGCAGGGTTAAATCAAAATCTGAAATGACTGCACTGGACCTGAATCCCACTGACTCATATTACGATTCTTGGATTGATAACGTTATCCTTACCAGACCTGAAGAATTACAAGTCATGAATCTATTTAACTTTTCGAAAGACTATGATTTAGTTAAAACAAGGGATGTTTCAAATGTAAATTATTATGTTTTAGCATATAAAAATACTTAAAAAAAAACTTTTTTTACAAAAAAACAACCAACTTCTAAAGATCACTACAAAGTGAAAAGTAACTAATTTCGGAAGTCGGTGTCTTTGGTTTTTGTATATTAGTTTTTGACACCGACTTCCGAAATTAGTTATTTTTCACCTTGTAGTGGTTTTTAGAAGTCGGTTGTTTTTTTGTAAAAAAGTTTTTATTTTACACTTTTTAGTTGTGAAAAGTAGGTACTATGAATTCAGTTACATCCGGTCAGACTGGAAGCTGACGCAAATATAGTTGGGAAATGACGTAATTTTGTTTACTTTAATTTTTACCCGTAATTTTGATGAATTCCCTCGACTGTCTATGCTCTTCATCTTCAGATTTACTGCAGACCATTATTTTAACCCAATGGGTGCAAAGTTCTCATCAATATAAATGCATTAAAACCAAACACAAAGTAGCTACTGCAAACCGTTGAGGAGTTTCCGGAACTGGCCTTTGTCTTCATCATCAGAGCTCTTATGACAGTCACAACCCATCTAGGTGTAAAGTTCTTATCAATACAAATTAATCAAGGCCCAAACACAAGGTAATTGCTGTGAATTGTTGAGGAGTTCCTTCGACTGTCTCCCGGCTCCATCATCAGATCTGCTCCAGACCTTTATTAAATTGAAGTACTTTAAAATACTTAATGAAAATACTAAGAAATGCACTATTCGCCCCTACGATTATCCTTATCATGGGACCACCTTGGGAATGTCTTCTTTCCAACAAAAAAAGAATTATCAAAATCGGTTCATAAATGACGAAGTTATGCGCGAACAAACATAAAAAAGGCATATATACGATCGAATTGAGTAACCTCCTCTTTTTTGAAGTCGGTTAAAAATGAGATAGACCATACCTAATTAACCATTAACTGTATGACGTAGAGCAAAAGCCAGAAAAATATTTCTTATCCTTGTTGTTATTATATAAACCTTGGAGAATACTAGATGACGTAAAAATGCAACATGAGACATACACGTCATACACAGAAGCATTTAATGCTGTAAAGGACGGTTTACAAGAAGCTTTACGCTGGAAATTTACGTACTCAATTATGAAATATTTTACAAACAGCTTTTAAAAAGGTAGAAGAAAAAGTAACAAAACTAAAGGAAGAAAAGGAAAACATGGTAGATGAAGAACCTGACAATCCTTTAGAGTTTAAAGCTTTGGAAGCGGTAAATGCTATGGAAGATTTAAACAACTTTGATTTAGTTGAAGCGGGTATTTCAGAAATAAATGAGAAAGCAATCCATACTAATATTATAAATGCGAAAGTATCTCTGTCTGTCTGTCTGTCCTGTCCGGCTTTCATGCCAACTGAACCGATTGTAATGAAATTTAGTACACAGATAGTCTAGAGCCTGAGAAGGACATAGGCTAAAACATCCCGCTATGACCAGTAGGAGCAGAGCAGTAACAAAAAATGTTGCGTAAATGGGGGTGAACGCGGGCGTACATATTGCTTCCATTATTTTAACAGGCGCTTATTTTATATCAACTGAGTTCCTGTAAACTGAAGTCCACGCGGTAGGAGTCGCGGGCAACAGCTAGTGATAGATAAACTGAATTCTGACCAAAAAAAGGTATTTGATACAGACACTAAAAATTACGTTCCAAAAATAAATTTTGCTACATTTTGTTAGTGGCACCGGTGGCACCGGCAAGAGCTATTTAATCATCATCATCATCATCTCAGCGTTTATCCGGGTTGCATCCGCGGCTTTCGCGTTGGAGCCCGGGGTCCCCTTTCCTGCACATTCTCCTCCATTTCGCACGATCTTTAGCATCCTGTGGTAAGAGCTTGTTGGCACGCATGTCATCTCTTACAACGTCAAGCCAGCACTTCTTTGGTCTACTCCGCTTGTTCAGGCCCGGCGGAGGCGCCATGGCAAGACATTAGAGCAAGAGCTATTTAATAACAACTTTAAAAACATGGATTAAAAACAACCTGCATAAAAATGTTGCTATTACTGCTTCGACTGGAAATGCAGCATTTTACGTAAACGGATTAACTGTTCACAGATTACTACAACTGCCCGGAGAGCATAAACAAAGTCCTAAACACAAACCGCTTTCAGACGAAGTACTTCATGTTTGAAAATCATGCATTTAAGGATTAAGGACAGACTTAAAAACTGTCTAATTATTTATCATAGCTGAAGTGTATATAACGTTATTTAGCCTAAATAAATCTTCTGCGAAGATCTTTATGCAAAGTGTTTGATTCTTCTAATGTAGACGATGGTTTGGTAAAAAATATATTTTAGTGCTTGGGGATCTTTTGAAACTTCCAAAATAAGGCAAATGTCCAAAAAAGGCGTTCTCCAGATTGCAAAAAAATATTGTTCGGGACAATAGTGCTGAAACTCCGGTGAGGGGTCCGTGCAAAGCCCTCCCACAGAAGAAAAAGGGACTCCAGGTATTGCGGGCTCCAGTACGCCTAATACTTCTGAGAAAATTTCAAACTGTGAACTCACACAGACTATTAGTAGTCTTTCCAGGAAACGATTCGCTACAACGGCGAAATAATTTTCATTATTTTTCTAATGCTTTAAGAAATGTAAAATGAATGAAATGTGAATTTTCTTCTATGCCTGTGTTGAAAAAGTATGAGTTTATTTGCTGTAATATATTAACATTTAATGTCACAAAATTGCACATCGTTTGCACATGGTAAGTGAGACAGGTGCTACTAAAACGCACTTGATTGAGGCAAAAAGAGCTCTACGTGCCATACTTAAGGTTGTTGCGGGTCTTCCCTTCCGTTTTCCTACAGTCAAATTATACAGGAAATGGGATGTACTGTTTATAAGACAATCTTTTTCGTTCTGCATACAGTACTCAAAAAACACTTGCAGCTAGTTTATGACCCGAAACTATTAAAAGATAAGCGGAAAAGGGGTACTGTGTGTAGTGTAATATTTTTCCGTTTACATCGGTTCCACATGTTCTTCTGTTATCAGACTTTGAGATCTGTTTATTGAGCTACCAGTATCTGCAAGCATCGCTTGACGAACGCAAAACCATCTCACATCTATCCTCCATGAGCTCGAGAGTGCAGTCCGAGAGCTTTTTAGTTCTATTTGTACGGCGGGTCTTAAAATACTCAGTCCCGACCGTACGGACAGCTTCTACAAACCCGTCATTGTATTCGTCCACGTCGCCACTTAGGCATTCGAAGCAATTTTGGAGCTCGAGCTGGAAACCTTCGGAGTTATGGATCTAGATGGGTGCTGGCCGGAGCGTAGACTTCATCAGGGGAGATTTTCGGACACTATGTTCAGATTCAACGTGCCTCTGACCATACGGTGATCGCTGCCGCATTTGAGCAAGTTGATCACTGAGACATCACTGAATATGTGCCTTTTTGTCGTCATAATGTAGTTAGTATATCTCATTTTTAGTGACCCCGTCGTGACTGATCCAAGTCCACATCCGCTGATCACGCTTTTTGAAGAAGGAGTTCATCATAAAGAGTCCCTCCTTCTCCATGAAGTCAGCCAACATGTGGCCTCAGTGGTTCCGACGCCCAAATCCAAAATTTCCTAGTCCGAGCTCTTCATCGCTCCGTTGCCCAAGTTTAGCGTTGAAGTCCCCCATGACAACGCTGTAGTGAGTTTTAGAGCTATGTATGGCTTAAGAGATGTCCTCATACATAGTCTCTACTTCCTCGTCCGAGTGTGCCGAGGTCGGAGCGTATACCTGAATGACCTTCAGCGAATACCGTTTGGTTATTCTGAATACCAGGAACGCCACCCTGGTAGACACACTCTCGATCTTCACTACATTGTCCACAAGGGACCTGTGGACGAGGAACCCGACACCACCTTGGGACTGATGGTCGCCCTCCCGGAAATAGAGCAAGTTACCGGATTTAAGGATTATCGAGTCCTCGCCCTCTCTTCGGACTTCCGATAATCCCAGGACACCCCATCGTAACTTGCTCAATTCTTCCTCCAGTTCAATAACCCTCTCGTCCGTCCGCAGTGTGCGCACGTTGAGTGTTGCCAGGTCGATCCGTCATTGTTTATGGTAGCCGGATCTCTTCCGGAGATTCTTCGCACCCCTTGCCCCGCCGTTACCTTGGCCGCTATCACAATGACCAGGAATAGCGGAGCTGCCGGGGACTAGGGGCCTTGGCTTGGTCCTATGCATCATTGGAGGGGGGAGGGGGTTTGCCACAATCCCCACGCTTGGCAGGCGGGTTGGGGATCGCAGGATTTGATATTCCACAGAAGAAGCGCTGCTGCCCGCTTCCCTGGTGAGTTCCCTTAGTCGCCTCTTACGACACCCACGGGAGGATATGGGTTGGTACTATTCTAAGCCCGGTACCACACGGGATTCAACAATACTAGTTCAACAATAATATAATAATACAATAATTACACCAATACAATAATTTCACAGCAAAAGTAAGCATTACACAGTTCATTTAATGTGTGGCTATAACAACATAAATGTAGTATAAAAATTTAACCTAACCTAGCTTCCTTCACAATTCGCTGTACGATGCAGCATGACGGCATGCTATAGTGTTCCAATGGGCTTTGTACTCGTAGAGAGGTGCCGCTACCGTGCGTACAGCTTGACGAAAAATCGAACAGCCCCTGGACAAAAGCGGAGCTTTCTTCTCTGCAGCTATGAATATAGTAGACATCTGCAGTCGCGGATACAGCTCCTTCTTCCTCAGTAATAACAGCGCGTCTCTGACAGCGGCCACTGCGATGACTGACGGGTACTCGACACAAAGGTTCACCAGCTGACCACACATGACTAGGAACGTAGCTGCCACTTCAATCTCACCAGCATTACGCGTGTCGCACCACCACGACAAGTAAGGTATATACTCTTGAGGGACTATTGGTTGCTTTGGGAGGTTTAATCTTAACATCACACCTGTCTCTGCAGCCACCAGCTCATCAAACGTGAAAGCAGAGTTCGAGTTTTTGACCAGCTTCATCGCAGGTATGAAGGGGCCATGGAACTTCTGGGCTACCCAGAAGCAAGCCGCTGCGACGAGCAGCAGAGGCTTGTCCACCAGAACGTGCCCCACAACTGAGTCAAAGTACCAGCACGCTGTCTGGACGATGGCTGGGTCGCCGTTAGCGCCTTTAACTTTCATGAACCAGTTGATAACACCAGCTCTGGTTATGCTGGAAGTTCTGGGCCTTTGCAGCAGCTTCCTCTCGTTAGCTAGAAGGTACTCAAACACATCTGTCGTATAGTTTCTATTTAAACTCAGCATACACGACCCTTTCCAGAAATTAGGCGTTCTTAATCCGTCTATATCGTCAGGCTTCTCTTGGGTGGCTACGACAGGCGGAGACAGACCTTTGCAGTTCTAATGCAGCCTTCAGAGGCGTGGGTTTATGTGGAAGTATTTTACTTTGAGCACCCTTGCTTGAGAATACTTGTAACTTCAACGTTGATAGTCTTCAAAGGACCTGGACGTAGAACATCTCGCTTATGAACCGTTTTGTCTTGGAATAAATGTTTTCGTAAAGCTGGTAGCGGATCCTTTGGTAACGGTGTTCCTCTTCTACGCGCATTTTCTTTATCGATGTCGTGTCTTGAAGACGCCATATTATTCAAGTTATAGCTCACAACCGATAGAAAAATAGCTACGACAGGCGGAGACAGACCCTGCAGTTCTAAAGCTGCCTTGAGAGGCGTGGGTTTATGTGGAAGTATTTTACTTTGAGCACCCTTGGGACAGGGGCGTGCATAGAGATTTTGTGGAGGGTGCTTAGATATGGTAAAACTTAAAAACCGTAACGTAGACGTAGTTTCAATTTAGCATAGTCGCGTACTTTTTCGCATGTCAACATTGAATTGATGTTTGTGCGTGGCTACAATGAATATCTAAGTATGTGATTGATGATAAGAACAAGTCAAATATATGATATCCGTGGGAAGTTAGGTATGTTTATTTGCCCAAATGAATACAATGAAATCATCATCATCATCTCAGTGTTAATTCAAGTCGCATCCAAAGCTTTGGGGGGGACTGTATTTACACCGCGACGAACCCACGAACCACAACTCGTAAGTCGGCTTACCACCGCTGGGCTACTACTGCTTCGCACACTAAAATGTGTGTATTTTTTTGTCCGACAGATACCTGACTACTTTGTGTTTTCTACAAACGTCTGATTACCGCTGCACAAATAAATTAAGTGCCTAATTTAAAACAGTCACGAGATTACGATTATAATGTACCTATATATTATGTATCCTTATGTGTTGATTTAGACATTACTCGTAACGATTGTCTAGTACATAAGTGCTGTTTCAGCAGGAAACTCACTTGTTGTTGGCTAGCGACAGCCGGCGCACTCGACAATCTACAACATGACACCGCCAGCCTAATTATTTGCGCAGACGATGCAGCTGTAACACGAGTTCTGAAGTAATTGCTGACGATCATGTTTGTAACGAAATGGGCTTGGTTTTAGTAAAATGTCAATTTGATAACACTATTTTTGTTACGATAATATTGTTGGAATACAAACTAAAAGCTCATCAGATTTATGTTTATTCCTTAAAATTGATGACTTAGATAATTAATGAATATGGCACGATACCAGTATATCAGACTTGGTCCTATTATTATATATAATAAATAATTAATGGTATGTGTATGTTCCTTAGTATGTTGAATTGATGTTTGTGCGTGGCTACAATGAATATCTAAGTATGTGATTGATGATAAGAACAAGTCAAATCAATGATATCCGTGGGGTGTTAGGTATGTTTATTTGCCCAAATGAATACAATGAAATCATCATCATCATCTCAGTGTTAATACCAGTCGCATCCAAAGCTTTGGGGTCTGGGTTCCGGTTTACCAGTCTAATTGCTGATTTTGGCGAAACGTCGACATTTTCCGTGAAGCGGCTGCCGCCTGACCACCACAACACTAAGGCGATAACGAAACATTGCAGTTAGACCAATTATTAGAATTTTGAGGGCTCCAACAACCCGTGACGACTGCCACTAGATGTTCGTATGGCAACCGGGACCAACGGCTTAACGTGCTTCCCGAGGCACGACCAGACCAGTGCAAATATTCATATTAATACTTACAAATACTTGCACTGTGCGGGGATCGAACCCGCGCCACCTTGCGCAGCGGCCGCGTCCTCTACCGGTACGCCACGGAGGCTGTCAAAATATACGTATCTACTATTTTTCTATCGGTTGTGAGCTATAACTTGAATAATATGGCGTCTTCAAGACACGACATCGATAAAGAAAATGCGCGTAGAAGAGGAACACCGTTACCAAAGGATCCGCTACCAGCTTTACGAAAACATTTATTCCAAGACAAAACGGTTCATAAGCGAGATGTTCTACGTCCAGGTCCTTTGAAGACTATCAACGTTGAAGTTACAAGTATTCTCAAGCAAGGGTGCTCAAAGTAAAATACTTCCACATAAACCCACGCCTCTGAAGGCTGCATTAGAACTGCAAAGGTCTGTCTTCGCCTGTCGTAGCCACCCAAGAGAAGCCTGACGATAAAGACGGATTAACCCATATCATCCCAACGATAGTAAAAGTAGTCCAATTTTTATAAAAATCAAATCAGAGTATGTTTATAGGTGTATAATGATACCTATATATTAAAAAAAAATATAGGGGTTTTGGATTTTGTGTTTTGTAACCGTTCCAATAATGGAACACTAGGATTGTACATACATGTAAGATAAAGTTGTGGCTATGGATTTCGATTTGAAATAAGACAATACTATAGACTTTTTTATTTATTAAAATTAAAACTTAGGCAATTATATATGTTTGAAGTCTGTTACATAACAATATATTAATATTAGGTATGTTATTTTGTACGAAAAATTATAGAACATTTGGCATGTAAGGCAATATTACATTATATGCACTTCATTGTTGTATTTTTATGACAAACACTACATCTAGTTAGTTTATTTTGTTTATCAATTAGATGTCCTTTACCATCCAATCTGATAGCATCAGGTATACGTTTAGCTTTCGTGACATTAGAGTTGCTACTGTTGGAAAATTGCAGTCAACTTTTTGACCGTAGTACATTCGATATCTCGATACACTGTTGTACCCTGACACTAACGAAATTGCAATAAAGTGTTTGATATCTATCGTAGTTATCCGAAATCCATGTATACCCTTCTGGATTGCATTTTTTTTGACTTTGCGAGCGCAGTAATTCGAAAACTTCTCCATCTAAAAATTATTCGAAAAAATGAAAAGGGCTTTCAAGATTTTCCAGGAAATCTGGCTCACTGTACTCTTTCACAGCTATCTCTGAAATATCTACAGATCTCCCTTCATCCTTTCCTTTCGTCCCTTCGTGACTTCAACGCGCCTTTTTTGGTGGTAGATCTGTAACTGACGACAAGGAGTTAGGCTGTGGATGCTGCGTTAGTGACAAACTGTGAGGTATTGATTCTTCTACTGGTTCGTCTCCAACGCGTTCATTCACTATCCTTGACTCAGCTTGAGATGATCTGGTGACCCGGAATTCAGCTTCTGCAAGCAGCTGATATCTTGACAATTTTTTCATTATTTCATCACCGCTATCTTCGCTATTTTGGCAATTCTCAGGAGGTGTGATGAAAATATCAGCTGCAAACACAGGTCATCTTCTTCCCACCGGAAGGTTATTTGATTCACAGTCAATCTGCTATAATAATATCATAATTATAGGATATTACATAGTATGTTATCAAATCTAATTTATAAATCTAACACGAGTGTATGTTCCTACTGTTCAAATAATGGAACGGTACACAAAATTCACGCTTACCCACAAACTACCAATTTTTTTCAAAAAAATATTTATCGAAATGATATAACAAAAACGTAACTCGTATATAAGCACTACACTATCAATATTATAATATAAAATAATATAATTACTTGCGTTTTTCTATTCGCCATTATTGTCACCAAAAACTTGCAAATAAAATCCGTTTTATTGGCAAGAACGACTGTTTGAATTTAAATGTTATTCACTGAACTGACAGTTAAAAATGTCAGTAATAGAATCATAAAAGCGTTAATTAGAAGATGCGTTAAAAAACTCAAATAAAAATTTAAAAAATAACCGTTCCAAAATTGGAACACTGGGATGATATGGGTTAAGAACGCCGGATTTCTGGAAAGGTTCGTGTATGCTGAGCTTAAATAGGAACTATACGACATATGTTTGAGTACCTTCTGTCTAACGAGAGGAAGCCGCTGCAAAGGCCTAGAACTTCCAGCATAACCAGGGCTGGTGTTATCAACTGGTTCATGAAAGTTAATGGCGCTGACGGCAACCCAGCCATCGTCCAGACAGCGTGCTGGTACTTTGACTCAGTTGTGGGGCACGTTCTGGTGGACAAGCCGCTGCTGCTCGTCGCAGCAGCTTGCTTCTGGGTAGCTCAGAAGTTCCATGACCCCTTCATACCTGCGATGAAGCTGGTCAAAAACTCGAACTCTGCTTTCACGTTTGATGAGCTGGTGGCTGCAGAGACAGGCGTGATGTTAAGATTGAACTTCCCAAAGCAACCAATAGTCCCTCAAGAGTACATACCTTACTTGTCGTGGTGGTGCGACACGCGTAATGCTGGTGAGATTGAAGTGGCAGCTACGTTCCTAGTCATGTGTGGTCAGCTGGTGAACCTTTGTGTCGAATACCCATCAGTCATCGCAGTGGCCGCTGTCAGGGACGCGCTGTTCTTACTGAGGAAGAAGGAGCTGTTGCCGCGACTGCAGATGTCTAATATATTCATAGCTGCAGAGAAGAAAGCTCCGCTTTTGTCCAGGGTCTGTTCGATTCTTCGTCAAGCTGTACGCATGGTAGCGGCACCTCTCTACGAGTACAAAGCCCCATTGGAACACTATAGCATGCCGTCATGCTGCATCGTACAGCGAATTGTGAAGGAAGCTAGGTTAGGTTAAATATTTACACTACATTAATGTTGTTATTGCCACACATTAAATGAACTGTGTAATGCTTACTTTTGCTGTGAAATTATTGTATTGGTGTAATTATTGTATTATTTATATTATTGTTGAACAAGTATTGTTGAACCCCGTGTGGTACCGGGCTTAGAATAGTACCAACCCATATCCTCCCGTGGGTGTCGTAAGAGGCGACTAAGGGAACTCACCAGGGAAGCAGGCAGCAGCGCTTCTTCTGTGGAATATCAAATCCTGCGATCTCAACCCGCCTGCCAAGCGTGGGGATTATGGCAAACCCCTTCCCCCCTCCAATGATGCACACGACTAAGCCAAGGCCCCTAGTCCCCGGCAGCTCCGCTATTCCTGGTCATTGTGGTAGCGGCCAAGGCAACGGCGGGGCAAGGGGTGCGAAGAATCTCCGGAAGAGATCCAGCTACCATAAACAACGACGGATCGACCTGGCAACACTGAACGTGCGCACACTGCGGACCAACGAGAGGGTTATTGAACTGGAGGAAGAATTGAGCAAGTTACGATGGGTTGTCCTGGGATTATCGGAAGTCCGAAGAGAGGGCGAGGACTCGATAATCCTTAAATCCGGTAACTTGCTCTATTTCCGGGAAGGCGACCATCAGTCCTAAGGTGGTATCGGGTTCCTCGTCCACAAGTCCCTTGTGGACAATGTTATGAAGATCGAAAGTGTGTCGACCAGGGTGGCGTTCCTGGTACTCAGAATAAACAAACGGTATTCGCTAACGGTCATTCTGGTATACGCTCCGACCTCGGCACACTCCGACGAGGAAGTGAGACTATGTATGAGGACATCACTAAAGCAATACATAGCTCTAAAACTCACTACAGCGTTGTCATGGGGGACTTCAACGCTAATCTTGGGAAACGGAGCGGTGAAGAGCTCGGACTGGGAAATTTTGGATTTGGGCGTCGTAACTACTGAGGCCACATGTTGGCTGGCTTCATGGAGAAGGAGGGACTCTTTATGATGAACACCTTCTTCAAAAAGCGTGACCAGCGGTTGTGGACTTGAATCAGTCGCGACGAGGTCACTAAAAATGAGATAAACTTCATTATGACGACAAAAAGGCACATATTCAATGATGTCTCAGTGATCAACTCGCTCAAATGCGGCAGCGATCACCGTATGGTCAGAGGCACGTTGAATCTGAACATAGTGTCCGAAAATCTCCCCTGATGAAGTCTACGCTCCGGCCAGCCCCCATCCAGATCCATAACTCCGAAGGTTTCCAGCTCGAGCTCCAAAATCGCTTCGAATACCTAAGTGGCGAAGTGGACGAATACAATGACGGGTTTGTAGAAGCTGTCCGTACGGTCGGGACTAAGTATTTTAAGACCCGCCGTACAAATAGAACTAAAAATCTCTCGGACTACACTCTCGAGATCATGGAGGATAGACGTGAGATGGTTTTGCGTTCGTCAAGTAATGCTTGCAGATACCGGCAGCTCAATAAGCAGATCTCAAAGTCTCTGAAGCGCGACCTACGTCGGTATAATAATTATATTGGTAACGGTGTTCCTCTTTTACGCGCATTTTCTTTAACGGTGTTGTGTCTTGAAGACGCCATATTATTCAAGTTATGGCTCACGACCGATAGATACATATACCGATAGAAATAATAGATACATATTTTATATGAAGATAGATATTATTCTCGGTGATAGGCAACAACATCAGCCGCCGGCATAAGTTACCAACCACCAGACAAAGTCTTGCCGCCAAGCGATTCGTCGTGTTCCGGCATGATGTCTGGTGAAGCCGTACGGAGGACGGGTCTGATCAGTTGTGTTGCTATGTGTACCAAGTACGATGTGCCTAATGTTGTTGTGTCGGAAGTTTGGTCGTGGAGGGTCTCCAGATCATCCTCTGCCGCAGCATCGTTGGTCGTGTTGTTGCTTCGTTCCTATTCACTCGGTTTTTTTGACTGAATAGGCTTAATAAGCTAGTGCAATTTACCATCAAAGATTGCACCACTGCTTACCATCAGGCGGCATTGCAGTCAAGCACTAGTTTATAACTAATAAAATAAATAAATAAAAAAAAATATATTTTGACAGCCTACGTGGCGTAGCGCGCCACCTTGCGCAGCGGCCGCGTACGCTACACGCGGCCGCTGCGCAAGGTGGCGCGGGTTCGATCCCCGCACAGTGCAAGTATTTGTAAGTATTAATATAAATATTTGCACTGGTCTGGTCGTGCCTCGGGCAGCACGTTAAGCCGTTGGTCCCGGTTGCCATACGAATATCTAGTGGCAGTCGTCACGGGTTGTTGGAGCCCTCAAAAGTCCAACAATTGTTCTAACTGCAATGCTTCGACGTCGCCTTCGGGTTGTGGAGGTCAGACGGCAGTCGTTTCACGGAAAATGTCGAAGTTTAGCCATATCAGCAGTTGGACTGGTAAAGCAGACCCCAGACTCCAAAGCTGTAAAGGCTTCGGATGCGACTGGGATTAACGTTGTGATGATGATGAATAGATACGTATATTTTGTTTTATCAAATCAATACAAATTGACAAGTATAAAAGGCATCAAAGATCAGGAGTGGTGGCTGGTGACGTCACTGCTCGCTAAAAATTGTAGCGTGCAGTGACGTCACACGAGTTTTCAACGCGCTGTGTCTTCTTAATTTTTTGTTTATATGAAAAAAAAAAAATACGTGTCTAGTATTTTTTGGAAATCTGACTGACGGACTAATTAGTTTTTTTTTAGTCAAATACTCTATTATATTCGTATAGTGAAAATGTCATACTGAGTGATTTATTTTGTAATCTGTGTCTATGTGTTCAGAGAAATAAGTTGATGTTAATACTTTATATTTATTTTAGATTGAAAAAACCAGCTAATCCGGTGAATGTTGAAAGAATGCTTCAACATCAAGTAATCTAGTCGGAGCGATTCACATGTTAAGAGACTAATGATTGCCATTTTTAACCGACTTCAATAAAAAGGAGGTTCTATGTTCAACTGGAAGTTAGTTATTTTTTCTCTCTGTGAGTATGTATGCATCCAATTAGTGTGGGCGTGGTGGTAAAAAGGCATTCAAATCGGTCCTCATTTTTCTTTTTAATCTCTTAAATTGTAATTTCAATAACATAATAACGTGTTTTAAATTTCCTTTTGTTTTGCATTCTTTAGTACCTAGTTAGTGTATTAACATTTCTTTAATTTTATAGGAAAAAGAACCTCAATGAAAAGACTGATCAATGAAACACTCATCAATGAAAAGACCATATTTTTGGATAGTTATGTTCTTTTGAATGGCGATTTGCTCAATAGCCTTTACCTCATTTGCCGTATTTTATTGATGCTACATGGTCCAAGGAATATCCATATATTATCATATTACGAGCAGTTAAAATATATCTTCTCATCGGAGTAAGAATCTTTTAGGGAAAAAATAATGCGTTTCCCGTATATACAGTCTTTGCTACTATGCTATTGAACTGCTCTGCACGCCGTGCGACGAAACACAAACAAATGAACTAAATGTCAACGAAGGCGCCGTGATTAGGAGCCATAATTTCAGAAATAGGCCTAACAAATTTAAATGAAGTGGTTGCATCGATGCACCTACCTGTTATGTCATTATTCACTTATAGTATATGTCATGATAAAGTAGGTAACTTGTGGAAAAATGCCGCTAAAGAAAGTATTATTATCACAGCTCAGGAGGAAACAGCTACTGCTCGATTATGAGGTGACACTCAAGACATACCGATGATACCGGTGAAAGCAGACTGTTGCTGGAGCAAACCCTCATATAAAAATAAATACATATAATGCATTGTCTGGTGTTGCAGCTACTATAGGACATCATTCAGGAAAAGCTCTCTACATCGGGGTCCGAAATAAGTATTGTGGAATTTCTACCCGCGCAAATAAAAAAGAACCCTGCTGCTTACAAATGCTTAAAAATCATCTTCTAATATGGAACCAATGACCTGCCAGTAGGTAGAGGGATTTAAGTCTTCCGTAGCAACTCGGAAATTAATTTATACCTAATATATTAATTGCTGATGGTAATGCCAGCACATATAAAAATATATTAGTAAGCAGACCATATCTCGACGTTCTGATTCAAATAATTGAGTGTACCAACCATCTCATCCGCAATTACAACGGTTTACAATTCCTCTGTCGGCGCGTAAATTTTTGACACCTGAACCATTGATTCGACTAAGAATACCTGTAAGATCTTCAGTACGGCACTGGCGAACACAAACTTTAACCGAATCAGAAAAACATATAAAAGTTCAGAGGGATATTCTAAACAGCGGCAAGAACATCTTTGGAGACCACAGTGAATGTGACTTGCACTACTGCACTGAAGACAAAAAAAAAGAAACAAATCACTCCAAGCAAAAAATTTTTGTTAAAACTGCAACGAAATATTTCTCTGCTAAATATTTATCATTCTCGAAGTCTACTCAACGACTTTACCACGAACCGTGCACTGCACGGTTATATGTATTCGGTTATATATAGTATACACGGTTATATATAGTATAATACTTTCTTTAGCGGCATTTTTCCACATGTTACCTACTTTATCATGACATATACTATAAGTGAATAATGACATAACAGGTAGGTGCATCGATGCAACTACTTCATTTAAATTTGTTAGGTCTATTTCTGAAATTATGGCTCCTAATCACGGCGCCTTCGTTGACATTTAGTTCATTTGTTTGTGTTTCGTCGTGACTACTCTAATCTAATTTGAATTTAGAATCACACATATTAAATTGAAAGAAGAATTTGGATAGATATCCTATTTTATTTTCTTTTATTAGTTTAAGATTCTTCAATGTGCGGACGACAGCAGGTCAAGCTACCCGAAACTGTCAAATATTCCCAAACAACCTTGAGCTTTAATCCTATAGAAGTAAACAGCGACCACACGTCCTCGCGTGCTTCTCTGGATTGGGAGACTGCTTCTCCTGGTTGGAAAGACTCTCTGCGCCAGACCCTTGCGGGTTGACTGGTGAAACCCGCCGTCGATACTCTTCCCGACTACGGTTCCTCCGACGTAAATGCATGACGTTTTCAGGTTTATCACCAGCGGAGATGCTGACCATCTTTTCTGCATCTTGTTGCGCAATGATCATTGTACTTGCCAGCTCTCGCATCCTCCGGTATGAGAGATCAGGTTCTTGTAGTAATCTCCGACATACATGTGCTAAATCCAAATTCAGATTTGCAATGAAAATATCTTTGATAAGAGATTCCCTGAGCATTCCAAACTCACATTCTTCTTCCTTTCTGTCGACCTTAAAGACCATGTAGATATTGGAAGGGAGCGCAGGGCACTGGACTCGCTGCCCAGTGTAATATGTTGGCCCGTTGGTTTGCTCGGTGTACGGATCTAGTTAAAATAACTCTTTTTAAGGCGTTCTGCCAGAGTCTGTACACGGGTAGTCTATGGGTCAATTACACTAAAAAGTCGCTGGATGTCCTTCGCGTCCAATATAACAATAGCTGCAGGATGTTGTTGGGACTTCATCGCTGCTGTAGCGCGTCGGGGGTATTTGTGCTTGCTCGTACCGACAGGACGGAGAGTGAGAGACAGTCCCAACAGCATTATTAGAAATACATCGGAGCGTTTCGGCTCTACAATTATAAAACAATGTATACAGAGGGTGGTGGACACTAACACTAGGTAATAAGTTGTTTTTCTTTTTGATGTTACTAACACTCTATGAATTCTCTGGTCCGAAATAAAAATCATTTTGTTTCTGTTTGCCGTTTTGGATTTCCTCGAACTGTGACAGATTCTCTTATCACAAGATACATTTTACAAACTACAGCGCGGCAAGAAAAACTGTCAGCTCTAATAATCGTCTCTACAATATTGTCTGCTCAAAGCAGTCAGATATGATTAATGACTACCATTCCGCATGTGTCTGGCGGAGAAATGCTCAGAATCGAGCTTATTGGCGTGCCATAGAGGAGGCCTATGTATATTATGTATGTATAGAAATATTGACATTCAATATGTTGGAGAGAAAACAGTTATTTTGAACCATTATGTGACCAAGTATACTATTTAAAGTGAAAAAACCCATGCAACCGACATATTTAACGATATGACTATACAAGAAGTCTTAGAAGCCGGTTATATAATATTGGCCTCAGTATATAAACAAATTGAGAATGCGGAGCTTTAGAAGCCAGCGATTCATTATTGGGAATACCACTTTACGGCACGAAACCAAAACAACAATAAGATGGTTAGATGTAAACATTCATCGTAATCGCAGGGTTAAATCAAAATCTGAAATGACTGCACTGGACCTGAATCCCACTGACTCATATTACGATTCTTGGATTGATAACGTTATCCTTACCAGACCTGAAGAATTACAAGTAATGAATCTATTTAACTTTTCGAAAGACTATGATTTAGTTAAAACAAGGGATGTTTCAAATGTAAATTATTATGTTTTAGCATATAAAAATTTTGATGAATTCTCTCGACTGTCTATGGTCTTCATCTTCAGATTTACTGCAGACCATTATTTTAACCCAATGGGTGCAAAGTTCTCATCAATATGAATGCATTAAAACCAAACACAAAGTAGCTACTGTAAACCGTTGAGGAGTTCCCGGAACTGGCCTTTGTCTTCATCATCAGAGCTCTTAAGACAGTCACAACCCATCTAGGTGTAAAGTTCTTATCAATACTAATTAATCAAGGCCCAAACACAAGGTAGTTGCTGTGAATTGTTGAGGAGTTCCTTCCTTTATCAAATTGAAGTACTTTAAAATACTTAATGAAAATACTAAGAAATGCACTATTCGCCCCTACGATTTTCGAAAGTTGCCCTTGATTTCTCAGGTCTTCCATCATCAGACCCTGATGTTCTTATCATGGGACTACCTTGCGAATGTCTTCTTTCCAACAAAAAAAGAATTATCAAAATCGGTTCATAAACGACGAAGTTATGCGCGAACAAACATAAAAAAGGCATATATACGATCGAATTGAGTAACCTCCTCCTTTTTGCAGTCGTAACTGTATGACGTAGAGCAAAAGCCAAAAATATTTCTTATCCTTGTTGTTATTATATAAACCTTGGAGAATACTAGATGACGTAAAAATGCAACATGACACATACACGTCATACACAGAAGCATTTAATGCTGTAAAGGACGGTTTACAAGAAGCTTTACGCTGGAAATTTACGTACTCAATTATGAAATATTTTACAAACAGCTTTTAAAAAGGTAGAAGAAAAAGTAGCAAAACTAAAGGAAGAAAAGGAAACATGGTAGATGAAGAACCTGACAATCCTTTAGAGAGAGCATTTACCGCTTCCAAAGCTTTAGCTTTGGAAGCGGTTAATGCTATGGAAGATTTAAACAACTTTGATTTAGTTGAAGCGGGTATTTCAGAAATAAATGAGAAAGCAATCCATACTAATATTATAAATGCGAAAGTATCTCTGTCTGTCTGTCTGTCCGGCTTTCACGCCAACTGAACCGATTGTAATGAAATTTGGTACACAGATAATCTAGAGCCTGAGAAGGACATAGGCTAAAACATCTCGCTATGACCAGTAGGAGCAGAGCAGTAACAAAAAATGTTGCGAAAACGGGGGTGAACGCGGGCGTACATATTGCTCCCATTATTTTAACAGGCGCTTATTTTATATCAACTGAGTTCCTGTAAACTGAAGTCCACGCGGTAGGAGTCACGGGCAACAGCTAGTGATAGATAAACTGAATTCTGACCAAAAAAAGGTATTTGATATAGACACTAAAAATTACGTTCCAAAACTAAATTTTGCTACATTTTGTTAGTGGCACCGGTGGCACCGGCAAGAGCTATTTAATCATCATCATCATCATCTCAGCGTTTATCCCGGTTGCATCCGCGGCTTTCGCGTTGGAGCCCGGGGTCCCCTTTCCTGCACATTCTCCTCCATTTCGCACGATCTTTAGCATCCTGTGGTAAGAGCTTCTTGGCACGCATGTCATCTCTTACAACGTCAAGCCAGCACTTCTTTGGTCTACCTCGCTTGTTCAGGCCCGGCGGAGGCGCCATGGCAAGACATTAGAGCAAGAGCTATTTAATAACAACTTTAAAAATACGGATTAAAAACAACCTGCATAAAAATGTTGCCATTACTGCTCCGACTGGAAATGCAGCATTTTACGTAAACGGATTAACTGTTCACAGATTACTACAACTGCCCGGAGAGCATAAACAAAGTCCTAAATACAAACCGCTTTCAGACGAAGTACTTCAAGTTTGAAAATCATGCATTTATGGATTAAGGACAGACTTAAAAACTGTCTAATTATTTATAATAGATGAAGTGTATATAACGTTACTTTAGCCTACATAAATCTTCGGCGAAGATCTTTATGCGAAGTGTTTGATTCTTCTAATGTAGACGATGGTTTGGTAAAAAACATATTTTAGTGCTTGGGGATCTTTTGAAAGTTCCAAAATAAGGCAAATGTTACTGGCGTTCTCCAGATTGCAAAAACATATTGTTCGGGACAATAGTGCGGAAACTCCGGTGAGGGGTCCGTGCAAAGCCCTCCCACAGAAGAAAAAGGGACTCCAGGTATTGCGGGCTCCAGTACGCCTAATACTTCTGAGAAAATTTCAAACTGTGAACTCACACAGACTGTTAGTAGTCTTTCCAGGAAACGATTAGCTACAACGGCGAAATAATTTTCATTATTTTTCTAATGCTTTAAGAAATGTAAAATGAATGAAATGTGAATTTTCTTCTATGCCTGTGTTGAAAAAGTATGAGTTTATTTGCTGTAATATATTAACATTTAATGTCACAAAATTGCACATCGTTTGCACATGGTAAGTGAGACAGGTGCTACTAAAACGCACTTGATTGAGGCAAAAAGAGCTCTACGTGCCATACTTAAGGTTGTTGCGGGCCTTCCCTTTCGTTTTCCTACAGTCAAATTATACAGGAAATGGGATGTACTGTTTATAAGACAATCTTTTTTGTTCTGCATACAGTACTCAAAAAACACTTGCAGCTAGTTTATGACCCGAAACTATTAAAAGATAAGCGGAAAAGGGGTACTGTGTGTAGTGTAATATTTTTCCGTTTACATCGGTTCCACATGTTCTTCTGTTATCAGACTTCGAGATCTGTTTATTGAGCTGCCGGTATCTGCAAGCATCGCTTGACGAATGCAAAACCATCTCACATCTATCCTCCATGAGCTCGAGAGTGCAGTCCGAGAGCTTTTTAGTTCTATTTGTACGGCGAGTCTTAAAATACTTAGTCCCGACCGTACGGACAGCTTCTACAAACCCGTCATTGTATTCGTCCACGTCGCCACTTAGGCATTCGAAGCGATTTTGGAGCTCGAGCTGGAAACCTTCAGAGTTATGGATCTAGATGGGTGCTGGCCGGAGCGTGGACTTTATCAGGCGAGATTTTCGGACACTATGTTCAGATTCAACGTGCCTCTGGCCATACGGTGATCGCTGCCGCATTTGAGCGAGTTTATCACTGAGACATCATTGAATATGTGCCTTTTTGTCGTCATAATGTAGTGTATGAGATGGGCATTTACCCGGTAAATACCCGAACTTTGGGTAAATACCCATTTATACCTATTTTTACCTACCCAATTTTAATTTTTACCGGGTAAAAATTAAAATCAGTTTAATTCAGGGTAGATCCGTAGTTACATCGTTATTATTATCGCAGATCATATTTTGATCCAGTTACAACCTGACACTGACCAGTAAATTGCAAAAAAATCGAGAAAATCTGAATTACACGGGCTGCCACTACGGAACTACCATTTTTTGTTCTGGATGGGAAATCGTCAAATGACCTCTCCCGCTCTAGGCGGAGCGGAAGGGCGTGTCAGACTTTTACTGACTAAAACCCACCCGTGTTCCTTCACTTGCCTGTGCGCCAGGGCCACGGTTTCTTTTTAAACAACCCGAAATCGTTTTTTTTTTGTTTCCGGGGTGTAAAATCCTCATGCGATGTCCGCCGCCCTGGGGCGGGCGACGGGTCTGTCAGACTCTTAATGATTAAAAACCACCCCAGTGTTTCATCTCACATCTACACCGGGGGTTGCGAGAACGAAAACTGCTTCCGCAATCCTCCATTGATGCCCGCCACTGTGGGTCCGGTCCGGTGGGACAGGTAAGCCGCCCAATTCACACGCCGCTCCAACTGTCCCCTGTCCGGGTCAGCCAGCGCGATATCCTCAGCATACGTGAGCAACCAGGGAGGTGGATCATATATGCTGAGGCCTGTATGGGGACAGCATATGCTCTTTCTACATAGAAAGAGCATAAATTTAGAGGCGTGTTCTTCGATCTGTATCGCTCCATGGTGAACCTTAGTGTTAATATAGGATACATGGTTCCTTACCCTGGACGAAACCCATATTGACACTCCCGATACGGCATACTCCTGCCGAATCTGAGAGTCTATAATCCTCTCAAAGGTCTTCATGGTGTGTACCGAGCCCTTGCCTTTGAAGACTGAAGTAATAATACTCAGTCCCCATTGGCTTGAAATTTTGCCGATCAGGAACACGCGGTTAAGAAGCTTATTTAACATGCTCGTATCGCGAGGACCCATCGCCTTCCAGGCCTCAATGGGGACTCTGTCAGTTCCAACAGCTTTCCGATTTGCCATGCGACGAAGAGTCGTTTGAACTTCCTCGGGCGTTATCGGGGGCAGTAATTCAAGATTTGAAATGAATTTCGGTGTCTGCACATCTTGGTGCTGCTTATTCAGCAGCTCATGGAAGTACAAGCGCCATCTCTCCTTCACCACGAGGTCTTTGCATAGCAGGTTGCCAGTAGGGTCTTTTATACAACGGTACTTGGATATATCCTATGCCGCTTTGACTCTGGAACATGCCAATTTTGAAAAGAGCTTTTGCCCCTCAGATGATTCCTACTTCTCGAAAAGCGCTTGCAAGTGGTCTGGCTCTGGCTACAACTCTTTTAGTGGCCGTTGTTCCCTTCTGTGGTGCGGCCGCCGTACCCAGAGCCGCCGTGAACACGCTTAAGCCCGTCACTCTTCTCACCCACATGACCGTTCAAATCACCACCCAGAACCACTCACTGGGATAACGGGATCCCGTGAAACGGTTTTTTTTTATGTTATAAACTAGCGCTTGGCCGCAATTCTGCCTGATGGTAAGCAGTGATGCGATCGTTGATGGTAAAGCGCGCTAGTTTATTAAGAGCCTATTCACTCTAGCCTTGAAGACACTCAAATTGTAGTCCGACGGAAACACCGAAGCTGGCAAATTGTACCAGTCCCTCGATGTACGCGGTATAAAAGAGGAAGCGAGACGCTTCGTCCGGATCGCAGTGGTGTCAACAACGTAAGGGTGGAAACTCGTCGTACGACGGGTCGTCCGATGGGTCGTCCGATGGTGGAACGGAGATGGGGGAATTAAATCATGCAATTCCCTTGCACACTCACCAGAATGCATCCTATAGAAGACCGAAAGGCTGGCTACTCTACGCCTGTGCTCCAGGCTTTGGAGACCGTTTCAAGTTAAGTCTGGGTCGCCAATCAGCCTCTTCGCACGCCTCTCTACTGAATCCAAAGTAGCCAGGTGACATTTCGCAGCAACAGCCCAAATGTGGCTGCAGTACTCCACACACGAGCGGACCTGTGCTTTGTACAACATTAGAAGCTGCCCCGGTGTGAAGTACCGCCGGACCTTTGCGACGACGCCAACTTTTCTGGTAGCCACCCTGGCCTTGGACTCAATGAACCGCCCAAAGTTAAGGTTCGAGGAAATCTCTACTCCCAAAAGCTGAAGGCGGTCGGTTCACTCCAAGGATACATTCTGAAAAGTAGGAGCTAAGGTGAACGGCCTCATTTGGCGGTGAACAGACACGCTTGTGTTTTGGCGGCATTGAATGATACAAGATTGGCTTTACCCCATTCGGAGATTGCCTGTAGTGCAGCACTCGTACGTTCTACCATAGCCTCTCTTTCGGACCGGATTGTTTCCTTACGGTTGTTCCTTGGTTGGGAACAGTGTGGCGGGTTTTGTCCCAAAAAAAAAAAAATAGCATGAGCTTCCGGCAGGTATCTCTCCACAACTGTGCTGTCATCTGCATACCCATAGATACCGGGCATCAGTAGATCGTTAATATGCAGCAGGAACAGAGTTGCAGAGAGGACAGACCGCTGAGGAACACCGGCATTGGTCGACAGGGGCTCCGATGAGCATCCGTCGACAACAACTCGGAGGGACCGTTCAGTCAGGAAGTATTTTACCCAGCCAGTCAGGCCAGCGGAAACGCCGTACACTGGAAGCTTACTCAAAAAGCCAGCGTGCCATACCCGGTCGAAGGCCTTCGAGACATCAAGGGACACGGCAATCGCTTCCCCATTTTTCTTGAGGGCCTCGCCCCACAAGTGAGTGGCATACACTAGTAGGTCCCCAGTTGACCGATTGCGGCGAAAACCATACTGTGGGTCACTGAGGAGATCGTTACCTTCCAGGTAAGCCAAGAGACGCGAGTTCAATACACGCTCCATAATCTTGCAGAGTATGGAGGTTACTGAAATCGGCCGATAGTTGGTAGGATCGGCACGACTACCCTTTTTGGGCACGGGCTGCAGGTTGGCAAGCTTCTAGGACTTGGGCACTATACCAGTCCCAAATGAGAGGCGATACAGGCGCGTCAATACAGGAGACAACTCGGGCGCACATGCCTTAAAAACAATCGCTGGTATACCATCTGGACCACTAGCCTTATTCACGTCTTGACGACACAGTGCTCTCAAGACCTCCTTGTTCCGAATGCGAACCTCCGGCATTGAAGTTTCGCAATGAGGTAAATTAGATGGAGTAGCACTGCCAGTTTCAAGACGCGAACTATGGGCAAAGAGAGATGCAAAGAGACCTGCTTTCTCTCTCGCCGTATGAGCCAGTGTTTCATCAGGCCTAACCAGCGGAGGCAATGTGGGCCGACAAAAGTTCGCCTCGACTGATTGGCAAGGGACCAGAAAGATCCGCCACCGGATGGCTGCGCAGATAACTTGTTGCCAATATGGGTAATGCGGTCGAAGCGAGCCTTTTTAAGCACCTTTTTGTAGGACTTGGCAGCACGGTTAAAGGCTCTCTTCTTTGAGCTTAGATCCGGAGCTCTACGGCCAAGCATAAGACGCAAAGAAGTGGCGCATCTCATCCCAATCTGCTGACTTGTATCACCATAATCTCCGTTCACCACGAGAGTCGTGATCTGGTGGGGAGAAGGACGACACAGACTTCACCAGACAGTGGTCACAGTCACAGGGGACAGTCCTTCGAGCTGGCTCCAGAACAACATACTTTCGGCGTAACCACACCACGAAAAGCGCAGCGGATTTTCCTGGTTTGGACTCGCTTCTTCAGCCGTATCCGTCTCTGACACGGTAGACCTAGCCCACAGGTCACAGGATTCGGGCGTAGCCCCTGCGCACCGTTTTGCGGCGGCGACCTAACTGTTACACGTGCATTTCTTCCTTTCCTATTCATAATAGTTTGGCTTGTTTTGCTTTTACGAGTGCGACTGCCGTCAGACCATTCAGCTCCGAAGGGAAAGCTGGCGTCAGCACCCCATCCGTAAGTCAGCGGGTGCACCGTCAGGCAGGTGGGGTTGACTTGGGTCTCAAAGAAGGTGGTAGGACCCCAAAGCACTCCAGTACCTGATCGTAGTATTGATGACGAAGCCAATTAAATAACAACTCAATTTATACCCGGTATTTATTAAAAATACCCGGTAAAAAAGGGTATTTTTTATTTTTTACCTATTTTACCCTTTTCTACCAATTTTTACCTACCCTTTTTTTACCCACCCGCCCATCTTTAAGTGTATCTCATTTTTAGTGACCCCGTCGCGACTGATCCAAGTCCACATCCGCTGATCACGCTTTTTGAAGAAGCAGTTCATCATATAGAGTCCCTCCTTCTCCATGAAGCCAGCCAACATGTGGTCTCAGTGGTTCCGACGCCCAAATCCAAAATTTCCCAGTCCGAGCTCTTCACCGCTCCGTTGCCCAAGTTTAGCGTTGAAGTCCCCCATGACAACGCTGTAGTGAGTTTTAGAGCTATGTATGGCTTTAGAGATGTCCTCATACATAGTCTCTACTTCCTCGTCCGAGTGTGCCGAGGTTGGGGCGTATACCTGAATGACCTTCAGCGAATACCGTTTGGTTATTCTGAGTACCAGGAACGCCACCATGGTCGACACACTCTCGATCTTCACTATATTGTCCACAAGGGACCTGTGGTCGAGGAACCCGACTCCACCTTGGGACTGATGGTCGCCCTCCCGGAAATAGAGCAAGTTACTGGATTTAAGGATTATCGAGTCCTCATCCTCTCTTCGGACTTCCGATAATCCCAGGACATCCCATCGTAACTTGCTCAATTCTTCCTCCAGTTCAATAACCCTCTCGTCGGTCCGCAGTGTGCCCACGTTCACTGTTGCCAGGTTGATCCGTCATTGTTTATGGTAGCCGGATCTCTTCCGGAGATTCTTCGCACCCCTTGCCCCGCCGTTACCTTGGCCGCTACCACAATTGCCAGGAATAGCGGAGCTGACGGGGACAAGGGGCCTTGGCTTAGTCGTGTGCATCATTGGAGGCGGGAGGGGGTTTGCCATAATCCCCACGCTTGGCAGGCGGGTTGGGGATCGCAGGATTTGATATTCCACAGAAGAAGCGCTGCTGCCCGCTTCCCTGGTGAGTTCCCTTAGTCGCCTCTTACGACACCCACGGGAGGATATGGGTTGGTACTATTCTAAGCCAGTACCACACGGGGTTCAACAATACTTGTTCAACAATAACATAATAATACAATAGTTACACCAATACAATAATTTCACAGCAAAAGTAAGCATTACACAGTTCATTTAATGTGTGGCAATAATAATATAAATGTGGTATAAAAATTTAACCTAACCTAGCTTCCTTCACAATTCGCTGTATGATGCAGCATGGCGGCATGCTGTAGTGTTCCAATGGGGCTTTGTACTTGTAGAGAGGTGCCGCTACAGTGCGTACAGCTTGACGAAGAATCGAACAGACCCTGGACAAAAGCGGAGCTTTCTTCTCTGCAGTTGTGAATATAGTAGACATCTGCAGGCTCGGCAACAGCTCCTTCTTCTTCAGCAACAACAGCGCGTCTCTGACAGCGGCCACTGCGATGACTGACGGGTATTCGACACAAAGGTTCACCAGCTGACCACACATGACTAAGAACGTAGCTGCCACTTCAATCTCACCAGCATTACGCGTGTCGCACCACCACGACAAGTAAGGTATGTGCTCTTGAGGGACTATTGGTTGCTTTGGGAAGTTTAATCTAAACATCACGCCTGTCTCTGCAGCCACCAGCTCATCAAACGTGAAAGCAGAGTTCGAGTTTTTGACCAGCTTCATCGCAGGTATGAAGGGGTCATGGAACTTCTGACCTACCCAGAAGCAAGCTGCTGCGACGAGCAGCAGCGGCTTGTCCACCAGAACGTGCCCCACAACTGAGTCAAAGTACCAGCACGTTGTCTGGACGATGGCTGGGTTGCCGTCAGGGCCATTAACTTTCATGAACCAGTTGATAACATCAGCCCTGGTTATACTGGAAGTTCTAGGCCTTTGCAGCGGCTTCCTCTCGTTAGCCAGAAGGTAACACATCTGTCGTATAGTTCCCTATTTAAGCTTAGCATACACGAACCTTTCCAGAAATCAGGCGTTCTTAATCCGTCTTTACCGTCAGGCTTCTCTTGGGTGGCTACGACGGGCGGAGACAGACCTTTGCAGTTCTAAAGCAGCATTCAGAGGCGTGGGTTTATGTGGAAGTATTTTACTTTGAGCACCCTTGCTTGGGAATACTTGTAACTTCAACGTTGATGGTCTTCAAAGGACCTGGACGTAGAACATCTCGCTTATGAACCGTGTTGTCTTGGAATAAATGTTTTCGTAAAGCTGGTGGAGGATTCTTTGGTAACGGTGTTCCACTTCTACGCGCATTTTCTTTATCGATGTAGTGTCTTGAAGACGCCATATTATTCAAGTTATAACTCAAAACCTATAGAAAAATAATAGGTACGTATATTTTGACAGCCTCCGTGGCGTAGCGGTAGCGGACGCGGCCGCTGCGCAAGGTGGCGCGGGTTCGATCCCCGCATAGTGCAAGTATTTGTAAGTATTAATATGAATATTTGCACTGGTCTGGTCGTGCCTAGGGAAGCACGTTAAGCCGTTGGTCCCGGTTGCCATACGAACATCTAGTGGCAGTCGTTACGGGTTGTTGAAGCCCTCAAAAGTCCAATAATTGGTCCAACTGCAATGCTTCGATATCGCCTTCGGGTTGTGGAGGTCAGACGGCAGTCGCTTCACGGAAAATGTCGAAGTTTCGCCAAAATCAGCAATTAGACTGGTAAAGCGGACCCCAGACCCCAAAGCTTTGGATGCGACTGGGATTAACGCTGAAATGATGATGATAAATAAATATATAAATAAATATATACGGATAAATCACACAGATTGAGCTAGCCTCAAAGTAAGTTCGAGACTTGTGTTATGGGATACTAACTCAACGATACCATATTTATATTAAATACATATATAGATAAACATCGAAGACCCAAGCCAATCAAAAAAAGTTCGTTTTCAATCATGACCTGACCGGGGATCGAACACGAGGCCTCCACGTCGCAGGCAGGCGTGTTGACCGCTGCGCCACGGAGGTCAACGACCTCCGACGGGTATTCATTTCGGCAAATAAACATACCTAACATCCCACGGATATCATTTATTTGATTTGTTCTTATCATCAATCACATACTTAGATATTCACTGTAGCCACGCACAAACATCAATTCAATGTTGACATGCGAAAAAGTACGCGACTATGCTAAATTGAAACTACGTCTACGTTACGGTTTTTAAGTTTTACCATATATAAGCACCCTCCACAAAATATCTGTGCACGCCCCTGTCCCAAGGGTGCTCAAATACTTCCACATAAACCCACGCCTCTAAAGGCTGCTTTAGAACTGCAGAGTCTGTTTCCGCCTGTGGTAGCCACCCAAGAGAAGCCTGACGATAAGGGCGGATTAAGAACGCCTGATTTCTGGAAAGGGTCGTGTATGCTGAGTTTAAATAGGAACTATACGACAGATGTGTTTGAGTACCTTCTGGCTAACGAGAGGAAGCCGCTGCAAAGGCCTAGAACTTCCAACATAACCAGGGCTGGTGTTATCAACTGGTTCATGAAAGTTAATGGCGCTGACGGCAACCCAGTCATCGTCCAGACAGCGTGCTGGTACTTTGACTCAGTTGTGGGGCACGTTCTGGTGGACAAGCCACTGCTGCTCGTCGCAGCAGCTTGCTTCTGGGTAGCTCAGAAGTTCCATGGCCCCTTCATACCTGCGATGAAGCTGGTCAAAATCTCGAACTCTGCTTTCACGTTTGATGATTTGGTGGCTGCAGAGACAGGCATGATGTTAAGATTGAACTTCCCAAAGCAACCAATAGTCCCTCAAGAGCACATACCTTACTTGTCGTGGTGGTGCGACACGCGTAATGCTGGTGAGATTGAAGTGGCAGCTACGTTCTTAGTCATGTGTGGTCAGCTGGTGAACCTTTGTGTCGAATACCCGTCAGTCATCGCAGTGGCCGCTGTCAGAGACGCGCTGTTGTTGCTGAAGAAGAAGGAGCTGTTGTCGAGCCTGCAGATGTCTACTATATTCACAACTGCAGAGATGAAAGCTCCGCTTTTGTCCAGGGTCTGTTCGATTCTTCGTCAAGCTGTACGCACGGTAGCGGCACCTCTCTACAAGTACAAAGCCCCATTGGAACACTACAGCATGCCGTCATGCTGCATCATACAGCGAATTGTGAAGGAAGCTAGGTTAGGTTAAATTTTTATACTACATTTATATTGTTATTGCCACACATTAAATGAACTGTGTAATGCTTACTTTTGCTGTGAAATTATTGTATTGGTGTAACTATTGTATTATTATGTTATTGTTGAACAAGTATTGTTGAACCCCGTGTGGTACCGGGCTTAGAATAGTACCAACCCATATCCTCCCGTGGGTGTCGTAAGAGGCGACTAAGGGAACTCACCAGGGAGGCGGGCAGCAGCGCTTCTTCTGTGGAATATCAAATCCTGCGATCCCCAACCCGCCTGCCAAGCGTGGGGATTATGGCAAACCCCCTCCCCCCTCCAATGATGCACACGACTAAGCCAAGGCCCCTAGTCCCCGGCAGCTCCGCTATTCCTGGTAATTGTGGTAGCGGCCAAGGCAACGGCGGGGCAAAGGGTGCGAAGAATCTCCGGAAGAGATCCAGCTACCATAAACAACGACGGATCGACCTGGCAACACTGAACGTGCGCACACTGCGGACCGACGAGAGGGTTATTGAACTGGAAGAAGAATTGAGCAAGTTACGATGGGGTGTCCTGGGATTATCGGAAGTCCGAAGAGAGGGCGAGGACTCGATAATCCTTAAATCTGGTAACTTGCTCTATTTCCGGGAGCGTGACCATCAGTCCTAAGGTGGTGTCGGGTTCCTCGTCCACAGGTCCCTTGTGGACAATGTAGTGAAGATCGAAAGTGTGTGGACCAGGGTGGCGTTCCTGGTACTCAGAATAACCAAACGGTATTCGCTGAAGGTCATTCAGGTATACGCCCCGACCTCGGCACACTCCGACGAGGAAGTAGAGACTATGTATGAGGACATCTCTAAAGCCATACATAGCTCTAAACCTCACTACAGCGTTGTCATGGGGGACTTCAACGCTAAGCTTGGGCAACGGAGCGGTGAAGAGCTCGGACTGGGAAATTTTGGATTTGGGCGTCGGAACCACTGAGGCCACATGTTGGCTGGCTTCATGGAGAAGGAGGAACTCTTTATGATGAACTCCTTCTTCAAAAAGCGTGACCAGCGGAAGTGGACTTGAATCAGTCGCGACGGGGTCACTAAAAATGAGATAAACTTCATTATGACGACAAAAAGGCACATATTCAATGATGTCTCAGTGATCAACTCGCTCAAATGCGGCAGCGATCACGGTTTGGTCAGAGGCACATTGAATCTGAACATAGTGTCCGAAAGATCTCGCCTGATGAAGTCTACGCTCCGGGCAGCACCCATCTAGATCCATAACTCCAAAGGCTTCCAGCTCGAGCTCCAAAATCGCTTCGAATGCCTAAGTGGCGACGTGGACGAATACAATGACGGGTTTGTAGAAGCTGTCAATAGGACTATGTGCATTAGAACTAAAAAGCTCTCGCACTACACTCTCGGGCTCATGGAGGATAGACGTGAGATGGTTTTGCGTTCGTCAAGTGATTCTTGCAGATACCGGCAGCTCAATAAGCAGATCTCAAAGTCTCTGAAGCGCGACCTACGTCGGTATAATATATTGGTAACGGTGTTGTGTGAAAAATAATAGATACGTATATTTTGACAGCATCCGTGGCGTAGCGGTAGCGGACGTGGCCGCTGCGCAAGGTGGTGCGGGTTCGATCCCCACACAGTGCAAGTATTTGTAAGTATTAATATGAATATTTGCACTGGTCTGGTCGTGCCTCGGGAAGCACGTTAAGCCGTTGGTCCCGGTTGCCATACGAACATCTAGTGGCAGTCGTTACGGGTTGTTGGAGCCCTCAAAAGTCCAACAATTGGTCTAACTGCAATGCTTCGACGTCGCCTTTGGGTTGTGGAGGTTAGACCGCAGTCGCTTCACGGAATATATCGAAGTTTAGCCATATCAGCAGTTGGACTGGTAAAGTGGACCCCAGACTCCAAAGCTGTAAAGGCATTAGATGCGACTGGGATTAACGCTGTGATGATGGTGAATAGGTACGTATATTTTGTTTTATCAAATCAATACAAATTGACAAATATAAAAGGCATCAAAGATCAGGAGTGGTGGCTGGTGACGTCACTGCTCGCTAAAAATTGTAGCGTGCAGTGACGTCACACGAGTTTTCAACGCGCTGTGTCGTCTTCATATTTTGTTTATATGAAAAAAAAAATACGTGTCTAGTATTTTTTGGAAATCTGACTGACGGAGTAATTAGTTTTTATTTAGTCAAATATTCTATTATATTCGTATAGTGAAAATGTCATACTGTGTGACTTATTTTGTAATCTGTGTCTATGTGTTCAGAGAAATAAGTTGATATTAATACTTTATATTTATCTAAGATTGAAAAGCCGAGCTAATCCGGTGAATGTAGAATGAATAATTCAAGATCAAGTAATCTTGTCGGAGCGATTCACATGTTAAGAGACTAATGAGTGCCATTTTTAACCGACTTTAATAAAAAGGAGGTTCTATGTTCAACTGGAAGTTAGTTATTTTTTCTCTCTGTGAGTCTGTGAGCATCCAATTAGTGTGGGCGTGGTGGTAAAAAGGCATTCAAATCGGTCCTCATTTTTCTTTTTAATCTCTTAAATTGTAATTTCAATAAAATAATAACGTGTTTTAAATTTCCTTTTGTTTTGCATTCTGTAGTACCTAGTTAGTGTATTAACATTTCTTTAATTTTATAGGAAAAAGAACCTCAATGAAAATACTGATCAATGAATGACTCATCAATGAAAAGACCATATTTTTGGATGGTTATGTTCTTTTGAATGGCGAGTTGCTCAATAGCCTTTACCTCATTTGCCGTATTTTATTGATGCTACATGGTCCAAGGAATATCCATATATTTTCATATTGCGAGCAGTTAAAATACATCTTCTCAGCGGAGTAAGAATCTTTTAGGGAAAAATTAATGCGTTTCCCACCTATATACAGTATTTGCTTCTATCCTATTGAACTGCTCTGCACGGTTCCTGGTAAAGTCGTTTAGTAGACTTCGAGAATGATAAATATTTAGCAGAGAAATATTTCGTTGCAGTTTTAACAACAATTTTTTGCTTGGAGTGATTTGTTTCTTTTTTTGTCTTCAGTGCAGTAGTGCAAGTCACATTCACTGTGGTCTCCAAAGATGTTTTTGCCGCTGTTTAGAATATTCCTCTGAACTTTTATATGTTTTTCTGATTCGGTTAAATTTTGTGTTCGCCAGTGCCGTACTGAAGATCTTACAGCTGTTCTTAGTCGAATCAATGGTTCAGGTGTCAAAAATTTACGCGCCGGCAGAGGAATTGTAAACCGTTGTAATTGCGGATGAGATGGTTGGTACACTCAATTATTTGAATCAGAACGTCGAGATATGGTCTGCTTACTAATATATTTTCATATGTGCTGGCATTACCATCAGTAATTAATATATTAGGTATAAATTAATTTCCGAGTTGCTACGGAAGACTTAAATCCCTCTACCTACTGGCGGGTCGTTGGTTCCATATTAGAAGATGATTTTTAAGCATTTGTAAGCAGCAGATTGTTGTTCCTTTTTATTTGCGCGGGTAGAAATTCCACAATACTTATTGCGGACCCCGATGTAGAGAGCTTTTCCTGAATGATGTCCTATAGTAGCTGCAACACCAGACAATGCATTATATGTATTTATTTTTATATGAGGGTTTTTCTTCTTTGACATTTAGTTCATTTGTTTGTGTTTCGTCGTGACTACTCTAATCTAATTTGAATTTAGAATCACACATATTAAATTGAAAGAAGAATTTGGATAGAAATCCTATTTTATTTTCTTTTATTAGTTTAAGATTCTACAATGTACGGACGACAGCAGGTCAAGCTACCCGAAACTGTCAAATATTCCCAAACAACCTTGAGCTATAATCCTATAGAGGTAAACAGCGACCACACGTCCTCGCGTGCTTCTCTGGATTGGGAGACTGCTTCTCCTGGTTGGGAAGCCTCTCTGCGCCAGACCCTTGCCGGTTGACTGGTGAAGCCCGCCGTCGATACTCTTCCCGACTACGGTTCCTCCGACGTAAATGTATGACGTTTTCAGGTTTATCACCAGCGGAGATGCTAACCATCTTTTCTGCATCTTGTTGCGCAATGATCATTGTACTTGCCAGCTCTCGCGTCCTCCGGTATGATAGATCAGGTTCTTGTAGTAATCTCTGACGTACAGGTGCTAAATCCAAATTCAGATTTGCAATGAAAATATCTTTGATAAGAGATTCCTTGAGCATTCCAAACTCACATTCTTCTTCCTTTCTGTCGACCTTAAAGACCATGTAGATATTGAAAGGGAGCGCAGGGCACTGGACTCGCTGCCCGGTGTAATATGTTGGCCCGTTGATTTGCTCGGTGTACGGATCTAGTTAAAATAACTCTTTTTAAGGCGTTCTGCCAGAGTCTGTACACGGGTAGTCTATGAGTCATTTACACTAAAAGTCGCTGAATGTCCGTCGCGTCCAATATAACAATAGCTGCAGGATGTTGTTGGGACTTCATCGCTGCTGTAGCGCGTCGGGGGTATTTGTGCTTGCTCGTACCGACAGGACGGAGAGTGAGAGACAGTCCCAACAGCATTATTAGAAATACATCGGAGCGTATCGGCTCTACAATTATAAAACAATGTATAGAGAGGGTGGTGGACACTAACACTAGGTAATAAGTTGTTTTTCTTTTTGATGTTACTAACACTCTATGGATTCTCTGGTCCGAAATAAAAATCATTTTGTTTCTGTTTGCCGTTTTGGATTTCCTCGAACTGTGACAGATTCTCTTATCACAAGATACATTTTACAAACTACAGCGCGGCAAGAAAAACTGTCAGCTCTAATAATCGTCTCTACAATATTGTCTGCTCAAAGCAGTCAGATATGATTAATGACTACCATTCCGCATGTGTCTGGCGGAGAAATGCTCAGAATCGAGCTTATTGGCGTGCCATAGAGGAGGCCTATGTATATTATGTATGTATAGAAATATTGACATTCAATATGTTGGAGAGAAAACAGTTATTTTGAACCATTATGTGACCAAGTATACTATTTAAAGTGAAAAAACCCATGCAACCGACATATTTAACGATATGACTATACAAGAAGTCTTAGAAGCCGGTTATATAATATTGGCCTCAGTATATAAACAAATTGAGAATGCGGAGCTTTAGAAGCCAGCGATTCATTATTGGGAATACCACTTTACGGCGTGAAACCAAAACAACAATAAGATGGTTAGATGTAAACATTCATCGTAATCGCAGGGTTAAATCAAAATCTGAAATGACTGCACTGGACCTGAATCCCACTGACTCATATTACGATTCTTGGATTGATAACGTTATCCTTACCAGACCTGAAGAATTACAAGTCATGAATCTATTTAACTTTTCGAAAGACTATGATTTAGTTAAAACAAGGGATGTTTCAAATGTAAATTATTATGTTTTAGCATATAAAAATACTTAAAAAAAAACTTAATACAAAAAAACAACCGACTTCTAAAAACCACTACAAAGTGAAAAGTAACTAATTTCGGAAGTCAGTGTCTTTGGTTTTTGTATATTAGTTTCTGACACCGACTTCCGAAATTAGTTATTTTTCACCTTGTAGTGGTTTTTAGAAGTCGGTTGTTTTTTTGTAAAAAAGTTTTTATTTTACACTTTTTAGTTGTGAAAAGTAGGTACTATGAATTCAATTACATCTGGTCAGACTGGAAGCTGACGCAAATATAGTTGGGAAATGACGTAATTTTGTTTATTTTAATTTTCACCCGTAATTTTGATGAATTCTCCCGACTGTCTATGGTCTTCATCTTCAGATTTACTGCAGACCATTATTTTAACCCAATGGGTGCAAAGTTCTCATCAATATGAATGCATTAAAACCAAACACAAAGTAGCATGTAAACCGTTGAGGAGTTCCCGGAACTGGCCTTTGTCTTCATCATCAGAGCTCATAAGACAGTCACAACCCATCTAGGTGTAAAGTTCTTATCAATACAAATTAATCAAGGCCCAAACACAAGGTAGTTGCTGTGAATTGTTGAGGAGTTCCTTCCTTTATCAAATTGAAGTACTTTAAAATACTTAATGAAAATACTAAGAAATGCACTATTCGCCCCTACGATTTTCGAAAGTTCCCCTTGATTTCTCAGGTCTTCCATCATCAGACCCTGATGTTCTTATCATGGGACTACCTTGCGAATGTCTTCTTTCCAACAAAAAAAGAATTATCAAAATCGGTTCATAAACGACGAAGTTATGCGCGAACAAACATAAAAAAGGCATATATACGATCGAATTGAGTAACCTCCTCCTTTTTGCAGTCGTAACTGTATGACGTAGAGCAAAAGCCAAAAATATTTCTTATCCTTGTTGTTATTATATAAACCTTGGAGAATACTAGATGACGTAAAAATGCAACATGAGACATACACGTCATACACAGAAGCATTTAATGCTGTAAAGGACGGTTTACAAGAAGTTTTACGCTGGAAATTTACGTACTCAATTATGACATATTTTACAAACAGCTTTTAAAAAGGTAGAAGAAAAAGTAGCAAAACTAAAGGAAGAAAAGGAATACATGGTAGATGAAGAACCTGACAATCCTTAGGAAAACATGGTAGATGAAGAACCTGACAATCCTTTAGAGTTTAAAGCTTTGGAAGCGGTAAATGCTATGGAAGATTTAAACAACTTTGATTTAGTTGAAGCGGGTATTTCAGAAATAAATGAGAAAGCAATCCATACTAATATTATAAATTCGAAAGTATCTCTGTCTGTCTGTCTGTCCGGCTTTCACGCCAACTGAACCGATTGTAATGAAATTTGGTACACAGATAGTCTAGAGCCTGAGAAGGACATAGGCTAAAACATCCCGCTATGACCAGTAGGAGCAGAGCAGTAACAAAAAATGTTGTGAAAACGGGGGTGAACGCGGGCGTACATATTGCTCCCATTATTTTAACAGGTGCTTATTTTATATCAACTGAGTTCCTGTAAACTGAAGTCCACGCGGTAGGAGTCGCGGGCAACAGCTAGTGATAGATAAACTGAATTCTGACCAAAAAAAGGTATTTGATACAGACACTAAAAATTACGTTCCAAAAATAAATTTTGCTACATTTTGTTAGTGGCACCGGTGGCACCGGCAAGAGCTATTTAATCATCATCATCATCATCTCAGCGTTTATCCCGGTTGCATCCGCGGCTTTCGCGTTGGAGCCCGGGGTCCCCTTTCCTGCACATTCTCCTCCATTTCGCACGATCTTTAGCATCCTGTGGTAAGAGCTTCTTGGCACGCATGTTATCTCTTACAACGTCAAGCCAGCACTTCTTTGGTCTACCCCGCTTGTTCAGGCCCGGCGGAGGCGACATGGCAAGACATTAGAGCAAGAGCTATTTAATAACAACTTTAAAAATACGGATTAAGTCGGAGCAGTAACGGCAACATTTTTATGCAGGTTGCATAAAAATGTTGCCATTACTGCTCCGACTGGAATGCAGCATTTTACGTAAACGGATTAACTGTTCACAGATTACTACAACTGCCCGGAGAGCATAAACAAAGTCCTAAATACAAACCGCTTTCAGACGAAGTACTTCAAGTTTGAAAATCATGCAATTATGGATTAAGGACAGACTTAAAAACTGTCTAATTATTTATAATAGATGAAGTGTATATAACGTTACTTTAGCCTACATAAATCTTCGGCGAAGATCTTTATGCGATGTGTTTGATTCTTCTAATGTAGACGATGGTTTGGTAAAAAACATATTTTAGTGCTTGGGGATCTTTTGAAACTTCCAAAATAAGGCAAATGTTACTGGCGTTCTCCAGATTGCAAAAACATATTGTTCGGGACAATAGTGCGGAAACTCCGGTGAGGGGTCCGTGCAAAGCCCTCCCACAGAAGAAAAAGGGACTCCAGGTATTGCGGGCTCCAGTACGCCTAATACTTCTGAGAAAATTTCAAACTGTGAACTCACACAGACTGTTAGTAGTCTTTCCAGGAAACGATTCGCTACAACGGCGAAATAATTTTCATTATTTTTCTAATGCTTTAAAAAATGTAAAATGAATGAAATGTGAATTTTCTTCTATGCCTGTGTTGAAAAAGTATGAGTTTATTTACATTTAATGTCACAAAATTGCACATCGTTTGCACATGGTAAGTGAGACAGGTGCTACTAAAACGCACTTGATTGAGGCAAAAAGAGCTCTACGTGCCATACTTAAGGTTGTTGTGGGTCTTCCCTTTCGTTTTCCTACAGTCAAATTATACAGGAAATGGAATGTATTGTTTATAAGACAATCTTTTTCGTTCTGCATACAGTACTCAAAAAACACTTGCAGCTAGCTTATAACCCGAAACTATTAAAAGATAAGCGGAAAAGGGGTACTGTGTGTAGTGTAATATTTTTCCGTTTACATCGGTTCCACATGTTCTTCTGTTATCAGACTTCGAGATCTGTTTATTGAGCTGCCGGTATCTGCAAGCATCGCTTGACGAATGCAAAACCATCTCATATCTATCCTCCATGAGCTCGAGAGTGCAGTCCGAGAGCTTTTTAGTTCTATTTGTACGCCGAGTCTTCAAATACTTAGTCTCGACCGTACGGACAGCTTCTACAAACCCGTCATTGTAGTCGTCCACGTCGCCACATAGGCATTCGAAGCGATTTTGGAGCTCGAGCTGGAAACCTTCAGAGTTATGGATCTAGATGGGTGCTGGCCGGAGCGTAGACTTCATCAGGCGAGATTTTCGGACACTATGTTCAGATTCAACGTGCCTCTGGCCATACGGTGATCGCTGCCGCATTTGAGCGAGTTTATCACTGAGACATCATTGAATGTGCCTTTTTGTCGTCATAATGTAGTGTATCTCATTTTTAGTGACCCCGTCGCGACTGATCCAAGTCCACATCCGCTGATCACGCTTTTTGAAGAAGGAGTTCATCATATAGAGTCCCTCCTTCTCCATGAAGCCAGCAAACATGTGGTCTCAGTGGTTCCGACGCCCAAATCCAAAATTTCCCAGTCCGAGCTCTTCACCGCTCCGTTGCCCAAGTTTAGCGTTGAAGTCCCCCATGACAACGCTGTAGTGAGTTTTAGAGCTATGTATGGCTTTAGAGATGTCCTCATACATAGTCTCTACTTCCTCGTCCGAGTGTGCCGAGGTCGGGGCGTATACCTGAATGACCTTCAGCGAATACCGTTTGATTATTCTTAGTACCAGGAACGCCACTGTGACTGTACCTAAACTATCCTAGGCTGATAAAATTTTCGTTTTTCCTAATTGTGATAATATTACAGTTAAATGCGGCTCTCCCTGCGGGAGAGGAAACACGCCCCAACCCCGCGTGTAACTGTAGGAATTCGTCACCAGACTTGGTTATCCTCCCACCGATATAAGAAATGAATTCCCATGAATTAATCCCCCTGTTCCCGCTTATAAAAGTTAGAGGAACAAGGAGCGGACAAAAGGAAGTTAATATGGGAATTCACAGTTAGGACACACAAGTATACAATTTATAATAATAGACATGATATGACGCTAAGAAGACGAGAGGAAAAGCAAAATTATATAATGTAATATATTAAGAACTTTTATATAGATGCTGCACGCGGGCTGTCTCCGTCATCTGTAATAAACCTTATTATGTGGCGTGGTGGGGGATCGTTACGCTTGCACTTTATAAGTAATTTTAGATCACGTTACTTTATCTACTACGAATTATACCAACTTTAGTGAAGCCGGGAACCGTTATATTAACGTATGCTTCGTTGCACGTGTTCTGTTAGACCTAACGCATAGAACCTCTGAGGATACTATTACGATTCTAACAGAACATGCTCCCTAGACACTAAATAAATGTCTCCTTCCACCCTAGGACAGGGGAACTGCGAAGCTCCCTGTTGTCGAGGGAGACAAGTTCTGAGTTTATGACTTGTAAATATATTATGTGATTGACACCCTTGACAAACCGTCCCAATTCTAAGGTATTACACAAGTTAGTACAAGCGTACCGTAGACTCAGTCTCTAGCAGAACTCATTGCGATTATTCCTGCTGCACACCGAGGTGGAATCTCACATCCCCTTAATCTGCCCCATTCGAAAGACGCATTGCATCTTGTAGTACTCGTGTTTCGATAAACAGTGACGATTCATAAATAGTCCTACAGAACGGACGGGTTGGATTTTATCGAAATACGTTCTCTAGTGTCTTTTTAACACCTACTGATTCAGTTAGTGGTACTTAGTAAAGCCTACCCCACTCCCTGGGAATGTGTGCGCATCAAATCTTCACGCAAGTGCTCTGTGACAAGACCTTTTTGGAAGCGGACATTATCAATAACGTTTGGCTGGTAATCTGATTCTAGATAGGCGGTTTGCCTAGTTAGATTTAAATGAGCTGCGTGTATTACGGTTCTGCCCTCCTGTTATAGTCAGTAGTCGTCAGGAGTCTAGAGTCCAGAGCATCAGAGCTCATGGTCAAGTTAGGCGGAGGGCGGTCTCCATACATACGATCTTTCCCTATAGCCAACCGAAGCTGATAAATATCCGCTAAGGTAAGGACCAGGATATGGGCACATAAAACAAGACAGAACGGCTCCAATGATTGAATACAATCACATAAATGGTTTATCTGGAGTCAGTCTGGAATAAATTATCATTAGTAGCTTCTCTGCTGCATCACCCGTAGTGAATCCAAACTATAAATACATTTATTATAATAAATAGGGACACGTATCTGTCTGCTTAATTACAGGAACTATATTAACTTCATTAGCCTGGGATAGTTATTATAATAAATGACTCACCCAATCACGCCAACACTTACACGCACTTAATATTCTATATTATATTATATTATACTAATCTAATCTGGACTTAAACCCAACTATGTCTGACGTAATTATTTCACTCACTACTTCGCGATATACTAGGACATAGGCTACTTCCCAAATCTCCTAAATTAACTAGCCTGGACACTAGCCCTCGCCCTATCGCAGTTCAAGATCGACCCTCAACCGTCGCTTGTCGCGGCCAGAAACCAACTGCCTTTTCACCGTCTCTCCGTTTAAAATTCATAAAACCCCACGCTACCAAAAGGTCCATGCTGGAGTCATTCTACCATTTTTTTATGTAGCCGTCCGTCAATTGTCCTAAATGCACATGTTCGGGAGGCCGACCTCTTCAGTAATTTCTACAGAATACGTCGGCTTAAATTACTCTAAGTTATTGCTAACATCTGCAGGCAGCACCCCGACCTTCTCAGAATTTGTCCAAAATCTTAAAATGTTTTATTCTAAGGGCTAGGGGCTCGGAATGCCCATAAAATATGAACGAATAGCTTTCTAAGACGTTGTTTTTGCTCTTAATTACGGTCGGCTGACAGGCCATAAGATTAGAAATTAATGCATTCGTAAGTGGTTGCCATCGTATGACTTGTTATTTCTAAACTATTGATATAACGCATGTGGCCAGCAGTCACACCACCATGGTCGACACACTCTCGATCTTCACTACATTGTCCACAAGGGACCTGTGGTCGAGGAACCCGACTCCACCTTGGGACTGATGGTCGCCCTCCCGGAAATAGAGCAAGTTACTGGATTTAAGGATTATCGAGTCCTCATCCTCTCTTCGGACTTCCGATAATCCCAGGACACCCCATCGTAACTTGCTCAATTCTTCCTCCAGTTCAATAACCCTCTCGTCGGTCCGCAGTGTGCCCACGTTCACTGTTGCCAGGTCGATCCGTCGTTGTTTATGGTAGCCGGATCTCTTCCGGAGATTCTTCGCACCGCTTGCCCCGCCGTTACCTTGGCCGCTACCACAATTACCAGGAATAGCGGAGCTGACGGGGACTAGGGGCCTTGGCTTAGTCGTGTGCATCATTGGAGGGGGGAGGGGGTTTGCCATAATCCCCACGCTTGGCAGGCGGGTTGGGGATCGCAGGATTTGATATTCCACAGAAGAAGCGCTGCTGCCCGCTTCCCTGGTGAGTTCCCTTAGTCGCCTCTTACGACACCCACGGGAGGATATGGGTTGGTACTATTCTAAGCCAGTACCACACGGGGTTCAACAATACTTGTTCAACAATAACATAATAATACAATAGTTACACCAATACAATAATTTCACAGCAAAAGTAAGCATTACACAGTTCATTTAATGTGTGGCAATAACAATATAAATGTAGTATAAAAATTTAACCTAACCTAGCTTCCTTCACAATTCGCTGTATGATGCAGCATGACGGCATGCTGTAGTGTTCCAATGGGGCTTTGTACTTGTAGAGAGGTGCCGCTACCGTGCGTACAGCTTGACGAAGAATCGAACAGACCCTGGACAAAAGCGGAGCTTTCTTCTCTGCAGTTGTGAATATAGTAGACATCTGCAGGCTTCGCAACAGCTCCTTCTTCTTCAGCAACAACAGCGCGTCTCTGACAGCGGCCACTGCGATGACTGACGGGTATTCGACACAAAGGTTCACCAGCTGACCACACATGACTAAGAACGTAGCTGCCACTTCAATCTCACCAGCATTACGCGTGTCGCACCAACACGACAAGTAAGGTATGTGCTCTTGAGGGACTGTTGGCTGCTTTGGGAAGTTCAATCTTAACATCACGCCTGTCTCTGCAGCCACCAGCTCATCAAACGTGAAAGCAGAGTTCGTGTTTTTGACCAGCTTCATCGCAGGTATGAAGGGGTCATGGAACTTCTGAGCTACCCAGAAGCAAGCTGCTGCGACGAGCAGCAGCGGCTTGTCCACCAGAACGTGCCCTACAACTGAGTCAAAGTACCAGCACGCTGTCCGGACGATGGCTGGGTTGCCGTCAGCGCCATTAACTTTCATGAACCAGTTGATAACATCAGCCCTGGTTATGCTGGAAGTTCTAGGCCTTTGCAGCGGCTTCCTCTCGTTAGCCAGAAGGTAACACATCTGTCGTATAGTTCCTATTTAAGCTTAGCATACACGACCCTTTCCAGAAATCAGGCGTTCTTAATCCGTCTTTATCGTCAGGCTTCTCTTGGGTGGCTACGACAGGCGGAGACAGACCTTTGCAATTCTAAAGCAGCCTTCAGAGGCGTGGGTTTATGTGGAAGTATTTTACTTTGAGCACCCTTGCTTGGGAATACTTGTAACTTCAACGTTGATGGTCTTCAAAGGACCTGGACGTAGAACATCTCGCTTATGAACCGTGTTGTCTTGGAATAAATGTTTTCGTAAAGCTGGTGGAGGATTCTTTGGTAACGGTGTTCCTCTTCTACGCGCATTTTCTTTATCGATGTTGTGTCTTGAAGACGCCATATTATTCAAGTTATAACTCAAAACCTATAGAAAAATAATAGATACGTATATTTTGACAGCCTCCGTGGCGTAGCGGTAGCGGACGCGGCCGCTGCGCAAGGTGGCGCGGGTTCGATCCCCGCATAGTGCAAGTATTTGTAAGTATTAATATGAATATTTGCACTGGTCTGGTCGTGCCTAGGGAAGCACGTTAAGCCGTTGGTCCCGGTTGCCATACGAACATCTAGTGGCAGTCGTTACGGGTTGTTGAAGCCCTCAAAAGTCCAATAATTGGTCCAACTGCAATGCTTCGATATCGCCTTCGGGTTGTGGAGGTCAGACGGCAGTCGCTTCACGGAAAATGTCGAAGTTTCGCCAAAATCAGCAATTAGACTGGTAAAGCGGACCCCAGACCCCAAAGCTTTGGATGCGACTGGGATTAACGCTGAAATGATGATAATAAATAAATATATAAATAAATATATACGGATAAATCACACAGATTGAGCTAGCCTCAAAGTAAGTTCGAGACTTGTGTTATGGGATACTAACTCAACGATACCATATTTATATTAAATACATATATAGATAAACATCGAAGACCCAAGCCAATCAAAAAAAGTTCGTTTTCAATCATGACCTGACCGGGGATCGAACACGAGGCCTCCACGTCGCAGGCAGGCGTGTTGACCGCTGCGCCACGGAGGTCAACGACCTCCGACGGGTATTCATTTCGGCAAATAAACATACCTAACATCCCACGGATATCATTTATTTGATTTGTTCTTATCATCAATCACATACTTAGATATTCACTGTAGCCACGCACAAACATCAATTCAATGTTGACATGCGAAAAAGTACGCGACTATGCTAAATTGAAACTACGTCTACGTTACGGTTTTTAAGTTTTACCATATATAAGCACCCTCCACAAAATATCTGTGCACGCCCCTGTCCCAAGGGTGCTCAAATACTTCCACATAAACCCACGCCTCTAAAGGCTGCTTTAGAACTGCAGAGTCTGTTTCCGCCTGTGGTAGCCACCCAAGAGAAGCCTGACGATAAGGGCGGATTAAGAACGCCTGATTTCTGGAAAGGGTCGTGTATGCTGAGTTTAAATAGGAACTATACGACAGATGTGTTTGAGTACCTTCTGGCTAACGAGAGGAAGCCGCTGCAAAGGCCTAGAACTTCCAACATAACCAGGGCTGGTGTTATCAACTGGTTCATGAAAGTTAATGGCGCTGACGGCAACCCAGTCATCGTCCAGACAGCGTGCTGGTACTTTGACTCAGTTGTGGGGCACGTTCTGGTGGACAAGCCACTGCTGCTCGTCGCAGCAGCTTACTTCTGGGTAGCTCAGAAGTTCCATGGCCCCTTCATACCTGCGATGAAGCTGGTCAAAATCTCGAACTCTGCTTTCACGTTTGATGATTTGGTGGCTGCAGAGACAGGCATGATGTTAAGATTGAACTTCCCAAAGCAACCAATAGTCCCTCAAGAGCACATACCTTACTTGTCGTGGTGGTGCGACACGCGTAATGCTGGTGAGATTGAAGTGGCAGCTACGTTCTTAGTCATGTGTGGTCAGCTGGTGAACCTTTGTGTCGAATACCCGTCAGTCATCGCAGTGGCCGCTGTCAGAGACGCGCTGTTGTTGCTGAAGAAGAAGGAGCTGTTGTCGAGCCTGCAGATGTCTACTATATTCACAACTGCAGAGATGAAAGCTCCGCTTTTGTCCAGGGTCTGTTCGATTCTTCGTCAAGCTGTACGCACGGTAGCGGCACCTCTCTACAAGTACAAAGCCCCATTGGAACACTACAGCATGCCGTCAAGCTGCATCATACAGCGAATTGTGAAGGAAGCTAGGTTAGGTTAAATTTTTATACTACATTTATATTGTTATTGCCACACATTAAATGAACTGTGTAATGCTTACTTTTGCTGTGAAATTATTGTATTGGTGTAACTATTGTATTATTATGTTATTGTTGAACAAGTATTGTTGAACCCCGTGTGGTACCGGGGTTAGAATAGTACCAACCCATATCCTCCCGTGGGTGTCGTAAGAGGCGACTAAGGGAACTCACCAGGGAGGCGGGCAGCAGCGCTTCTTCTGTGGAATATCAAATCCTGCGATCCCCAACCCGCCTGCCAAGCATGGGGATTATGGCAAACCCCCTCCCCCCTCCAATGATGCACACGACTAAGCCAAGGCCCCTAGTCCCCGGCAGCTCCGCTATTCCTGGTAATTGTGGTAGCGGCCAAGGCAACGGCGGGGCAAAGGGTGCGAAGAATCTCCGGAAGAGATCCAGCTACCATAAACAACGACGGATCGACCTGGCAACACTGAACGTGCGCACACTGCGGACCGACGAGAGGGTTATTGAACTGGAAGAAGAATTGAGCAAGTTACGATGGGGTGTCCTGGGATTATCGGAAGTCCGAAGAGAGGGCGAGGACTCGATAATCCTTAAATCTGGTAACTTGCTCTATTTCCGGGAGCGTGACCATCAGTCCTAAGGTGGTGTCGGGTTCCTCGTCCACAGGTCCCTTGTGGACAATGTAGTGAAGATCGAAAGTGTGTGGACCAGGGTGGCGTTCCTGGTACTCAGAATAACCAAACGGTATTCGCTGAAGGTCATTCAGGTATACGCCCCGACCTCGGCACACTCCGACGAGGAAGTAGAGACTATGTATGAGGACATCTCTAAAGCCATACATAGCTCTAAACCTCACTACAGCGTTGTCATGGGGGACTTCAACGCTAAGCTTGGACAACGGAGCGGTGAAGAGCTCGGACTGGGAAATTTTGGATTTGGGCGTTGGAACCACTGAGGCCACATGTTGGCTGGCTTCATGGAGAAGGAGGAACTCTTTATGATGAACTCCTTCTTCAAAAAGCGTGACCAGCGAAAGTGGACTTGAATCAGTCGCGACGGGGTCACTAAAAATGAGATAAACTTCATTATGACGACAAAAAGGCACATATTCAATGATGTCTCAGTGATCAACTCGCTCAAATGCGGCAGCGATCACGGTTTGGTCAGAGGCACATTGAATCTGAACATAGTGTCCGAAAGATCTCGCCTGATGAAGTCTACGCTCCGGGCAGCACCCATCTAGATCCATAACTCCAAAGGCTTCCAGCTCGAGCTCCAAAATCGCTTCGAATGCCTAAGTGGCGACGTGGACGAATACAATGACGGGTTTGTAGAAGCTGTCAATAGGACTATGTGCATTAGAACTAAAAAGCTCTCGCACTACACTCTCGGGCTCATGGAGGATAGACGTGAGATGGTTTTGCGTTCGTCAAGTGATTCTTGCAAATACCGGCAGCTCAATAAGCAGATCTCAAAGTCTCGAAGCGCGACCTACGTCGGTATAATATATTGGTAACGGTGTTGTGTGAAAAATAATAGATACGTATATTTTGACAGCATCCGTGGCGTAGCGGTAGCGGACGTGGCAAGGTGGTGCGGGTTCGATCCCCACACAGTGCAAGTATTTGTAAGTATTAATATGAATATTTGCACTGGTCTGGTCGTGCCTCGGGAAGCACGTTAAGCCGTTGGTCCCGGTTGCCATACGAACATCTAGTGGCAGTCGTTACGGGTTGTTGGAGCCCTCAAAAGTCCAACAATTGGTCTAACTGCAATGCTTCGACGTCGCCTTTGGGTTGTGGAGGTCAGACCGCAGTCGCTTCACGGAATATATCGAAGTTTAGCCATATAAGTAGTTGGACTGGTAAAGTGGACCCCAGACTCCAAAGCTGTAAAGGCTTCGGATGCGACTGGGATTAACGCTGTGATGATGGTGAATAGGTACTTATATTTTGTTTTATCAAATCAATACAAATTGACAAATATAAAAGGCATCAAAGATCAGGAGTGGTGGCTGGTGACGTCACTGCTCGCTAAAAATTGTAGCGTGCAGTGACGTCACACGAGTTTTCAACGCGCTGTGTCGTCTTCATATTTTGTTTATATGAAAAAAAAAATACGTGTCTAGTATTTTTTGGAAATCTGACTGACGGACTAATTAGTTTTTTTTTAGTCAAATATTCTATTATATTCGTATAGTGAAAATGTCATACTGTGTGATTTATTTTGTAATCTGTGTCTATGTGTTCAGAGAAATAAGTTGATATTAATACTTTATATTTATCTAAGATTGAAAAGCCGAGCTAATCCGGTGAATGTAGAATGAATAATTCAACATCAAGTAATCTTGTCGGAGCGATTCACATGTTAAGAGACTAATGAGTGCCATTTTTAACCGACTTCAATAAAAAGGAGGTTCTATGTTCAACTGGAAGTTAGTTATTTTTTCTCTCTGTGAGTCTGTGAGCATCCAATTAGTGTGGGCGTGGTGGTAAAAAGGCATTCAAATCGGTCCTTATTTTTCTTTTTAATCTCTTAAATTGTAATTTCAATAAAATAATAACGTGTTTTAAATTTCCTTTTGTTTTGCATTCTTTAGTACCTAGTTAGTGTATTAACATTTCTTTAATTTTATAGGAAAAATAACTTCAATGAAAAGACTGATCAATGAATGACTCATCAATGAAAAGACCATATTTTTGGATAGATCTTTTGAATGGCGAGTTGCGCAATAGCCTTTACCTCATTTGCCGTATTTTATTGATGCTACATGGTCCAAGAAATATCCATATATTTTCATATTGCGAGCAGTTAAAATACATCTTCTCAGCGGAGTAAGAATCTTTTAGGGAAAAATTAATGCGTTTCCCACCTATATACAGTCTTTGCTTCTATCCTATTGAACTGCTCTGCACGGTTCGTGGTAAAGTCGTTGAGACTTCGAGAATGATAAATATTTAGCAGAGAAATATTTCGTTGCAGTTTTAGCAACAATTTTTTGCTTGAAATGATTTGTTTCTTTTTTTGTCTTCAGTGCAGTAGTGCAAGTCACATTCACTGTGGTCTCCAAAGATGTTTTTGCCGGTGTTTAGAATATCCCTCTGAACTTTTATATGTTTTGCTGATTCGGTTAAATTTTGTGTTCGCCAGTGCCGTACTGAAGATCTTACAGCTGTTCTTTGTCGAATCAATGGTTCAAGTGTCAAAAATTTACGCGCCGACAGGGAAATTGTAAACCGTTTTAATTGCGGATGAGGCGGTTGGTACACTCAATTATTTGAATCAGAACCTCGAGATATGGTCTGCTTACTAATATATTTTTATATGTGCTGGCATTACCATCAGCAATTAATATATTAGGTATAAATTAATTTCCGAATTACTACGGAAGTCTTAAATCCCTCTACCTACTGGCAGGTCGTTGGTTCCATACTAGAAGATGAACCGATGTGATTTTTAAGCATTTGTAAGCAGCAGGTTGTTGTTCCTTTTTATTTGCGCGGGTAGAAATTCCACAATACTTATTTCGGACCCCGATGTAGAGAGCTTTTCCTGAATGATATCCTATAGTAGCTGCAACACCAGACAATACATTATATGTATTTATTTTTATATGAGGGTTTGCTCCAGCAACAGTCTGCTTTGACCGGTATCACCGGTATGTCACCTCATAATCGAGCAGTAGCTGTTTCCTCCTGAGCTGTGACAATCATACTTTCTTTAGCGGCATTTTTCCACATGTTACCTACTTTATCATCATGACATTTACTATACGTGAATAATGACATAACAGGTAGGTGCATTGATGCAACTACTTCATTTAAATTTGTTAGGCCTATTTCTGAAATGATGGCTCCTGATCACGGCGCCTTCGTTGACATTTAGTTCATTTGTTTGTGTTTCGTCGTGACTACTCAATTTGAATTTTGAATGACACATATTAAATTGAAAGAAGAATTTGGATAGAAATCCTATTTTAATTTCTTTTATTAGTTTAAGATTCTACAATGTACGAACGACAGCAGGTCAAGCTACCCGAAACTGTCAAATATTCCCAAACAACCTTGAGCTTTAATCCTATAGAGGTAAACAGCGACCACACGTCCTCGCGTGCTTCTCTGGATTGGGAGACTGCTTCTTCTGGTTGGAAAGCTAGTTATGGCACAATAAATTCCTTTAAGTTTGCCCTATCACTTATAATAGGTGAAAACAAATGTAATGATGACTGTATTTCTAGGTTTTTAAAAGGTGCTTTCAGAATGAGACCATCTTTTCCTAAATATAGTTCGATTTGGGACTCAAATTTAGTGTTAGACCACCTATCAAAATTAGACCCTAATAATTTTATTACAATGGAAACTGACTAAGAAACTCGTAACTCTGCTCGCGTTGTTTACAGGACAACGCGTGTAGACGTTATCGCTCATTGATATAATTAATATGTGTGTAACTGAGTCACCATCATCATTAGCCGTGTGGTGACGGCCTTAGAATACATTTTATTACCACTCCAATACTTGCCCGGGATGTCGTAGGAGGCGACTAAGAGGCACTAATGCACCTAACACCTGTGCGAGAGAAGGAAAACTCGAAACAAAACCCTCTACTAACCCGTCTGGCCAGCGTGGTAGTAGTAGGCCATTACTTGTCATGTCAGGCACAACAAATCGATGGGCCCCAGTTCCCGGCAGCCTTGATATCCCTGGCCAAGGTGGCAGCCATGGTAACGTCAGGGCAGGGGGTGCTAGGACCAGGGATTCCTAGCGCCCCCTGCCCTGACGTTACCAGGCCCCCAAACCCAAAACCAACTGACCCTGGCAACGTTTAACGGTCGCACTCTGCGGATCGATGCCCACCTCAAGCAGTTAGAGGTGGAACTGAAGTACATAAGATGGCATATCCGGGATTGTCAGAATTCCGAAGAGAGGGGGAGAGGGATACGGTCAAATTGGACTCAGGCTATCTTATGTATTTCGGGGAGGGTGACCAGCCATCACAGGGAGGTATAGGATTTCTGGTCAACAAATCTATCTGTGACAACGTTGTCGATATCTCGAGTGTGTCGACAAGGGTAGTGTACTGTGCTCAAGTTGACCAAAAGGTATACCCTGAAGGTAACACAAGTGTATGCACCAACGTCGACACACTCGGATGAAGAAGTAGATGATATGTATGAGGACATATCCAAGGCCTTGCACAAAACCACAAAGGCCCACTTCAACGATGTCATGGGAGATTTCAACGCTAAAGTGGGAGTACAGACTTGCGGCGAAGCGGTAGTAGGATCAAATGGTTTCGGTATCAGAAATCATAGGGGGCAAATGCTCGTTGACTTTCTTGAAAAAGAGGGTCTTTTCTTGATGAATTCGTTCTTTAAGAAACGGCCCCAGCGAAATTGGACGTGGCAGAGCCCCGACGCTATGACGAAAGATGAGATCGACTTCATCATGCCGGACAAAAGACGGATATTCAGAGATGTTTCCGTGCTCAAAAGGTTTAAAACCGGAAGTGATCACCGATTAGTTCGAGGCAATCTGAATATCAACTACAAGCTTGAACGTCTCCATCTGATGGGGTCCACGCTCCGACCCAACCTGAACCGAACCATTGCTCGATCTGAAGCGTTCCAGCTAAAACTGGAAAACCGATTCGCAGCCTTGGAAACCACAATCGACGTTGACATTGACCAGGACCTCGATCGGGTAGTTGGAATCTTGCGAGAAGAAGGCGCCAATTTCAACGGGATGAAACGAACTGGGGGGTGATCGCGCTAAAAAAAAACAGTCGAAGTTCAACTCTGGTTCGTATCTAATCCAGTTAAAGTTATGGTTTAGTTTCGATCACATTTCGTATCGCGCTAAAAGTTTAACTTCGATTGAAGTTGAACCATTTCCGAACCATAACCAAATATGAACCTTTAGAGACGTACCATAAATTTTAGTAACTATCTGTTACCGACACAATCGATCATCGATTCTAAGATTCTGGCAACATTTTTAATTGTTTTTCAGCGAGAAATCTAAACTTTAACAACGAAAGTACTTAACTTTTCTTGAAAACTTAGTGATTACCTACTTGCTCAGTGTTTTGTTGAGTTTTGAATTCAATAAAATATACATCTGTGTCTATATCTGGACTGGAAATATATATTTGTAATACTTAAGTAAGTTTAAACCCTTGTATTTCCTTACTAAGACACAGCGAACATGTTTTTTTTGTTTTTTTCATATACATACTTAATGTACGGACGACAACATATCAAGCTACCTGAAACTGTCAATATTCCTAATCATCCTTGAGCCTTAATGCTTTAGAGATTTAGTTGAACAACTAATAAAAAAACCTGACAGATAGTAGTAGCTTGATGTGCTCTTCGTCGCAGGTACCTAAATACTTTAAACATATTATTTCCTTTTTCTTTCCAGAGGTTCAAAAATGGAAGAGCGACGAAGGTGTACTACCGTGAGACAGTTGGAATTACTAACTGAATTTTTAGAACACCACAGAGATCTTGCTCTTGGACGAGTGAGATCGAAGGAGGCTAGGGCAATGGGGTAGCGTTTATGGGCAGAGTGTGCAGATATTTTAAATGTCGAAGGCCCTGGTAGAACAGCAATGGAGTGGTCAAAGGTTTGTTTGAATATCACTTAATGACACGTAAGTACCCATGAATATTTTTACAATTTGATATAATATTTCAAACGCAAAGTCAGGGCGAAGTTAGTGATAATTAACGCAAGCCGAAGAGCTACAGGTGGTGAACCCAGTACAACAACAACATTAACTGCGTTGGAGGAGAGAGTGGCCAACATTCTAGGTAGGGATGTTGGTCCACTGCCTAATGTTACCCAAGACCATTTTGGTACAAATGATGTAAGTAAAATAAACAAATTTTTTATACTGTTATTTCCTCTATTGTAATTACTTTGTGCTTGCAGAATAATATTGTAATTGAAGAAATCCAACTGGAGGAAATGCCCGAACAAGCAAGTGCACAATCTTCAATTAAGTTAGTTCCAATGATTTAATATTATTTGGTTGTCTATTTTTACCAATACTATAGATACTTTATCTTTGTCCAACAATGAAGTTGATAAAATACTATAGGTTTTCTTTTTTATTATAATGCATAATTATGATAACCATTTAACTTTTTCTTTTTTTTTTTTGTTTAATCAGAATTGTAGCTGATGTATGCTTTCCACTTACAACACCTGTGGCATTTCCTGTGCCTTCAGAATCTGGTCAAACTCCTAGAGTATCTCCAGGTGAGTCTTATCTTGAATATAATGCGAATACCTGTAGGTAGTCTTATTAATCTTTCATAAATACCACAGCAGACTACTAAAATCAGAGAGTATAGCCTTTTTATTATATGGTATATCTATTTTATAGTGTGCAATCAGGATGAAAAGCAGCTTTTTCTGTTTACCTAATTCTATCAAAATTGGTTCTGTGGTTTTGGTGTGAAAATTGGACATTCAGAATCACTAATCACATTTATAAAATTAGTAAGAATGTAATATTACTACATATATACATGTAAACCTTTCTCTTAGTTCACTCTGTCTATTCTAATAATGGATGCAAAGATCTAAGCTTAGGGACAGTCAGCAGGAAGCAAGTTTGTTTTATATAGTCATATAAGTTGGATATGCCACTAACAATTCGTACTAAAAGTTTATGTTCATTCATTTTATATCAACAGTAGCCAGAGTTACGACGGTTAGGGAGAGACGAAGAGCTGAGCGAGTATTACGTCAGCCCATAGCTCGTGCAAATCTACCTCACAGTAAGCATTCTCATTTCTAGTTCAATTTATTAATTATTTAAAAATTATTATAATATATTTTCCTATAATTTCTCTAGCTTATTTATAACTTTTTTTATAGCAGCCAGAACATCATTGGAGGAGTCTAGGAAACTGGTTCTGGAGATTGAAAAGCTAAGAGCACAGGCTGGCCTAAATATTACAGAGGCTATTCTAACATTTTCCGATTCCTGCAGGCTTATTGCTCAAAGCATAGACCGTTTCACGGATAAGGTAAAAATTTCATTTTATATTTAACAGCCTTGTATAATCTTAGTAATATTTCATTATCTATTTGTTTTTGTTTCAGTTTTGTCAACAATAAGCAAGAAGTCTAATGTTTTAATATTTTGAGTAAAAATAAAAAGATTTAGATTGCATTCATTTCATGTTTAATTTAATGTTAACCTATTTGACCACAAACATTGTATCAATGCTGCACGTCGAGCTCTGCCTAACTCCAGATTAGAAAGTGCACTACGCTGGCTTCGATTTGTACTACCACTAGCCCCCTCAGTAAGCAAGCGCTCACGTCTGGCCTCTTCAACACTAAGTGGTGTGTATGGTACCTGCTCTTTGTGAGCTATATTATGGAGCACACAACAGGCATTCGCTATCTTAGCTGCTACTGTAGGTGAATAATGCAGCTTTCGATCAACCAGCAAACACCTGCAAAAAAGATTCACTTTAATCAAAAAAATTCTAGAATTTATCTAACATTTTACATACATATAAATTTTATTTACCTAAAACGAGCTTTCAAAAGTCCTATGCATCGCTCAACTACATTCTTGCTGTTAAATGTAGTTCCTGATAGTAAGCTTCAGGACTGTTAGGCTCAGGGTTTGAGATGCGTGTCATCATTGTGACCCTTAAGGCATAACCAGAATCACCTGTAAAAAGATAAATAACTCTTTGGCAGCTATTGGTAAAATTTGCTCTCTAATCGAAAATAATCTCTCTGAGAAACAAAGTGAGGTCCTGACAGTTTTTCAAGGTCAGTTAAAATATTTCAATTTTTATATACATAGGTAAAAGATACAAATCTTCTCCATCATGAGTATGCAGGCGCTCTATATAACTCTTGAGGGGATGGTTTGACCACACAACACTATAATGAGTTGAACCAGGGTAGCTGGCTTCCATACACAATATGTTCATTTTTGAATCACATAACTGCAAAGTAATAGTGTGACACTAATAGTGTACACTAATAATTAACATTTAAAAGTAAACCTAAAGTGCAAGCTCAACATATCTTGAATATCATAAATATCTACTTGCTTGCACCTTTAAGATATTACTTACTATTAAAACATTAAGAGAGTGGTAGCCTTTCCTAATAAAAAATCTCTCCTCATTTCCACAGGACGAACGATTGCTACCTGTGTCCCATCAATGCAACCAAGCAATCCAGGCATTTTAAATTTTCTGAAACAACTAAAAAAAGAAATATTGCAAAAACAGTAATATACAGTAAAAACAGTATAATAAGTCATAGGGTGAAAGAACCAGTGATGGACACTTTTTACCTTTATTGAAAGAAAACAAACCTTGCACACTCACATTTTGGTATAGCAACTCTTAATCTTAGAGAATGACCTCCTATTAGCCTCATAATTATACGTCAGTGCGATCGGCCGTTTTGTTTCAAGATGCCGAAGTAAACTTTAGACCAAGTTAGTGTTCCTCTGGAAAAATCCAATTTTACTGACACAGTCGTTAAGAAGGTGAGTCTATTTTTTTTTTATTTATATGTTTGTTATTTATTGTAACTGAATTCTTATTGATTTTAAAGCTAAGCATTGAAATGAGAGATATAATTTGTAATTATTCGTCCCGCTCATTATCACGCATTTCTTAAGATTAAGCCAGTGTCATTAACTGGTTCCGACATACATACTTTCTCCAGTAATGGACACATGTCCATAATTATTTTTTTTTAGAAATTTCTTGAATTGGTACACCGTTCTGATTCCTTATTCCATGCAGTTTAATTGCATTTCTAAAATAAACAAATTGGAGTCCACGTACCAGTAAAGAACAAAGTGTCGATTACTGGATCCAATGAATGTCTATTACTGGTTTTTATGTTTTCTTTCAGATGGCTCCAAGAAAAAATACACCAGAACAGATGGAAAATGCGGTGAAAGCTGTTTGCAATTAAGAGAAGGTTGCCATTGCTGCTAAATCATTTGGGGTGCCTCGTGTAACACATTATAATAAAATATCAGGAAAGACTCCTATGTGGGACAAGTGTACAATGTGTATAATGGGGCCTAACAATCCTTTTAAATGAGCATGAAGAAATTTTGGTTAGGTGGCTCTTAGACATGGCTGAAAAACACTTTCCCATTTTAAAAGATTGCCTACTAGACACTGTGTAAAAATTAATAAAGGATGAAATAATATCGAACCCCTTTACAAACAACAGACCTAGAAAAAAGTGGTGTAATTTGTTCCTAAAAAGGCTAAAAGCCTAAAGGCTAAAAAAAAGGCTAAAGGCCTAGAAAGGAATTGTGACTGCAAAATTGCCGAAAAATCTAGGTATCTATGGCTCGGGACAACGTATCTGAAAAAGATATAGGAAAGCGGTTTCAAGAAATAGATAGCTATTTAGAAGATAATAATTAAAAAAAAAATAGTCAAAGACCCAAACCGAATGTTCAATGCTGACGAGAGTTTTTTTATCGCCAAAACCAGGCCGCTAATAGTTTTATTTACCGGAAATGCCGCTGGACAGCTTGCCCCACCCATGATAGTTTACAACTAAGAACGAATCCCGTCACATATCGTAGTCAGTATGCCTAAAAATTGGGCGATAGGGAAGTATGAATGCACATCCACACAGTGCAGCAGTACATTCTATGAATATGTGACTAATATCTTCAACCCGTGGCTTGAAAAGGAGAAAATACAGAAGTCAATTCTATTCTTTTAGATGGCTTCTTACTTTTCACCCCTCGAAATTTCGTGCACAAATGGCATTTAAGTTACAGACTGTATATTTAATGATTACCTCTTTTAATTTAAATTAATATAATGATTCAAATCGAACTGCATTAATTCTTTCTCCTTACAAATCCCAAATACTATTCTAGCAGTCATAATTTATATTGTTCGGTGTCGATGACTGGATGTCCATTACTGGGTAACTGTCGGCCACTGGGTATGGACAACTGGATCCTAGGTGTCAATAACTGGTGATTTTAGTTATTTTTTTATATTTTCATAATTTTCTAATAATGTATTACCTATACTTCAATTGTAAATCATTGTACTCATTCTTGAGAATATTGATCGTTATTTGGACTAAGTGCTGTTGAACTGAGTTTAGCAGTTTATTTTGACCACTTTTTATAACGAACACAGTCCTAAAAGTGTCGATGATTGGATCATTCCCTATATGGATGAAACTTATAATCAAACTTAGAAAATTTGTATTCTGATAAGAACTTAAACCAATTGCTAAAATAGGAAGTATTATAAATATAACACACAAAACAGATCAATTAATTTCTTATCTTATGTTATAGACCTATAAGTAATTTCTTACAACATAGAAACTCACTCTCTTTTTAATTGTTGTCGTTCACTTCTATTGAAGGGAAATGCAATATATTTTTTCAATATTGCTTGTTTGTTTAAAGCATTCGTGACTTGCCGGATTGCTTTAGATACGCTGGCCTGAGAAATGCTATGCTTCCGGCTGTCTCCTACTATTGTTTGGTAGGACCCAGTGGCATAGAATGCTAAGGCTACCAACACCTACAAAAAAGACAAAAAGACAAAAACAGAAAAAAAAACAAACAAAACACAAAAAAAAACAGAGAAAAGACTTTCTGAGCAATACTTTGGAAAAAAAAAAGAAATGAAAACATTCAAAAGGTTTCGTTTGTCACACAATGTAAACAATTTTTATCTTACCTTAGTTTCTGTAGTCAAACTATCAGAACGTAGTACTGGCGGCATGAAAGGAGTCAGTTCCTCAGTCAAACTTATTGTAGACTGTTTAGACATCCTATAACGCTTAAAAATTGCCTATCAGACAAAGAAAACGCTGTTTGCTTGCGGTTGCGGAGATTTTTCCTTTTGGTTAGGGTTCTTTCCCTAGAATGGTCGTTTTAATGGGATATCTCTAACAAATCAATGTATGAGTGATACATTTCGTAAGATAGAATAATTTAAACTAAATAAATTATATGTAAATCCAGTCGTTTCGACAAAAAGTTGACAAACGGCACAGAAAAGGTTAGATTTGATTCAACTTTTTTCATTTGACAGCGGTTACGTTCCAATTGCAATCCAGTTATGGTTAAACTATCTGTAAAAAGGTTAGCGCTATACGAAACATATGAAAAGTTATGGTTTGGTTGCGATCCAATTCTGTTTTGGTTGAATTATTTTAGCGCGATCACCACCCTGGCAGAGGGTCTAAACTTTCGCAGGAGACTCTCCGGCTTATGAAGGATCGACGAGAAAACCCACCATCAACCTCGTCAAAACTCAGGGTCCTCCATAAAAACATCTCAAAAGCGGTAAGGCGAGACCTCCGGAGCTTCAACACACGCTCCATAGAGGAAGCGATAGAGCTAAAGCGGCGGTCGAAAGTCTTCGTACAAAAGCTTGGGAGGAGCCATCTGACGAAGCTGACGACATCGGATGGTTACTTTGAGGCCGGAGGTACTTGCGGAAGTTGAAACCTTCTATAGTCGGCTATAGAAGCTATAGTCGTGGTGGCCTAGTGGTTAAAACACCAGCCTCTCAAGTATGAGTGCGCGGGTTCGATTCCAAGTCAGGCAAGTACCAATGTAACTTTTCTAAAGTTATATGTACTTTCTAAGTATATCTTGGACACCAATGACTGAAGGTGAAGGAAAACATCTTGAGGAAACCTGGACTTTAAGTCTGAAATCGCCAACCCGCATTGAGCAAGCGTGGTGATTACGCTCAATCCTTCTCTGTATGAGAGGAGATCTGTGCCCCAGCAGTGGGACGATAAAAAGGTTGATGATGATAGTCAGCTATATACCTCGCAAGCGCCTAAACCAGTTCCTCGCACCGAAGATTCCAGAGCCACTTTCACACGGCACTACACCGAAGATCTCCCTGAGATCAGCCTAGCCGAAATCGTGGTGGCTCTTGGACAGCTTAAAAATGGGAAGGCCCCGGGAGAAGACGGGATTACTTCGGAGCTCTTGAAAGCTGCAGGTATGCCTGTCCTAAAAGAGTTTCAGGCTATATTTAATTCATCTCTTTTTTCGGGGAGAACTCCTAAGGCATGGAACAAAAGCGTAGTGGTTTTGTTTCTCAAGAAAGGTGATATAACCTTATTGAAGAACTATATACCTATTTCGCTCGAGGATATGTTTAAGACGCTGGATTGGCAGGGTCGGGGCATTAACAGCAATGGCGAAACGCAGCAAGAGCTGGAACAGATGCTGACCAACCTAACTTAATCCTCCCAACGCGCCGGTCTCCGCATGAACTTAGACAAGACAAAAATTATGTTCAATCGGACCGGGTCACTCCGGGACCGGTTGCCGTAAACGGAATGCCGCTCGAAATTGTTTCAGAATATGTATACCTCGGGCAAACGTTGCAAATAGGGAAAAACAACTTCCAGAAGGAGGCAAATAGAAGGATCCAGCTGGGATGGGCAGTATTTGGAAAACTTCGTCGGGTATTTTCGTCGCCCATACCCCAATTGTTGAAGACTAAAATCTTCAACCTGTGCGTCCTAGCCGTCATGACTTACGAAGACGAGACGTGGACACTAACGGTCAGACTAGTCCATAAGTTTAAAACCGCTTAGAGAGCAATGGAGCGGGCTATGTTGGGCGTCTCTCTGAAGGACCGCATCAGAAATGAGGTGATCCGACAGAGGACCAGAGTTACAGACTATATTAACCAAATAAAGTACAAAATACAAATTAAATAACGAAACAAACAAATGTAAAAATAACTTTTTAAAACCAACGTAAATGAAAACTTTAATGTGTAGTGTGCCTTGAAGCCTGTTTATATTGATAAAAAACCAACATAAAGCAAGAAACAAAAAGTTTCTTTTTATTTTTGATATGGCATCTCGTAGTTGACCTAGAGAGGTCATCACTACTTAACCGGACTATCCTGTGGCTGCCTTAAATGAATTTAAAGCCTCCAGCCAGGGCAGCTTCTTTTACGTAATTCCAACTCTTATATACATTTCTAGGTAACGAAACCATAGCGCGATTTAATTCGATCCCAACGCCATCTATCGAGATATTAGGTAGTTTTTAACGAAATATTAATTATGTTTGTGAAATAGCATTGGGATCGATCAAATATAATATAAAAAATCTATTTTACATTAAACAAAAGCAATAAATGCGTACTCCGTTTGATACCCTGTGATAATGGCTAAACCTTACTTCGTTTTAAATGATATTCAGCGCCGTCTATCGGCTAGCAAAAGTATTAAGCCGATAACCATAAATGACGAAACATTGTTAACGTTTTTTCCGTCTAATATCCCCCCTCGTCTAATATATCTCCTGACATCATAAAAATAAATAAAATTCGGCCTACTCCACCCTCTCTCTTCAAAGAACAGCAACTGTTATAATTGGTGGAAAATTTAGGAGGCTAAACAAAAAGTTGAATGTATTATTATGTTTGGAAAGTCTTGCGAGCTAAGGCTAAGATTTAGAGAAGCCTCCTCAACGCAAAACAGGCACATTAAGACGTCGACTTGCTGAAACCGTCTGAATGATTAACGCCAATATTCCATCGTTAATCTTTACTTGAACACAGTTACAAAGGAATGCAACGATGCATTGTCTGCCGCCGTAAGAGAAAAAGACGCTTCTACATGAAGCACGAAACCGAGGAAAAAAATAAAACGTGTTTCAAAAATTAAAAAAGTTGCTGTGCTTATAGAAATAAACCAAATTATTATTTTGTGATGCAAAAGTATGAATTAGGGTTTGATCTATCAGTATGTATAAGTGAATTTTAATAAAAGAAATGTTTTATATATAATAAACTAATTTTTCCTTTTCTCTTTAGTAATAAAAATGCAAGATACTACAATGAAAAGACGCCTCTGGTTAGAAACGTCCTTTCAACGTAGTATTTGTTTAAACGTCTTTTCTATTTAGTAATTATTGTGTTATTAGGTTCTAGTTATTTAAAAAATAAAGACGTTTATAGCCATTTGCTGCTTTTCTACTTAGTAAAACCAATATTTAATTAACAAAAAAAAAAAACAACACCTTCCCATTTTTAGATCCCTTGTAACCCTAACCTCTATTTTTAACCGACTTAAAAAAAGGAGGTTTTCAATTCGACCCGTATGTATATTTCCAGAACAGTTCTGATCTGATAGACTAACATATACGAAAACTGAGCAGTTACTGATCAGTTTTTGTATATATTAGTCTATATCAGCGTCTGAACAAATGTGTCAGTTTCAAGTGTATATTGTATGTAGGTATGTTTTTATGTTTGTGCGCTCATATTTCCGGAACTACAAGTACGATTTCAGTAATTCTCTTTTTGTTGTACTAGGTATTATTCAACTTAAGGAATATTGCAAGTTTCAATAAAATCGGCTTAGTAGTTTTTGAGATAGTGATTTTTTTTGTATTGATGACAACTTATTCTAACATGGCTGCCACTGTAATTGTTATGAGGTGAAAAAGTAATTTTCAAATTTCGACTAAGACACTGAAAAGCATTAAATAAAACCTAAACCGAATTCAAAACAAAAAAGACTTAAAAGGAAAAAAAATAATTTTACTTTTGTCATGGCTCTAGAGGTCGGTGGCGAGCTAAAACAACAGCAACCTGGAGACACCGACTGAAGTACGTTTTACTATGATAATGGTATTGTATTAAATAAAACACAAAGTATAATAAAAATCAGACTTATATTCTTTCTTACGAATATCAAAAATAGCAATACGCCTCTTTCAACATAAAGTTATAAACTCTTCTAAAATCAAAATATGTAACAACTTTTTAAGTTTGTACTAATTATATCTTACTTAAAATAATAGAATTAATAATTATAATACTTAAAATTAATAATAATCACATCTTTATAAGGAATCTCTAAAAATTATTTACGTCTTCACATAAGTGAGCAAAGCAAATCACATAAATATAAAAAAGTAGCAATAAAAACCTTTCTTAATGTGTAGCTAAAAACACCTAAAAAATTATCTTAATTGGAACATTAACAGTAATCACAGTCTTTACCTCTTATAAATTTAGTCTTCGTTGACTTGAGTGAGATCAACACTATTTTTTTCAGTGGGTATATTATACCAAAACGATTTTCTGTTGTCTGGCATTAAGGGTGTCAGTTTTTGTATGATCGCTGACTTGCGCTCTTGAGTAATGCCTCTAAATTTATTAATTGGTTTTGGAGGTGGTATCCCAGATTTAATATTTTTTAATCGGAGAAAGTTAAGTGAATATGTTTCTTCATTATGGAAAGCAGTCTTGTAGCTAATGACACGGGTGCCTCTAAAGAATGTTACTTCACACATATCATTTAAATATGCTCGAGGTGAAGAATTTTGTAGTTTATAAGTGGAAGTGCAGTCTTCGAATTGATAAAAATCGTCCATATTCATTTCTTTCACGATTATGTTTGTTCTGGTGTTCGATACTGCTTGGCGAAAGTCTTCAAAATCGTAAATGTGTTTCTTTCTCTTCATGGACAGTTCCACCTGATGATGGAATTCGTCTGCAGCCATGTGCGTGTGACCTACTTCTAAATATTTTAGTGTAATAGTTTCGTAGTTGACTTCGACTGAATTGACTAGATGGAGCAAATAAGAATACAATGTCCAATTTTTGTTTTGGGCTGCACAATTTTTCAGATCTCGATTTGCCTGCAAAAAAGCTCTGAAGCAACTTACTATGTCACTCATTTTGCGACCAGCAATTGCTTCATGCCATATCGCAGCATAAGTTCGCAAAGAGTCATTGTTTTTTTTTTTTGTCACCTATTGCCACAAAACTTTCGTTGAATACGATTACCCTCGCGCAAAACATTACAATTTTAAATTCCTCAATTCGTGGAAGCATAATAACTTCTAAATCAGCTGCAAAATAGGCAGTATCTGAGGTGATGTTTGCATTGTTTTGTTTTTCTACATCTTTTTTATATGCTTCCCTGGCTGATGTATATTTTTCCCGGTGCCGTTCGTAATCTCGACATTCTTGACAATTTCTGTCTTTGCTCCTTGTACTCTGGATTGTGGATAAAAAACTTTTCACACATCTCACACTGTTCATGTCCAAGTTTTGTAAAACATATGTTTAACTTCTTTACAACTTTTCTGTAGTAATCATAAGAAATTTGTTCGTGAGCAGGAAGATCCTTCATGTTTTGTTGTTCATAAAAGTCTTGATACATGCTGATCACTGTTATGTCAGATGGAAGGTATTTTCTATTTGGGGCGTGCTCTCGTCTATAGTGGGATATGGCAGGATTAAAAGAATTTATATGCTGTACAACTTTTGTTTCGTCAAACTTATTTGGATTAGAATTGGTTCCTCGCTTATCAACTGGAATGTTGTTTGTTGTAGTGCATAAGGTGTTCTTTAACGACTTGTCATTTTTTCGACTGTAACCCAGCGTTTCAAGAAAAAATACTTTGCAAACATTCACCTTAGCTCCTGTTTCATTGGACAGAAAATATGACACGCTTATGTTTCTTGGAAGTTTTCTGTTTTCTTTGACGGTTTTTCTTTTAGCCTCTTCCTTGGACGTGTTATTTATGATAAAATACTGCTGTTCTCTCCAAGACATGTTTCTGAAATTATAATTTAGGTTTTGTCGTGCTTCTTCTGTAAACTGGGTATGACATTTTTTTTTACATCTATCATTACACCCTGGCTTAAGTTGGTATTTGGATTTTAGATCTTTTAGTCTTTTAATTTCTTTCCTCTGCGCCGGCGAACTGAAGACAGTATTCCCACATTAACTCACACCGCGAGCCCCACCACACCCCGCACAGTTAGCAATGCTAAGTTGAAAAGGCGCTACTGCCACTTGCGTCTACCTAGTTTTTATAATACTAAGCTAGAAAGGCGTATCTACACAGAAAAGTCTTTTCTTCTTATGACAATGCAGATGTGCCTTTTCATTTTATGATTAATTTAATATTTTGAAAACAAAAAAAGACGCTTCTACTAAAATGCGTCTTTTCAACGTAGTGTACGTCAGAAATGTCTTTTCATTTTAGTATTATTTGATTCACGTCGCAGACACGTCTTTTTTAACAGTTAGATTTATAGGGTTACGTTCAATTTATGCGAAATATAAAAATACTGGTATATGCCATTTTTTTTATAGATTCTGAATATGCATCTAACTCAATTTGGAAAAAAATGTTAAATGCGTCTTTTTTCCTTATGACGGCAGTTGTATAAAGGCAGGAAAGAGTTCATTTGCGATTACATGTAGACAAAACTGGTTTACGCGATTTTCAACCTTATTTAATACTTATTAGAAAATGGTCGGCTATACACCGAAGAGCTCAATTACTAAAAATATACAAAAACACTTGCAAAATACCATATGTCAATAAGGTAGAAAATTGCGTTAATCCATATTTTTATTAATGCTCTGCTAACGTCTTGTCTGCTGGGGTACAGATGTTTTCCATGGATGGATTAAGAGAGAGAGAACGGGCCATAATCCACCACGCAGACCCAAAGCTAATTGATCTCTCATACAAAGACCAGTCATCTCTGTTTTATTATCTTATTTAACAGTCATCTGTCTCATTATTTTAATTCCAAGATACATCAGGTAATTTTTCGACAAAAATCACGTCAAAACTGTCTATAAACAATTGTTTATGGACAGTTCCCTCGATTAGACCTCGACTAGAACAATTTGACTGCGGCGCGGTGGTCCTCCCGTCTGATTACAATTTAAATGTCTTCAGGGCTAGAGTGAATAGGCTCTTAATAGTGTGCCTTACCAACAAGGTTTGTGTCACTGCTTACCATCAGAGATATCCTTCCTTTTTCAGAATTTCATGTTATTCTGAACTTCTAACATAATTATAATATGACAAACTTTTGTTCATTAAACATATCGACATTTTTACTTTATTTTATTTCATTATATAAAATATTTATGATATCATTAAGTATTATATGTATATTAGTTTCAATGTTTTAATTTATTTTCAGAGTGTGGTATTGACAACTGTAAGCGTCACTTTTTCCCTTCAATTTCTTTGTAATATTTCTGCGCTGCGGTTGGTACTAAATAACGACATTACGTTAAAATCTGATGCAGTCGTAATAATATGGAATAAGATAAACGTCTTTTTAGTTTCAATATACATGGAGAATGCGTAACTTAATTTGCCCTGTGCGAGATATTTTTCATGTTCACTTCCCGCATCACTATTAGAATCGCTTTTGCCCGCTGAATCACTATTCGACAGTATTTGGAATAAAAATTCTATGTACTGAGTCGGCAGCTGAAAAGTTTGTATCTTGGATAATTTATCGCTTGGCAACGAAGGGATAATTTATCGCATACTTGCGAAGGACTCATTCAAACTCTGTGTTCACTGCTGCTCCCTCACGTTGGCCACCACACGTTGTATTTGCATCTCCTGAAACGATTGCGTCTTTCGCGACGCTTTCGATCTTTTCGACCTCGATCGTCTTTGTTCCTCGGTCCCATCTATTCTTTCGTCCGTTACACTGTAAACGACATCTCCCATCTTTGATATCTCAGATAATTCGTAATAATTACGAACTCGATCTTGAGAATTGAAATCATCGAAATAGTAGCTTTCAAGCATTAGTCTTTATCGCAGATCAATAAATAGGGCGTTTTAGATGCTGGTTGGTAGTCTCTGTTTTCTTCGAACACAATGTTTGAAGGCCAAGGATGTTGCTGCGTGAGTTGCTCAGAGCCGTTGCCGAGGTCCATGAGGTGTGTTGGCGAGGAAAGCATGAACCTCGGTGCCTCCGGATGCCTCTCGACCTCTACGAGCACATACCCGTAGTATTGGTCGTCACCCTCCGGATACTCTGGATCCTCCTCCCGTCTTGTCGGTACTGTTCTATTTTCAAAAGTCTTGTAATTTATAATGCCTAACTTCAAGGAGCATAACGCACCTAGGGAGCGTCTGCGACATTCATCTGCGTGTGATGAACTTTACAAAACAACTTTATAAAACACCATACTATTTAAAAAAATCCTCGACAGGATTATTTTCTCTGTCGGCTGATTCATTCATGAGTCGCTTTCTCTTAATAGTTCCTTGCAGTTTTTCGTTACTTTTCTTCCAGATAGTTTTTGGATGAGGTGAAAAAATATCGTCTTTGGACCACACAATTATTATTAAAATTGTAATTATATAAATTAATAATAATTATTAAATAATACTTAATTGTTATAAAAATGACACAGAAGCATCTTCAGTCGATGACCACATCGACTGAAGATGCTTCTGTGTCATTTTGCCAGTCATCAGTTACAGGTGCTTGTATGTCTTTGCTGTTAACGCTGCTGCTGATATAGCTGCTGCTTCTGCTGCGGCTGCGAGAGTTGCTGGTTGGTTAATTCCTATTCGTCTCGAATACGATGCATGTAAATCAGTTGAGAAAGCGAGAGAAAGCGCAAATAAATTCTTTTGTTATTTGATATCCTTCCTTTTTCAGAATTTTATGTTATTCTGAACTTCTAACATAATTATAATATGACAAACTTTTGTTCATTAAACATATCGACATTTTTACTTTATTTTATTTCATTATGTAAAAAAATTATGATATTATTATGTATTATATGTATATTAGTTTTAATGTTTTAATTTGTTTTCAGAGTGTGGTATTGACAACTGTAAGCGTCACTTTTTCCCTTCAATTTCTTTGTAATATTTCTGCGCTGCGGTTGATACTAAATAACGACATTACGTTAAAATCTGATGCAGTCGTAATAATATGGAATAAGATAAACGTCTTTTTAGTTTCAATATACACTGAGAATGCGCAACTTAATTTGCCCTGTGCGAGATATTTTTCATGTTCACTTCCCGCATCACTATTAGAATCGCTGCTGCCCGCTGAATCACTATTCGACAGTATTTGGAATAAAAATTCTATGTACTGAGTCGGCAGCTGAAAAGTTTGTATCTTGGATAATTTATCGCTTGGCAACGAAGGGATAATTTATCGCATACTTGCGAAGGACTCATTCAAACTCTGTGTTCACTGCTGCTCCCTCACGTTGGCCACCACACGTTGTATTTGCATCTCCTGAAACGATTGCGTCTTTCGCGACGCTTTCGATCTTTTTGACCTCGATCGTCTTTGTTCCTCAGTCCCATCTATTCTTTCGTCCGTTACTCTGTAAACGACGGCTCCCATCTTTGATATCTCAGATAATTCGTAATAATTACGAACTCGATCATGAGAATTGAAATCATCGAAATAGTAGCTTTCAAGCATTAGTCTTTGTCGCAGGTCAATAAATAGTTGTTCGAAGGGCGTTTTAGATGCTAGTTGATAGTCTCTGTCTTCTTCGAACACAATGTTTGAAGGCCAAGGATGTTGCTGCGTGAGTCGCTCGGAGCCGTTGCCGAGGTCCATGAGGTGTGTTGGCGAGGAAAGCATTAACCCCGGCGCCTCCGGATGCCTCTCGACCTCTACGAGCACATACCCGTAGTATTGGTCGTCACCCTCCGGATACTCGAGATCCTCCTCCCGTCTTGTCGGTACTGTTCTATTTTCAAAAGTCTTGTAATTTATAATGCCTAACTTCAAGGAGTATAACGCACCTAGGGAGCGTCTGCGACAAACATCTGCGTGTGATGAACTGTACAAAACAACTTCATAAAACATCATACTATTTTAAAAAATCCACGGCAGGATTATTTTCTCTGTCGGCTGATTCATTCATGAGTCGCTTTCTCTTAATAGTTCCTTGCAGTTTTTCGTTACTTTTTTCTTCCAGATAGTTTTTGGATGAAGTGAAAAAATGTCGTCTTTGGACCACACATTTATAATTAAAATTGTTATTAAATAAATTAATAATTATTATTAAATAATACTTAATTGTTATTAAAATGACACAGAAGCATCTTCAGTCGATGACCACATCGACTGAAGATGCTTCTGTGTCATTTTGCCAGTCATCAGTTACAGGTGCTTGTATGTCTTTGCTGTTAACGCTGCTGCTGATATAGCTGCTGCTTCTGCTGTGGCTGCGAGAGTTGCTGCTTCTGAATCAGCTGCTAAAGCTTCGCTTCGAGGCGCTTCGGTGAGAGGCTTCTGCCTCTCACCCTCTCAAGACTTCCTTAACTGTTCTCAGTTAAGGAAGTCTTAGAATGGAATGAGGGTAATAAGGACGTAGTTGCCGAATATGAGGGATGTAAAGTACATTTATGGTAATTTATCCTATTGACTGTGGTGTTACTTATTGTATGTTATTTATTCCTATTTTTTTTTTTATACTTGTCCAATAATTTTAAAATAAATTTTCATTTGAGTCACCTCAGTTCTCATACTCATTCGTTCGACGCAATCAATATCATTAAAGAAGTTGTTGTTCGCAAAGCTGTCGGATGCCACATATCTCCTCTAACGTTATTTACAGTAAACGCCTTAACAGCTGGCCGGCAATCGCGTGACTGTTTATAAATTTTAGCCTACAGGAATTATTACTTTAATCTCGTATCGGCACGAGTTAGAAGGTGGCACGAGATAGCAAAGTTTAATCTAATTAAACACTCTATTCGTTTAAAATATTTATTTATTTATTACTAGCTTTCCGCCCGCGGCTTCGCCCGCGTGGAGTTCGGTTATATCGCGCTTTTTAGATTTCCCTCGGGAACATCAAATTTTTTCGGGATAACAAAAGTAGTCTATGTCCTTTCTCAGGGTCTAAAGATTGTCTGTGCCAAATTTCATTAAAATCAGTTGAGAGGTTTAAGCGGGAAAGCGTAGCAGACAGACAGAGAGATAGACAGACAGACAGAGTTACTTTCGCATTTATAATATTAGTATGGATGGCACACCAACGACATATTTACAATGATAGTAACAAAAAGCAATTACAGGTCTTCAGTTTTGTGTAAATACATCACTTATGCCAATATTCACATTATGAGATCAATAATTCTTAAATTATTGGAATATCAGAAAAACATAGGAATATTTGTAATACTTCAGAGTACATTGCAAATTTAAGTTAAAATAATAAAATGGAATAACACAATAATACACAAACCATTAAACTAGTTACTAATAATAAAATGGAATAACACAATAATACACAAACCATTAAAACAGTTACTAATAATAATATGAAATAACACAATAATACACAAACCATTAAACTAGTTACTTGCCGACTGATGATAACAGATCATAAACTATCATCGTATTCCCAGAAGCCTAAGTCCTCTATTCTTTTGTCGAACATAATAACAGATTTTTTTTAAATAACTTTGCACCAGCATCTTGGGTCCGTTTACAAACATAAACTCACATACACAAGCAGCCAGACCCGAAACAAGTACCTGTAGGCCATACAAATATTTGTTCGGTGGGGGAATAGAACCCGCTACATGTAGCGCAGCAGTCGGAACGTTCAACACCAATGTAATAATGAGTACATTATATTAAAATCCAGGTTTCCTCAAGATGGTTTTCTTTTAAGTTTTAAAAAGTCTTGAGGAAACTTGGACTTTAAGTCTGAAATCGCCAACCCGCATTGAGCAAGCGTGGTGATTACGCCCAATCCTTCTCCGTATGAGGAGGTACCTGTGCCCAACAGTGGGGCGATAATAAGGTTGATGATGACTGACATTATATTATAACAGATACCAAGAAAGAGTTATACACAATATGTTTGTAATAGGATTATAAGTACAAAAAAAAATCCAACTAGAAAGAGAGGGAGAGTACCATCGACACGAAAAGAAAAAGAACATTGTAAACCTGGACTTAGATAATACAAATCAAATAATAGAAAATATTTTTTTCGGTGGTAGGCCATAACATCGGCTGCCGGCAGAAGTTACTACCCACCAGACAAAGTCTTGCCGCCAAGCGATTCGTCGTGTTCCGGCATGATGTCTGGGGAAGCCGTACGGAGGATGGATCTGAGCAGTTGTGTTGCGATGTGTGCCGAGTACGATGCATCAAATGTTGTTGTGTCGGGAGTTTGGTCGTGGAGGTCCTGTTGTTGGGTTTAACATTGCACCACCTCGCTCTTCCTTCCTATTCACTAAGATTTTTTAAGTAAATGGGCTTAATAAATTAGCGCGCTTTACCATCAACGATTGCATAACTGCTTACCATCAGGCGGGATTGCAGTCAAGCGTTAGTTTATAATTATAAAAAAAAAAAACAAAAAAATACCGACCCTTATAAAACATAAAAAAAACAAAAAATAACGCATAGAAATAATAACATGTCGACACATTGACTAGAAATAAATAACATATTTTATCTATACTAATAGCTGAAGAGTTTTGTTAAACGCGCTAATCTTATTAACTACTGGTCCAATTTAAAAAAATATTTTTGCGTTGAATAGCCCATTAATCCAGAGAGGCTTAGGGTATATTACACCATGCTGCGACTAATAGGAGCGGATCATAACTAAATCACGCGAACGAAGTCGCTGGCGGCCGCTAGTTCAATATACAAGGACAACAATAAGTGACGTTTTAGCTTAATGACCTTCTATCTGTGAATGATAATAAAATTATGGTATTTTATTCAATTTCCTACCAACCCGCACTGGTGTAGCGTGGTAGATAACGGGCCACTCCCTCTCACCGAGAGGAGGCCTGTGTCCCAAGAGTGGGAACATCATATGCTGATTATGTTATGTATTCAATTTCCTATATAACGAGATTTTTGTACCAAGTGCACTTGACGTCTAAGTACGTCAAAATCAAATATATTCTTCAATCAATACAGTTATATCAACTAAGGTGAAAGGGGTCAAAATTTATAAGAATCAGAAAGGGTTGAAACTGTATACATTACAAGGAATATCGCCACGTTCTCAATGTCACGATTGGAGGCTTTAGGACAGAAATATTGCCAAACATTTGGACCGCAAATTGATAAAAGAAAAGCCGTTAAATAAATTTTATTGTGTATTTATAGTCATTTAAACAATTACTTAACAAATGATAACAGATGAGCCGAGGAATTGCTAATGCCTTATACAATGTGTAAAAAAACCCTCTCCGATCCGTGAAGGTATTGTTAGGTATCGTTAACTGATTCTAATAATGCTTACAAAGCCGGACTAAAGTTAAAAAAAATCCCCACAAAAAAAAAATATTTCGAAAAAGCGAGGTAACTTAATACATGTTCATGTAGGCGACACGGTAGGCATAGATGCGCGGGTGAAGGGGTGCAGGGCACGCGGCACGTGGTCGCATCACTCATAATAATACTGTCGAAGTTGGAATTATTCGCGGAGATAACAGATTATTTCAAAATTCATTAGTATTTAACTATGATGATTATGTAAAATTTCATATTTTATTTGGTCATGTGTATACCTAACCTTTATTATCCTTTTGGGTCGGACGGGGTTTTCTTTACATATTGTATAAAGAAACAACACAATCTCCACCGAGCCGACTGCTCCTCGTGGGGGACAGACACCACAACCTTCCAACAACACAGGAAAACAATTGCCTTAACAGTTTCACAAGGTCAAAAATTTATGAATTGGAGGAGGTCTTTGCCAACTGGCAAATGGATTTACAGAAACAAAGAAGTGTCAAATTTATTAATATTATTAGAATACTATTATGTGTCATCATATCTCGCGAATCTCTCAAGTAGGTACTCGTCCTCCGTGGCGCAGCGGTCAACACGCCTGCCTGCGACGTGGAGGCCCCGGGTTCGATCCCCGGCCAGGTCATCATGGAAAACGATCTTTTCCTGATTGGCCTGGGTCTTGGATCTTTATCTATATATGTATCTATTATAAATATAGTATCGTTAAGTTAGTATCCCATAACACAAGTCTCGAACTTACTTTGGGGCTAACTCAATCTGTGTGATTTGTCCGTATATATTTATTTATTTATTATTTACTATTTTAAACTGTTTTCGTACAATAATGAACATATTATGTACATTTATTCTAATTAATTGCGATTCAAAATGAGACTGTGGCGCGGCCAGAAAGTACCACGCGGATTGGCGTGGTACCAACCCGCATTGAGCAAGCGTGGTGATTACGCCTAATCCTTGCATGGTACTTTCTGGCCGCGCCACAGACGCATTTTGAATCGCAGTTAATGAGAGAATAATTGTACATAATATGTTTATTATCGTACGAAAACAATTAAAAATAGTATTTGAGAGATTCCACGTTTTATTCCAAAGAGTTGAAGGAATATTAATTGCATTACATTTATTCTCATTAACTGCGATTCAAAATGCGACTGTGGTGCGGTCAGAAAGTACCACGTAAGGATTGGGCGTAATCACCACGCTTGCTCAATGCGGATTGGCGATTTCAGACTTAAAGTCCAGGTTTCCTCAAGATGTTTTTGTTCACCTTTTAATCAGCCACTGGTGTCGAAGATATACTTAAAAAGTACATATAACTTAGAAAAGTTACATTGGTACTTGCCTGACCTGGAATCGAACCAGCACACTAATACTTGAGAGGTCGGTGTTTTAACCACTAGATCACCATGAATCTTTCAAGTATATCTATTATGTGTTGAACACTATTATTATAACAATAAGATTAAGTATTAGTATAAGAAACTTAAATACCTATAAATAAGTGTGTTGTCCGAATGAAAGGCTTTATTATTATTAAGACATTAATAATCTTAAATTATTTAGATGCTTATTATTAATGTGTTTTTAAGTGTTCCGTACCCAAAGGGTAGCTAAGAATAATCAGCCTTTTATCTTCTATAACCGTGACACACGTAAAGTTAAACAAGCAAGCAACATTTACTAAATATAGGTAAACATTTTTATTAGTGATGAACTCCGACTATGTAACACGAAAAGTTCTTATAATTTTTCGGTATAGCTAATACCTGCCAATTGATAAGCAAGGTGGCCTTTGTAAAATATTTTTATTTATGTTCTGTAATCCATACGGTGTACATAATAAAGAGTATTCTATTTTTTAAAATTATCGGTTTAGGAGATCTAGAGAATCCCTACAAACTCATAACTTCACAAACGTTACCTGTTAATAAGTTTAAAATTTCTTTACACTTATCATTAAGAAAGGGAACCATAATGTTCTTTTGATGAAAAATGTCTTTAAAGTCAAATATTTTAAGTACCTCTAAAACTACAGAGCCCTTTTTGTGTCTAGTCGCGTAAGCCTTAGCAGGTGCTAAAACAATACAAACAATTGCTTTTTCATCAAAATTCATCATTTTTAAGAAGAAGAGTCGAAATCCTTCCATATTACTATTGTTAGAACATTACAAAGCAGTCATAAATTTAAAAAGTCATAAAATAATCTCTGTCAATGTTACTTCCAGTGTTAAGAAATGGATCTAGATATTAAACAACTAGTTTCCCATCATTTATCCGTGTGTAATTTCGGCCCAGACCAACCACGTCGCATCGCCTCCCTCCTAGCCTTGTCGTAAAGTTTTTAGCATTATTTCTGTCTTCGGTTTATTAGGTATATGATATGATAAGAATAACAGTATTTAAAATCAAATAAGTTGATAACAATAAAATCAAATTATAAATTTATATCGCTTTAACCCCTTTCCGCATACAAAGCTATTCATGGTTTCGTAAGTTTCTTATTTTATAGCAATTTAACAAAAAATCAATTACTAAAAACTAAATTACATAATAATAAACATTTATTCGTCAAACGGATCGTATTTTTTTCTTCTGTGGTAAGTGTTATCTATCAAAAGTATTAGAGATTATGTGCAACTTGTCAGGTCGGCGAAGCGAAAATAAATTATTGCCAATTTTGACGCTCCAAAAAAATATAAAACGGTGAGTAAAAACTTCAACTAAAATCAATTTGAACTCTTTGAATCATGCTATGCAGGGGCATAGGTTTTGCATTGGCACTTTTTTTATTTTTGTACGGACTTTGAACCGTTTTTATCAAAATCCATATATGGATTTGTATGCATTCTATCCTACAAACTGTTTCTCATATTTGGATTCGTATACATTGCTTGCTTTTGCGTACGCTTTCATTTCTTTTCAGAAATGGACGTTTCACGCTTCTATGGTGCTTCCAAGCATGTGAATTGTATCCCTGATGATCGGTCTTTGAGTGATGATGACCTTGATTCGGACTCCGACCCTAAATATCAACCCTTCTCTAGTCGTGCGCCTAAAAAACTCATGTTATTATACTTGGATCTGACTCTGATAGCTCTGAAGATGATAATATGGTTTCACAAAGCCTACAGGCACCGTCTACATCAAAAAGGAAGGGTAAAAATGCTAAAACAAACTCCTTATTTGGGGATTGAAGAATTGATGAAAAGAGGACAAGGTTTTGAAGAAAAAACTGCAGTCATAGATGGTATAAAGTTGACTTTGATTACATGGTTTGATAATAAAAATGTGAATCTCCTCTCGTCCTATGTAGACTGAGCCGATTACTACAAAACGGCGTTATTTTCGAAAAGAAAAACAGTACAAGGACATAACATCCCCTCAGGCTGTAGATGTGTATTTATTCCATTTGCGCTCTTGCCAATGGTACAAAAGACTATTTTTCCACATGGTGGACCAGTGTATGGTAAACGCTTGATTGTTGTCGCGATTTCAAACTCGCAGTTTCAGTTTATGTAAGACAAAAAAAAAGCGGTAAAAAAGTGGGCGCCCAGCTATCATTTTAGGGACCCCGACATCGAGCCCAGCTGGTACTCCAAGAAGCCGAGGTGGAACTCCGAGAAGCCTAAACCTCACTCCATTGCCCGATTCGCCGCCGCGCCGGTACCCACTAAAAAGTTTCGAAAGGCTTCTGAAAGACATCAAGACGTGCCGCTAAATTCTACACGATTTGATAACATCAGTCAGTTCCCCACGTGGGTGAAAAATCGACAGATATGCCAAAACTGCTAGAAATTCCGATCTTTCACCAATTATGAAAAATTTAAGTGAAGTCTATTTGTGCTATAATGACGAACGAAACTGTTCTAAAGACGATACATGTTAAACGTATGCGAAGCCACATATGCATGATAGATTATTCACGACAGTGCATACCGAGCCAAAAATGGCTTCGTGCTGTAATTTCAGTAATAAACGTTGTAATTTTTTCTTTTCGACATATATTTCTTTATACCATGCGACATAACATCTGCCAACCCGCAGGACGAGGACTACGGACCTCTTCCTCTCACGGAGGAGGCCTTTGTGAATTGAACAGGGAGAAAGTTGTAGACTCATTATTAATGAGTACATCATTTTTATAATTAGGAATGTTGCTATGAAAACCAAAGGGTATTTATTTATTTATATAAACACCAAAAAATACAATACATACAAAATACATTCAATACTACAAAATATACATAGGACGCCTTCATCGCTAATGGAAACTCTTCCAAGAAATCATAGGGTGTTGTTGTTTGTTTATATTATTATTATTTGTTTATATTATCTTAGCCACACTTTGTAAACTAATTACCAGTTAAAATAAATGGTATAATTAGCTATTGAATAGTAATGTGAAAAGCTGTGTTATCTCAAATATTGACAACCACAAATTGACCAACCGTAACTCATCATCATTTCATCCAAGCACCACCGACCGGTTCTGTGCTTTAATTACCAATCAAGTAATCAGCAAATTACTTGGAAATATTTTTATGGGGTACTTACTGCTAATAACCCTCGTTAAGAAAACCAAGTGAATAACAAGGGCTTTATTTAACTAGTTTGAACTAATGCTTCTACCTGGATTACATGTTATTGTTCCGAAGACTTCGAGGGAGGAGTCATTAGGGGTAGTGCGAGCATATAAAACCATTGCACACAAAATTCGAACTCACCGCCGGCGACTTCAATTGTAAGCACCCGGCGTGGAACTCGGTGCGGACAAATACGGGTGGCAGACGACTCTTTGCGGACGCGGAAGCCTCCGGTTACATGGTGTCCGGCCCAGAGACGCCCACTCATTACCCGGACAATCAGGCGTACATGCCGGACGTGCTGGACATCCTTATACACCGGGGGCTGTGCTGCCAGGTCACCCAACTGGTGATCGACGACGAGTTACAGTCGGACCATCAACCTGTACTCGTCGTCCTATCGGGGATGCCGACCCGACTGAAACCGCTAGCGCCACGTCGACGCATAGACTGGAAGAAGTTCGCAGAGGAAGTAGAGGCCACCACGCCGGCTCGGCCCATAACAACCCCCCGCGGGCGTAGATGCCATGACGGATGACGTCACTGCTTGCGTACAGAGCGCCTTACAGTCGGCGACAAGCACACAGCCACAGGGGAGAGGGCTATTGCCGCCCCTGCCGCCGCGGCTCAGCAAAATGATCGCCGAGAAGAGGCGTCTACGCAAGCAGTGGCAACAGTTAAGATGCCCTACGTTGAAGACCAAGCTCAACCATCTCGCGGAGAGGGTTAAGGCCGAGCTCAAGGCGCACGCCGCCGAGGGCTGGGAGGAGAGAATAGAGGCTACTACGGAGAGTTGGCCCTCCCTACACACACTGTGTCGCCAGCTAAAGAGTACCCCAGCCCCGGTAAGACCGCTACTCAACAGCGACGGGGCGCTGAGGTACACCGCGGAGGACCGGGCGGAGGTCTTCGCAGAACACCTGGAGCGTCAGTTCCGCCCCAACCCGACCAGCGACACCGATCATGTCGCAGCAGTTGAGGAACACCTGGGAGACTACTTCGCAGCGCCGATAGCTCCCGATGAAGAACCGGTATTTTTCTCGCCGGGGGCAGTCAGACGCGCCATCCTACGCACCAAGCCTAGGAAGGCCCCCGGTGCCGACGGTATCACTAATACAGCGCTGCGCCACCTGCCGTACCGTATGGTAGCGGCGCTGGCGCGCCTGTTCACGGCGATACTGCGCACCGGGACCTTCCCCGCTGCGTGGAAAGAGGGGCGCGTCATTATGCTGCCCAAGGCGGGAAAGAATATACTGAAGCCGGAGAGCTATCGGCCAATCACTCTGCTGCCGACGGTCTCCAAGGTGTTCGAGGCACTCCTGCTGCGACATCTCCAGCCTCACATCGCGCCGCGGCCCGAGCAATTCGGGTTCCGGGCGGAGCACAGTACGACGCTCCAGCTGTCGAGGGTACTGCACCACGTCACGGCTGCTCTCAACAAGAAAGAGTGTGCCGTTGCAGTACTCCTCGACATGGAGAAGGCCTTCGACCGTGTGTGGCACGACGGCCTGATCTATAAACTGGCCACATCAGGCGCGCCCCGTCGCGTTGTAAAGGTGGTCTCTACTTTCCTCTCCGACAGGACTTTCCGGGTGGTGGTTGACGGTACGCAATCCGCCCCCCGCCCTGTGCTCGCGGGTGTACCGCAGGGCAGCTGCCTGTCGCCTGCGTGCTACTCACGTTACACCGACGACATCCCCACTACCTCGGGAGTGATGCTCGCGCTATACGCTGATGACGCCGCGTACATTACTACATCGCTCAATGCGAAGTACGCGGCCGTCAAGATGCAGCGCGTGCTCGGGCTCCTTCCCGAGTGGCTCTCCAAGTGGCGGCTGTCGGTGAACGTGGGAAAAACGCAGGCGATCGTATTCGGGTATGCGTCCGTCCCACCACCCCTGAGACTCCTGGGAGCCGCCGTCGAGTGGTCCCCCCGGGTGAAGTACCTGGGGGTGACGATCGACCGCCGGCTCACCATGGGGCCACACGTCCGCTCGGTCGCCGCACGGGGCAGGGTCGCCCGCCACCTGCTCAAACCAGTGCTCTCATCCTGCATCCCGGCGCGCGTCAAACTGGCCGTGTACAAGCTGTACATACGGCCGATTTTGACGTACGCCGCTCCGGCATGGTTCGCCCTCACTGGCGAGGCGCACCGCAGGACGCTCCGCGCGCAAGAGAATCTTGCGCTGCGGACCATAGTAGCCGCTCCTCGCTATGTGAGGAACGATGTCATCCGGAGGGACCTCAGGCTTGAGAGCCTGGATGAGTTTGTTCGGCGCCTCGCGAAGGGTATGTTCGCGCGTGCCGACGCGTCCGAATTGACACATGTCAAGGACATCGCGCCCTGGCACGCGCGCCCCCCTGACGCGAAACCCTTCCCCCGCGACCTGGTAGCGGACCTGTGACCCCCTCCACCGGATTGACCTCACAGGTGAGCCGCACCCAGGTTACACGCGGCTCACCTGACCCAATAATACTGCACCCTGTACACTCACTCGTCGCGTAGCGTATGCTAGGTTAATATAGGTACGCATACGCGGCGGCAGACAATCACCACAAATCAGACGCCAAACATATACACGCGTACGCGCAGCGCGGGCCGCGGTACGCGTAATCACTGGGCGGTGTTACTCTACAGTTCAATACCGCCCACACATACATCACGACCCCTTAGCCTGAAGTGGTTACCGTACATAGATGGTTTCTCAGGACGGGCGGGGGTTACATGTTACATCCGTAACTCTGTAGGAGCGTCGAGTCGGCACCACCTGTCGCTGGTCGTCCTCTGCTGGGCTTCCCCCAGGGCAACTGGGGGTCTCACCTGGTAGGGACTGACCGCCGGAGTGCCGTGAAGAAAGCAGGGTCGTGAGTGGGCCCTGTGGCGCGCCTACAGAATAACACATAGCAACCACTTACACAGACGTGCGCAACTCACGCATGTAAACATTCCATCAGGCCCTTGTTTGCCGACCAAATGAGGGGTCCGTATTAACGGACCAACAACCTGCCGTCGCGGCCGGGGGGCAAAGCCCTGGATCCGCTCGCCACGCCCCCTGACGGGGGCGTCGCGATTTCCCAACGAGTCGAACTCACTTGTCCAGTGGTCGATACATTGGACTGAGGGTTCGTCTATAAAGAAATTGTATTTGTAACATCGTCATTTTGACAAGTATTTATTAGTTTTGAGACAGTGTGAAGCAGTATTCTACGCATTTCATCAAAATGAGTTTCTCCTCAAAAAGTTATTACGAGGACGAGTCTTTGGTATGTAGACATTTTTTTAAATTATCTTTCTAATTAATTATCTGATTACTTATACGTGAAGATGTTTAGTTGCGTTCAGTGTTTCTCTAAAATTGGCAAATATTATACAGTGTGGCGGTTATTACAAGTCTCGACATCCGAAGTATCATGACGGATGTGTAAAATTTTAAGTAAAACTTTTTAAGAGAACAACCACAAAATTATGAAACTCAGTGGTAGGCCATAACATTGGCTGCCGGCAGAAGTTATCACCCACCAGACAAAGTCTTGCCGCCAAGCGATTCGTCGTGTTAATGTGAAGCCGTACGGAGGAGTGTGCCGGGTACGATGCGCGAAATGTTGTTGTGTCGGGAGTATGGCGTGGAGGGTCTCGAGATCAATCTCCCTCTGGCGCAACATCTTTAGTCGTGATATTAGGTTCAACATATCATCACCTCGCTCAACTGCCGTCTTCTTTACTATTCACTCAGTTTTTTAATAAACTAATGGCGAGCGCGCGTAGCGCTAGTTTATTAATAAACTAGTGCGCTTTACCATCAATGATTGCATCTCTGCTTATCATCAGGTGGGATTGCGGTCAAACACTAGTTTATAATTATTAATATTGAACTGTACAAGATATTTAACCGGGTGTTCTGTTTCTAATATTAGGTATGTAGGCAATAGTAGGTATGTTGCAAATATCAATAATCAAAAAGCATTTATTCAAATTAGGTTGAGAATCAGCACTTTTGGAACGTCAATATTACATAAGACAGTCCACCAAAACGCCCGTTCTTCACCGCCTTCCTAGTGCTTTTATTGGGAACAAGCTCCTCAACAGCACAGCTGTGTGTTCATTTAAATAACACTTTATACAAAACTAACACAGAACGTTAAATGAAGCTATCCACCACATGTCAGCCAGGGAAAGAAAAATAAAATAAAAATTCATTGAAAATGGAAATGTAAATAAGTAAAACTTAGTACCTAAATAAAAGACCCAGGCGTAAAGGGCGTGATAGCTCACATATTTATGCATTAAAAAAAATACTATGAACTCATATAATATGTCAGTAAGCTAATTCTGGAGAAAACACAGACATTGTATTGAGTTAATCAGTGTGACCTGCTGTACTTATAAATTACATAGTCCTTACGGAATAATTTAATACCTTTGAATAAAGGATGGGTTTGATTTGTGCTTTAAATGCATTGTAAGGCAAGTCTAGCAAAGCAGAGGTATCTTGTTGTAAAAAGATATACCAAGCCCAACAAAAGAATTATGAACCTTTTGAAGTTGGTGAAAAGGGGCTCTTAGTTTAATAATTATTATATTATTTATTATATTATTTTTACAATACATGTATGAAATTTCTCTGATTTTAATAGTTGGTAGTTGTCTCTATCTGACAGAATAACAAGTTAATGGCTCAGTTGCCAAAGAAATTAATAGCTAAAAATAACTTATTATTATTTTCCCTCAGGAGTTCACCTCACAACAACGTCAGCAGGAAAACGAGCACGATGAACTTAACTTCCAAGACTTCCTCAACTGCTCTCACCGAAGCGCCTCCACGGTAGAAACTCCGGAAATCAGCAGCAGCTTTAGCAGCAGAAGCAGCAGCTCTCGCAGCAGAAGCAGCTGCTCTCGCAGCAATAGCAGAATCAGCAGCAGAAGCAGCAGAAGCAGCAGAATCAGCAGCAGAAGCAGCAGCAGAAGCAGCAGCTATAGAAGCTACAGCTACTGCAGCAGCAGCAGCGCTACGAGTAGTGCCATGCAATCACCTGTACCTGAAGACTGGCAAAATGACACAGCCACGGTAGAAACTCCGGAAATCAGCAGCAGCTTTACCAGCAGAAGCAGAAGCTCTCGCAGCAGAAGCAGCTGCTCTCGCAGCAATAGCAGAATCAGCAGCAGAAGCAGCAGAATCAGCAGCAGAAGCAGCAGCAGAAGCAGCAGCAGAAGCAGCAGCTATAGAAGCTACAGCTACTGCAGCAGCAGCAGCGCTACGAGTAGTGCCATGCAATCACCTGTACCTGAAGACTGGCAAAATGATACAGTCATTGATTCTTGGGTGAGGGCGCCATGGAACTCAGGAAGTTTTCCCTTACCAGTCAAAGGGCTGGACCATGTTGACTATTCCTGGCCTCCTCACCCAAAATCTATCTGGAAGAACAGTGGAGCACTCATGAATGACGGCAAGGTAAATGATCCTGTCGAGGACTTTTTTAAAATATTTTTCCGGTGATGCACCAGATTTTTAGAAGTTTGAAAATCTATTAAAAGAAAAGGAAGCAGATCAAGAAAGAGAGAGACTATTGAAAGAGAAAGAACAACAAGCAGATAGGGAAAGAGAGCATGCCGAGTTGAGGGCGACCTTAGTACATCATGCTAAACCAGCCCCTAAAGCTGAATCTTCACCGTTTCTACCGAAAAGCTCAGTTGCCCCCCTTACAGTACCAGAAACACCTCCATTTGTTCGACGCCAGAAAAAATGATATACTCTTTTATTGTATTATAAAGAAGTTTCTCAAAATTTGTCATCATGCCTATTAGAGGGTATGCGTTAAAAAAACAATGTGTGTAATATAATAATGTAATATGTATGTAATGTAATAAATAATGTAATATGTATGTAATGTAATAATGCATGTATGACTCAGACACCATATAAAGGCCAAACTTTGCAAAAAGGGGTATTATAAAATCACAGATTATTTAGAAGACAAAAAAGCTTGGGATTGAGCTGCTCGCTCTGTTAAGCATTGTTAATTTTTATTAAGCAATATGCGTAATTATAAGGTAAATTATTGTAAACATTTTCATTTTTAATGTCTGGACTTGAAAAAAGACGATGATCCCTGAGTTTGTTTCGGCCATTTCTTCTCAGAGGTAGTCAGTTAGGAAATGCCGGCTTCATCTAGTTAAAAAAATAAAATAAAAAATAAACATGACGTGTAAAAGTGATCAGTGATCCTACTTGCTTAATAAACGATTTCATTTCATTTCATTTCATTTAATGCAATGTGGTTATTTAGCACATACCACGGCCCAGAAAACATTTACCAAACAAGTACCAGATAGCGTTGACCATTTTGTTCTGTTTGTAAAAAGAAAAACTCAAACTTTGTATTGTTTTAAAGTTGACTATTAATGTGTATAGTATTAAGTGAAAAAAAAAAAAATAAAAACTTTATTTTACAAAACAGATAAACAATGATATTGTTTAAAATAAATTGTTATTTTCATGCTTTATAAATACATAGTTTTCTGGGCCGAGGTAGGTACTAAATAACGACTTTGCGTTAAAATCTGGTGCATCACCGGAAAAATATTTTAAAACATCCTCGACAGGATCATTTTCTCTGCCGTCATTCATGAGTGGTTCCCTCTGAATAGTTCCTTTCATTTGTTCGTTATGCATATTATTATTTACTTTTTAAACTCTATAACTATTGTTATACTATAAGAAAATACGCTAAATTGTCACTAACTTGGTTAACTATCCTTTATTTTTTAAATATTCATTTTTATTTTGTATAGATAACCGTTTGTATAGAACCCTTCGTGCGCTAGTCTGTTTTCTTTCTTTCTTAAATATTGACTCTGTTCATAAAATTTTCTTATTGCCTGTGATATTTATTTGCTTGTGTATTGGTTTTATTGTGGCTGTGCTTTAAATAAATAAATAAATAAACACTCTTTTGTAAACATTAATTGTATGTCGATTTATTTTATTATGAGTAATATACATCGTATGTGTAGTTTAATATGCAGTCTATATCTATTGTCCACTATCATAACCGAACTCTAACCGAACCTGAACTGTACCAAAATAATTGATATAATAAAGTAAGTAAAAGAGATTAATCACAAAGAACGACCATATAAAAACAGTTGAGGAGAATAAATGTGGAGTGTAGTGCGTGTGTAGTTGTGAGTGTTGTCACGAGAGTGTGGCGTTTAACCGAAACGGCAGAGTAAACTTTCTGTTTCGTTATAAGTTCGGTTCAGCAACCATTCCTAAAGTTTATAGTAGGAGAGCTGGCAAGAATTTTTGGGTAGGTATTTGAGGCAAGCTAAAAACTTGTCCTGTACCTCTCCTATTATATCCCAACACGAAACTGCAGACCTGGCTGGTGAGTAGCGGGGCTAAATCAACGCCCAAATTAAAAAAAAAAAAATTTTGTTTTATCCAAAAATATAGGTACTTGAGGCAATTTGCAATTTTTATATGTTGTAGTTTAATATTTACAGAATATAAAAAAAAATAAGCCAGACGATTCAGCCGGGGTTTTAAAATTGCCAGACGCGTTCCAAAATATTTTGCAAAAAAAATATAAAAATGTATTTGAGGCAACTTGAAATTTTAATAGAGTATTATTTATAACTAAAAAGTAAGACTCTCAAAAAGACAGATCATTTCGGTGGGACTTTCTACCTGCCAGGTGATCTAATGAATTTGTATGGGTGCGAGTGCGGAGCGCTATAGACAAACTGTAGAGTGAGAGAGAGCGTTTATCGGCAACTGTCTGCGTTCTTGCTAGCTGCTTTACTATTGGCTCTGGCGAGGTCACGCGACTTACTACAGCCATGTGATTTTCAGTTGGAATTTCGGAGTTGTTATTCTCAGTCGTATTCTAATATTTGTGCTACACGATTTATAAGTTAAAAAATCAAAATTATCAAAAAGCTTTGACAGATCTTGGAGTAGCACATATTACCGGATCACGTGAAGAAATTTTGCCAATTTTGGAAGCATTTATTTGTGAAATTTATGGATATAAAAATATATCAAATATAAATGCAGCACGGTTTCAAAAATTTTGTGTAACTTACAAAGCTAACACTGAAGATGAACCTTTCAAAAAAACTTTAAAAAATTGTGATCCCTCTACTTTACCTCCGTGCAAAGCTGAATTACAACAACATCTTTTAAGAACGCAATATAGTAGTAGTAGAACGAGTATTTGGAGAAATGCATATTTGCGATTCCCCAGCTCTTTGACACCGAATAGAAACGGATGGACACTTCATGAGGATACGCTACATTTCCACTGGTTCGACGGAGATTGTATGCCGCAATCAGTATTCGACGCTATTTTTCATGAAAACAATAAACAAAATAATATTGGAAATGATACTACAGGTGCGTATACATAGTTTTTTTATAACTGCTGCATTTTAATTTCTATGATTTATTTAATAAATCCATATATATTACTTTTCGCAGATAATGCAGAGGTATCCGAATTAGACACAGATGAATCTGAAGTTGATTCTGATAGCTCTGATGAAGGAGCATCTACAGAAGAAGAATGACAATTTCTTTCTGACATGACAGGGAATTAATTACATTGATATTTGTATACTCATAATAATTCTGCAGCTGTATTATATTATTAGTATATAATTTTTCTATTTCAATAAATCTGATTTTGTAATTTTATATTTTTGTAATCATTACTTTATAAGATCACCTGGCAGGTAGAAAGTCCCACCGAAAAGTTACTCCAAAATTTCGACTGAAAACCACATGGCTATAGTAAGTCGCGTGACCTCGCCAGAGCCAATAGTAACGCAGCTAGCAAGAACGCAGACAGTTGCCGATAAACGCTGTCTCTCACTCTACAGTTTGTCTATAGCGCTCCGCACTCGCACCCATACAAATTCATTAGATCACCTGGCAGGTAGAAAGTCCCACCGAAATGATCTGTCTTTTTGAGAGTCTTACTTTTTAGTTATTAATAATACTCTATTAAAATTTCAAGTTGCCTCAAATACATTTTTTATATTTTTTTGCAAAATATTTTTGGACGCGTCTGGCAATGTTAAAACCCCGGCTGAATCGTCTGGCTTATTTTTTTTTATATTCTGTAAATATTAAACTACAACATATAAAAATTGCAAATTGCCTCAAGTATATTTCTCGATAAAACAAAAAAAAAAATTAAAAAATTTGGGCATTGATTTAGCCCCGCTACTCACCAGCCAGGTCTGCAGTTTCGTGTTGGGATATAACAGGAGAGGTACAGGATAAGTTTTCAGCTTGCCTCAAATACCTACCCAAAAATTCTTGCCAGCTCTCGGACTATTAGTTTTGGCCTTGCCGAATATTAAATTCACGACGCTTTCGCACATTTTACTCTATTGCCGCTTCACCATTGGCTCCGCCATAATAACGTCGTAGGCTCCAAATAACTATGGAGACAACAATTGTTATACAAACACATTCAATTGAAGCCCGGAAAAATGACACGCAAATATCTTCAGCCGAAGATCGGCTAAATGACACAGTAGCCCACTCCGTTCAAGATCGGCTTAATTACACACAAGAATTTTCAGTTGAAGCCTGGCTAAATGAAATACAAGCAAATTCATACACACTCACAAAATATTAATAAAACAACTAAGAATATATTTGTTTTTTTTGACAGAAGTGTAGTGTATAAACTAAATATTTAGTTTCCCTGCGCTCTGTTCGAAATGAGTATATCTTCGGAAAGTTGTTACGAGGACGAGTCTTTGGAGTTAGTACGTAGACATATTTTTAAATTATCTTACTAATTTATTATCTGATTATTTATACGTGACAGCCTCCGTAGCGTAATGGTAGCGAACGCAGCCACTGTGCAAGGAGTCGCAAGTTCGATCCCCGCACAGTGCAAATATTTGTATGCATGAATATGAATATTTGCACTGTTCTGGTCATGCCTCGGAAAGCATGTTAAGCTGTTGGTCCCGGTTGTCGTCTGTCGGATCAAATCTGCAGTCAGACTGCTAAAGCGGACCCCAGACTCCAAAGCTGAAAATAGCTTCGGATGCGACTGGAATTAACGCTGAGATGATGATGACGATGATTACGAATACGTGAAGATATTTACTTACTTCTAGCATTTCTGAAATTGGTAAATATTATACAGCGTGGCGATTAAATTATTACATTATATACATATATAATTATTTCATAATTATTGAATTATACATATTTACTCAGTATTCTGTTTTTAATATTTGGTAGGCAATAGTATGACAAATAATAGTATCAAATATTTAAAAAAATGTATGGCTTAAAAATTGGATTTCATCAGCCTACACGATTGGCTAGTGGTAAATGCATAGACAATATTATTCACAATATAAAAGGTAGTAAGTATGCAGTACTTGATCTTGGACTATCTGATCACACTGCCGAAGTGATTAAAGATCCTGTGAAAATAACTTGTTCCATTAAGCACTGTTATACTTTAAAGCGCGACTATTGCCAAGCGAATTTAACTGAATTCTTTAATTCTCTTCACAACCATGGTTTTAGTGAAGTCTATCTAATCGATAATCCTGAGGAAGCATTTAGCCGATTCTTTGACCTGTTTGTACATTTTTATGACCTCTGTTTCCCTTTAAGGAAAGTAAAAATCACACTGCGTAAAAATCCAAACTGGATTTCCAAGGGAATTAGGCTCAGTAGTAAGCACAAAAGAGAAATGTTATGGCAATAAAGACGGGTCCTTACTTATAAAAATGAAGTTTTATTAAAGCGATACACTGCTCGTTAAAAACAAAAAAAAAACGACCCAAAAATCTCAGAATGATTTACACATACGTTCGGCCAGGAATAAAACTACAGCGAATTCGAGTATTATCAATAAAAATAAGATTAACAGTCCTAGAGAAAACATACCTGAATATATAACAATAAATTACACTAAAATAAATGAGCCACGACAAATTGCACAAGCTTTTAATGATTATTTCATAGACGAAATTCAAGTGAATAATTGTACTCCTCCACCAATAAGTGAAGGCAAAATAAAAGAAGAAAGTGGGATCCGATTACTTATTGACTAGGAGGGCTGACCCTCCATAGCCATCTGATCGGTCACACCTTAAAAAATTAAATTGTGGCATACGAAAAATACTTATAATACACACTCATAGTAGAGAAACTCTAGATTTAAATTAATGTTTATTTCATTTTTATTCACCTCTAGAGTCTCACATACTCCCTACATTCATATAGGGGTGGCGGGGGGAAGGGGGGGGGGGTATGTTCAATCTTTGCTGTATATTGGTGGGTAAGCAAATAATAAAGCACCATAATTTTTTTCTGTTTACTTGACGGTGTCGAGATTGGCATCGAGTCAGTTGGTACACGGTCCCGAGAAGGAAAATACGTAACTTCGTATTTTGGCGGTTTTTTTAATGAATGCATGGTGCCTCACTGCGCATAATAGACAGTCTATGGACGCTAATGGTGCCCGTGCATGTACCAGCTCTTCCCCGGTCTGCGTTGGAAAGCTAAGGAACCCACAACTCAGCCGGCGCGCCGTGCGTATTCAAGACACCCAACAAGGTACGTGGATGGATAAGGTTGGTGGTGCATTTACTTATTTACTAATTGCAGAGGGAAAATCATACCTCGTCATCTCACATACATCTCACCAATTTCAGAAACATATCCACAAATCAACTACCGGCGTACCTCCGCTGAATCGTGCAAAAGCCGCACACTTCTTCTCATGACGAAATCAGCAAGAAAATGAGTACGATGGACTTCCATTCCAAGACTTCCGCAACTTGTTCTTCCTCTCACCGAAAGGCCTCTCCTCCTGCCTCTGCTCTAGCAGCAGATGCAGAAGCAGCAACTCTCACAACCGCTGCAGAAGCAGTAACTGTAGCAGCAGAAGCAGTAGCTATAGCAGCAGCAGCAGCGTTAAAAGCAGAGACATACAAGCACCTTCAACTGAAGACTGGAAAAATAACGCAGTCGCACCTGCAGTCGATTACCACCTTAATGCCTCGAAATTTGGGTGAGAGCGCCATGGAACTTAACTAGTTTTCTCTTACCAGTCAAAGGGCTGGACCGTATTGATTATTCTTGCTAATGTTAACAGCCGTGACATAAAAGCACCTTCAACTGAAGACTGGAAAAATGACGCAATAGCACCTGCAGTCGATGACCACATAAAGACCTTAAAATTTGGGCGAGGGCGCCATGGAACTCAACTAGTTTTCTCTTACCAGTCAAAGGTCTGGACCATATTGATTATTCCTGGCCTCTTCACCCAAAATCTATCTGGAAGAACAGCAACGAAAAAATTAAATTAACTATTGAGAGGGAACGACTCATGAATGACGGCAGAGAAAATGATCTTGTCGAGGACTTTTTAAAATATTTTTCCGGTGATGTACCGGATTTTAACGCAATGTCGTTATTTAGCACCTACCGCAGCCATAAAAAAATGCCAGCCAAGTACCAGATGGCGTTGACCATTTTGTATTGTTTGTAAAAAAAAACTAACATCTATTTTTTTACTGTGGCATATAACAAAGAAAAAATACTGTATTTGTGAAACATTTTCATTTGTAATGCCTGGACTTGAAAAAAGACGATGATCCCCGAGTTTGTTTTGGCTATTTCTTCTCAGAGGTAGTCAGTTAGTAAATGCCGGCTTTCTCTAGTTAAAAAAAAACATATGACGTGTAAAAGTGATAAGTGATCCCCCTTGCTTAATTAACGATTTCATTTCATTTCAGTCTGTAGAGTATGTCTCTCTACATTCATGTAGGAAATCATCATACTGATTTTGGTGGAGGGTATGTTCAATCTTTGCTGTATATTGGTGGGTAAGCAAATAATAAAGCACCATAATTTTTTTCTGTTTACTTGACGGTGTCGAGATTGGCATCGAGTCAGTTGGTACACGGTCCCGAGAAGGAAAATACGTAACTTCGTATTTTGGCGGTTTTTTTAATGAGTGCATGGTGCCTCATAGACAGTCTATGGACGCTAATGGTGCCCGTGCATGTACCAGCTCTTCCCCGGTCTGCGTTGGAAAGCTAAGGAACCCACAACTCAGCCGGCGCGCCGTGCGTGGTCAAGACACCCAACAAGGTACGTGGATGGATAAGGTTGGTGGTGCATTTACTTATTTACTAATTGCAGAGGGAAAATCATACCTCGTCATCTCACATACATCTCACCAATTTCAGAAACATATCCACAAATCAACTACCGGCGTACCTCCGCTGAATCGTGCAAAAGCCGCACACTTCTTCTCATGACGAAATCAGCAGGAAAATAAGTACGATGGACTTCCATTCCAAGACTTCCGCAACTTGTTCTTCCTCTCACCGAAAGGCCTCTACGGATGAATTTCCGGAAAGCAGTAGAAGCTCCAGCGGAAGCAGAAGTTGCAGCTGTAGTGGCAGTAGCAGAGGCAGCTCTAGCAGCAGATGCAGAAGCAGCAACTCTCACAACCGCTGCAGAAGCAGTAACTATAGCAGCAGAAGCAGTAGCTATAGCAGCAGCAGCAGCGTTAAAAGCAGAGACATACAAGCACCTTCAACTGAAGACTGGAAAAATAACGCAGTCGCACCTGCAGTCGATTACCACCTAAATGCCTCGAAATTTGGGTGAGAGCGCCATGGAACTTAACTGGTTTTCTCTTACCAGTCAAAGGGCTGGACCGTATTTATTATTCTTGCTAATGTTAACAGCCGTGACATAAAAGCACCTTCAACTGAAGACTGGAAAAATGACGCAATAGCACCTGCAGTCGATGACCACATAAAGACCTTAAAATTTGGGCGAGGGCGCCATGGAACTCAACTAGTTTTCTCTTACCAGTCAAAGGTCTGGACCATATTGATTATTCCTGGCCTCTTCACCCAAGACCTATCTGGAAGAACAGCAACGAAAAAATTAAAGGAACTCGTGAGAGGGAACGACTCATGAATGACGGCAGAGAAAATGATCCTGTCGAGGACTTTTTAAAATATTTTTCCGGTGATGTACCGGATTTTAACGCAATGTCGTTATTTAGCACCTACCGCGGCCATAAAAAAATGCCGACCAAGTACCAGATGGCGTGGACCGTATCGATTATTCTTGCTAGTGTTAACAGCCGTGACATACAAGCACCTTCAACTGAAGACTGGAAAAATGACGCAGTAGCACCTGCAGCCGATGACCACACCTTAAAATTTGGGCGAGGGCGCCATGGAACTCAACTAGTTTTCTCTTACCAGTCAAAGGTCTGGACCATATTGATTATTCCTGGCCTCTTCACCCAAAATCTATCTGGAAGAACAGCAACGAAAAAATTAAATTAACTATTGAGAGGGAACGACTCATGAGTGACTGCAGAGAAAATGATCTTGTCGAGGACTTTTTAAAATATTTTTCCGGTGATATACCGGATTTTAACGCAATGTCGTTATTTAGCACCTACCGCAGCCATAAAAAATGCCAGCCAAGTACCAGATGGCGTTGACCATTTTGTATTGTTTGTAAAAAAAAACTAACATCTATTTTTTTACTGTGGCATATAACAAAAAAAATACTGTATTTGTGAAACATTTTCATTTGTAATGCCTGGACTTGAAAAAAGACGATGATCCCCGAGTTTGTTTTGGCTATTTCTTCTCAGAGGTAGTCAGTTAGTAAATGCCGGCTTTCTCTAGTTAAAAAAAAAAAAACATATGACGTGTAAAAGTGATCAGTGATCCCCCTTGCTTAATAAACGATTTCATTTCATTTCAGTCTGTAGAGTATGTCTCTCTACATTCATGTAGGAAATCATCATACTGATTTTGGTGGAGGGTATGTTCAATCTTTGCTGTATATTGGTGGGTAAGCAAATAATAAAGCACCATAATTTTTTTCTGTTTACTTGACGGTGTCGAGATTGGCATCGAGTCAGTTGGTACACGGTCCCGAGAAGGAAAATACGTAACTTCGTATTTTGGCGGTTTTTTTAATGAGTGCATGGTGCCTCATAGACAGTCTATGGACGCTAATGGTGCCCGTGCATGTACCAGCTCTTCCCCGGTCTGCGTTGGAAAGCTAAGGAACCCACAACTCAGCCGGCGCGCCGTGCGTGGTCAAGACACCCAACAAGGTACGTGGATGGAGAAGGTTGGTGTCAGTCAAAGGGCTGGACCATATTGATTATTCTTGGTAATGTTAACAGCCGTGACATACAAGGACCTTCAACTGAAGACTGGAAAAATGACGCAGTATCACCTGCAGTCGATGACCACCTAAAGGCTGTGAAATTTGGGCGAGGGCGCCATGGAACTCAACTAGTTTTCTCTTACCAGTCAAAGGTCTGGACCATATTGATTATTCCTGTCCTGCTCACCCAAAATCTATCTGGAAGAACAGTAACGAAAAAATTAAAGAAACTATTGAGTGAGAACGACTCATGAATGACGGCAGGGAAAATGATCCTGTCGAGGAATTTTTAAGATATTTTTCCGGTGATGTACCGGATTTTAACGCAATCTCGTTATTTAGCACTTACCGCAGCTCATAAAAAAGTGCCGACCAAGTACCAGGTGGCGTTGAGTATTTTGTATTGTTTGTAAAAAAAAGATATTGTTTTTTATTTTGTAAACAAGTCCTCGAATGGAGACCGCGTTTCGGCAAACGTAGCATGGGACACCCTTGGGCGAGATGGAGCGACGACATCAAAAAGGTGGCTGGTAGTGGCTGGCGGGGAACTGCTCAGGATCGAGCTTGTTGGCGTGCCATGGAGGAGACCTATGTCGAGCAGTGGACGAGTAGAGGCTGATGATGATGATGATTTTGTATAGATAACCATTTGTATGAAACCCTTCCTGCGCTAGTCTCTTTCTTTCTTATTTATTAACTCGGTTCATAAAATGTTCTTTATTGCCTGTGATATTTATTTGCTAGTGTATTGGGTTTATTAACTACTAGCTTTCCGCCCGCGTGGAGGTTGGTTATATCGCGCTTTTTAGATTTCCCTCGGGAATATCAAACTTTTCCGGGATAAAAGGTAGCCTATGTTCTTTCTCAGGGTGTAAAGATTGTCTGTGCCAAATTTCATCAAAATCGGTTGAGAGGTTTAAGCGGGAAAGCGTAACAGACAGACAGTCAGACAGACAGACAGACAGAGTTACTTTCGCATTTATAATATTAACTAGCTTACCGCCCGCAGCTTCGCCCGCGTGAAGTTCGGTTATATCGCGCTTTTTAGATTTCCCTCGGAAACATCAAATTTTTACGCGATAAAAGGTAGCCTATGTTCTTTCTCAGGGTCTAAAGAATGTCTGTGCCAAATTTCATCAAAATCGGCTGAGAGGTTTAAGCGGAAAAGCGTAACAGACAGACAGACAGAGTTACTTTCGCATTTATAATATTAGTATGGATTTTATTTGAAATAAATGATTTGATTTGATTTGATTAGTATGGAAGTATAGATAACATTATATATCAACCAAACGGTAAAGTAGATACATTTGCTTTGTTGGACGATGGGTCGACAATAACCCTTCTTGCCGCTGACGTGGCGCAACGGATAGGCGCAAAAGGCCCAAATGATCCATTTTACATCGAGGCCGTAGCAGGCGCGCGTATTGACGCCACGAACTCGCAACGAGTCAAGGTAAATATACGAGGCAAGTACACATCTGAAGGCATAGACATCGAAGCTAGAACCATTGACAGACTTAAATTATCAGGCCAGTCGATACGGGCAAAGTACTTGACGGGTTTCGAGCACCTGACACCAATAGCCGAGCAGCTAGCATACGATGTGGGCGTGCCAACTGTTTTGATAGGCCAAGACAATTGGGCACTGCTGCTCGCCTCTGAAGCACGACTAGGCACAAAGAACCAGCCGGTAGCGTCACGTACACCACTCGGCTGGATTTTACATGGCAAGACCTGCGACCTGACAAAGGTACATGCATTACCACAGATTGGAGAACGCTTCGGTCACATAAGTACAGAGGAATCTATTGAAAAACCCATCGAATATAGAATGGAAACGGTGTTGTTTGGTGCGACCTCTTCCCCAAGCACTGCGATTTATGTTAAAAATCTCAACGCACAAGTTCATGAGGCTACTACCCCGAAGCTGTTAACCCTATAGTACGGAATCATTATATGGATGATTTTTTACAGAGCTTCGATAACGCAGAAGAAGCGATCCAAGTGTCTAAGGCAGTTGAGGGGATAACGAGTGCGTTCAACGATCCGGCCGCTGTTGCTGGCCTCTCGACCGAGCCGGCAGAGGAGGATACGCTGCTCAACAAGGAAGAGAAAATTCTCGGTCTTATTTGGCGACACCAGGGTGACACTTTAGGATTTAACTTCAGGAAAGTAGACCCTTCTTATTTGAGCATGCAGGTCACGAAACGACAGTTATTAAAAACAACAATGTCTTTGTATGATCCGCTGGGTCTAGCCGCACCGTTTACGACACAGGCAAAGTGCCTATTGCAAGACGCTTGGCGTTTAAAAATCGGTTGGGACGAACGCCTACCTAAAAATCTAGAACGTAAATGGTGCGACTGGATAAATGCTCTGCAAATTCTGAAAGGCGTGCATATTCCACGTTGTCACCCGGGTTATAATGACTCGACTGGGTTAGAATTGCACGTTTTCGTGGACGCGAGCGAACGAGCCTATGCTGCAGCAGCATATTGGCGTTCAGTGAATGACACAGGTCATGTAGATGTGTCGCTCGCGGCAGCGAAAGGGCGCGTTGCGCCCCTTAAGGTCACATCTATAGCTAGACTTGAATTACAGGCTGCCGTGCTCGGCGGGCGACTGGCGCGCTGCGTGGAAGGAGAGCACGATCGTCGCGCCGACCACCGAGTCTTCTGGTCCGACTCGCGCACTGTACTGGCGTGGCTGCGCGTGGGCGCGCGCACTTTCAAGCCATTCGTCGCCCACAGAGTAGCGGAATTAGAAGAAATCACAGAACGGAACGAGTGGCGCTGGGTGCCCACCGCTCACAATGTCGCCGACGACTCAACTCGCGATACACCGACTGACTTCACGGCGAGCCACCGTTGGTACATTGGCCCTTCATTTCTCTATGACAATGAAAACGATTGGCCACAGGAAACATACACCTCTATATCGACACGGGCGAGGAGCGTGTTGCCGTCACTGCTGCTCACGGTCAGTCTATTTTAATGAAGGCGTTACCTGATGTTACGCGTTTCTCTTCCTGGCTGCGACTCATCCGGGCAACGGCCCGCATTCTTCAATTTATCGACAGACTTCGAGTTCATACCGCAGCAGCTGTGCGCAAACGCAATAAAAACATCAGCATTGAAGACCCGAACTGGATGGAGAAGCAACGGGAAGGTACGAGAAAGCGGTGCAGAGAGCAGAACCGCAACCCCGCGTTACTCCAACGGTCTACATATCCCTTGGTACACAGTACACCAGAGATTCTTTGGACACGCGCTATACAGGAAGAAAGTTTCGCAAATGAGTTACGTCACGTCACCGGCGGGAGAACGGTACCGACTGACAGTCGGTTGAAGCGACTATCTCTGACAATCGACGAACACAAGATAATGAGAATACGCTCGCGAATCGCGGCAGCAGTCGATATATCACGCGAAACACAGTCACCAGCAGTATTAGACGGTAACCACCGTTACTGCCGCTTGTATATAGACTGGATACATCGAAAGTTACACCATAGCGGCGTGGAATGCGTCGTGAATGAGGTACGGCAACACTACTGGATTCTACGCTTGAGACCATCCGTCCGTGCAGTTATCAAGCTATGTCAACCCTGCAGGCTCCGTCGAACTGTACCACCAGAGCCGTTGACAGGTGAATTACCACCCTGTTGACTGGCACACCATCAACGTCCATTCACACACACAGGACTAGACTACTTCGGGCCACTCTCCGTCACAGTGGCGAGACATCATGAGAAGCGCTACGTGGCATTGTTCACATGTCTCACTACGCGTGCTGTACATTTAGAAGTCGCCGCCTCGCTGTCAACGGATGCGGCTATACTCGCATTGAAACGTATGATGGCTCGTCGTGGATGCCCTGAAGTCATTTGGAGTGATAACGGCACCAATTTCCATGGGGCAGACGCTGAGCTCCGTAAGGCCGCCCTAGAATCGCTTCAACACGAAGCAGAGGTACGTCACATAGACTGGCGCTACATTCCGCCAGGAGCACCGTTCATGGGCGGAGCTTGGGAAAGATTGGTACGCACGGTAAAGGCTGCATTGAATGCTACACTTGTTGATCGGCATCCGTATGAAGACGTGCTGCATACACTTTTGACAGAGATAGAACCCACGGTCAATTCCCGACCCTTGACCCATGTGTCAGTTAACCCTGACGACGAAGAAGCTTTGACACCTAACCACTTTCTGCTTGGAGCTCCTTCTAAAGTCCCGTTGCCAGGGACTTTCACGAGGCAAGATGAACTACGCCGTTCGCATTGGAGAGCGTCGCAACGACTAGCGGATTTGTTCTGGCGACGGTGGGTACACGAAGTATTGCCTACGCTTCAAAACCGGCGGGAGCCGCATGGATGCGGCGATTCGATTAAGGTGGGCGATTTGGTTGTCATAGTGGACCCAAACTTACCAAGAAACATATGGCCAAAGGGGAGAGTCGAACGCACGTACCCAGGCGCAGATGGTATCATAAGAGTCGTCGACGTCAAAACCAAGAGCGGTGTGATGCGCCGTCCTGTTAAACGTCTCGTCGTTATACCAGTAGAATAAGTTATTGTCATGAATAATTGTTTGTCTTGTATTTGTAGACGCTAGTGTAGAGTAGAATAAGTTCTTACATTATGTGTCTCCTTGATGGCGTCGCTCCAGAATTCTGCTACAAGCAGGAGTTTGTTTTTAGTTAAAGCTGAACTAATAAATAGCAGAGCAGGAATTCTGGGGTGGCTACCCTTAACTTAAATTGTTATGTTATATAGTTGCTTGAATTGTTCATTTCATTGTTAATGTCGTGTAGTATATACCAGTCACTGGTGATATTCATGTACCTACATTGCATGTACACGGCGGGAGAAATGTGACTGATATACAGTATGTTAACTAACAGAGGGCGTTCCCGTTAACCCGAAATAGTATAGCATACATACATGCTAAAAAAAATATTTCCATTCGAAAACAAAATGTTTTAAATTTTTTTCCAATAAGAAAATATTCAATAAAATTTTTAAATTGACATGTAAAAGAAACACACTGTACACGCGAACATGAAAGACGGCAACGTCGCAATTTATTTATACATGACGACTACTATTTTGATTTAAAACAGGAGGTTTCAAATTTATTTCCAATTAGAATTTTTTTTATTCGGATTTTTTATGCTTATTTTTCTATGCTGATATTTTTATTTTAATCTATTAATGATGTATATTAACGAGTTTAAGGGAACGCCCTCTGTTATTTAACATACTGTATATATATTGTGGCCGACATAGGCAGCTAGCGACCTCTGTTGTCGAAAGGAGGCGACAGCATCAATGAACGTATTACGCATAATATTAGTAGTACCGCTTTTCGACACTGGAGCCGCTGCATTATGAATGAAGGCTGTCGCCATATTGGTCTTGGGAACTGTAGTACCGCTATTGGACGCCAGATGTGCTGGGTTTATGAATGAATCACGATTATTTGTCAATGAAAGTTGTAGTTTAAACCCGCCTCTCGACACTTGGGGGCGGTAAGATAAATACGTTTCGAATGTTCTAGAAACTCTCAGACCCGGAAGTTAGAAAATATCGGTTTCTTCCGCCCACATACTGTGGTAACGGCCCCTTTCTGCCCCGAGACGCCGTAGAGTGCGGGTGTGTTAGTTTAGTCTCGTAAAATGTAATCGTGTTTTAGATTTTAAGACTACATCGTGTCTTTACTTGACCGAACCCAAGGATTGTATACTTTTAAAACCTGTGGAAATACCGATAATAAATCTGGTAGTAGCATCCGCCTATTTTTCATTACTATTCAGTATTTATTCCTATTTTATAATAGGGGAGGGTCCGCTATTGTCCTCTATATTATATCTGTATTGCAAATAAGAATGAAAGTTGTCTAGCAATCACGAAAACACTCTTTTGTTAAAATTCATTGTATGTCGCATAAGTAATATACATCGTATGTATAGTTTAATATGCTGTCTACATCTATTGTCCCCTATCATAACCGAACCGTAACCGAACCTGAACTGTATCCGAATTATTGGTCTGAGATCAAAGGCTCAAGGACACACAAAGAGTAATGGAAAGAGCTATGCTCGGAGTTTCTCTGCTTAATATTAATTACTATAAAAAAGTAAGTAAACCGAGATTAACCACAAAGAACGACCATATAAAAACAGTTGAAGAGAATAAATGTGGAGTGTAGTGCGTGCGTAATTGTGAGTGTTGTCAGAGAGTGTGGCGTTTAACCGAAACGCCAGAGTAAACTTTCTTATTCGTTATATATTCGGTTCAGCAACCATTCTTTAAGTTTAGTTTTGGCCTCGCAGTTGACTTTCAGCTCAATAAAATAAATTGCAAATGTTAAATTCACGGCGCTTTCGCACATTTTACTCTAATGCCGCTCCACCATAATGATGCTATGGGCTCCAAATAACTATGTAGACAGCAATCTTATACAAACACATTCAATTGCAGCCCGGCAAAATGACACACAAATATCTTCAGCTGAAGATCGGCTAAATGACACAGTAGCCCACTTAGTTCAAGCTCGGCTTAATTACATATAAGTATTTTCAATTGAAGCTAGGCTAAATGACATATAAATACATTCGGTTGAAGTCGGGTTAATTGATAAATAAACGCCTTCCCTTGATGTCCCGCTAAATGACACAGAAGCACCTTCGGTTGATGACCACCTAAAGAGCCTCGAAATTTGGGTAAAGGCTTCTTTACCGAACATGAAACTCAACTCCTAGTTTCCCCTTATTAGTCAAAGAGCTGGACCACATTGATTATTCCTGGCCCCCTCGTCCGAAATCAATATGGAGTAAAGAAAAGATTGAAGAGACAATTGAAAGGGAGCGACTCCTTTCCATTGAGTTAGCCGACAAGGAAAATGTGGTCTGTCGAAGCCTTTTGTATTGAAGTTATTGTTTATCATACGTTTTGCTTGCAGTTCTCTACAATCCTAATCTCCACATAGACTTATTAAAACTCGTTGAATGTCGGTAACAGACTAACTTTATTTTAAAGAGAACAAAAGACATACATTCCAATGTTAGTATAATCTTACTCACTAAGGTGGTGTCAATAGTAGGTAGTAGTAAAATTATTTTGATACAAAATACCTTCCTATTTACTAACACCCCCACTTATCAAAATAAGCTAAACATTATATATTATAAACTTACAATACCAAGCATGTGCATGAATTTATAATGCTTTATATGACACAGACCCTTTGTTAACAGGTCAGCAGGCATTTCCCCAGTGGGAATATACTTTATCTTAATAATATTATCATTGATAACATCCTTGATGTAATGATAACGCACATCTATATGTTTTGACCTGTTATGACACTGTTGACTAGAAGCTAATTTCATGGCACTCTGATTGTCACAATGTAAACTAACAACATATAACTGACCAGTAATTTCATTTATCAAATTTCTTAAATAAACAGCTTCTCTGGAAGCTTCTGACATAGCCACATACTCAGATTCAGTACTGGATAGACTGACAGACTTCTGTTTACGGCTTTGCCAGGAGATTGCAGATCCAGACAACAAAAAACAAAATCCAGTATAGGATTTTCTATCCACGGCATCAGATGCCCAATCACTATCAACAAACCCCTGCAAATTAATGTCATTATTGGTATACTTAAGACAATAATTCTTTGTACATTGTAAGTACCTCAAAATCCTTTTCGCATAATTATAGCAATTTACATTGTAACAGGTATTAAATTGGCTGAGGTAGCTCACAGCATAGGCAATGTCTGGTCTTGTCAATACTGCCAGATACATTAAACTGCCAATGAGTTTTTGATAAGGAACATTAGGTAAACATTCTGAAGATTTTTCTATATTCAATTTCGGTTCAATAGGAGTACTCTGAGGTTTACAATCAGACATCTGAAATTTCTTAACTAATTGTTCAATGTACTGTGTTTGATCAATAGTAATAACACTTTTGTTTTTATTCACATTAATTCTCATTCACAGATACTGTCGGACTGGACCTAAATCCTTTAATTTGAACTCTGAAGCTAGTACATTTTTCAATTTTTCAGTCTCATAATCATTATTTGAAAAAATCAGAAAATCATCCACATATAACCCAATAATTATTTTTGTTTTACCCTCAGTTTTTGCAAACAAACATGGTTCATATTGACTATTGTTAAAGCCTAATTTACAAAGACAATCTTTCACTTTCTCATACCAAGCTAAAGATGACTGCTTTAAACCGTAAATCGCCCGCTTTAATTTTAACACATTTCCCCCACTTTTGTTTGCAAAACCTTCAGGTATCGACATATATATATTTTCTTTTAAGACACCATTTAGAAAAGCTGTGGTTACATCTAAATGTGTAATTTTCATTCTCATTTTAACGCTGAGAGCAAACAACAATCTCAAAGTAGAATGACGAATTACAGGTGCAAAAGTACGAGTATAATCTACACCTGGCTTTTGCGTAAAGCCCTTGGCCACAAGTCTAGCCCGGTATCGCACATTATTGTCCACGTCAAACTTTTTCACAAACACCCAACGGCACTTCACTATAGACACATCACTAGGTTTCTTGACGAGTTCCCACGCATCATTTTCCTCGAATGAATGCAACTCATCAGCCATTGCACGCCGCCACTGCTCCTTCTCAGGCCCCTCGAGAGCCTCTGAGACTGAGATCTCCTCTGTAGTTGGACCGGAACTGGATATGCACAAGTTGCTAAAACCATATCGCTCAGGCTTTTTCCTCACGCGCTTTGTTTTAACACATTCTGGTGCTGGAATTGGAACTGATGAGGTCTGCTCTTGCACCTGCACCTGGATCTCACTTGGTAAAGATTCATGAAGATTTTCAATACCATCTGTGTATACTGAAGAATCTGAAGAACGGACATCATGTTGATCATTTTTCTCTGAAACACATGATTCCCCCACTGAATTGCTGCTCTCCTTCTCCACACTGACCTCTGGTGGCTCCATATTGTGCTGTGCTGTTTTGTCATCCGTTATCCATATAGCCTCCTTGCTGGTTGCAGTATCCCCTGTCTTGCCTTCCATCATAATGACGTCTCTGCTTGTGATTATAGTGTTCTTGGCGGGATTATACAATCTGTATCCTTTGACGTCCTCGCCATATCCGACTAATATGTGCTGAGAAGCTTTCTTGTCCCACTTGAGTCGCTTCTCTTTCGGAATATGTACCATCACTTTACTTCCGAATAACCTTATGTGACTCAGGTTTGGTTTTGACCCATGCCACAGTTCATAAGGTGTTTTTGGTACTCCTGACACAATGGACCTGTTTTTTAAATAAACAGCTGTGTTGGCCGCTTCAGCCCAAAATCTCTTGCCCAACTTTGCATCATACAATAGACATTTGCCTTTCTCAACGACTGTGCGATTAGCCCTCTCACAGACACCGTTTTGTTCAGGCGTGTAACTATTAGTTTTCTGGTGAATAATACCGCATTGTTTTAAATAACTCTCAAATTCTTTACTGCAGTACTCCAATCCGTTATCCGTGTGAAAGATCTTTATCTTTTTCCCTTGTTGGTTTTCTACCATATATTTAAATTCTTTAAATTTATTTAAAGCCTCACTTTTCTGTTTGAGGAAATAGATAAAAGTCATCCGACTATAGTCGTCCACAAACAGCATGAAATACCTATTGCCATTCAGAGAGTTCACCTCCATAGGTCCACACAAATCACTGTGTATCCGATGACATGCCTCCGTACTTCTTCCACCAACATGGGTAAAGGGCAACCTCATCTGATTCCCCTCACAAGAAGTAGCACAATCTGCCTTCGTAATGTCAAATGAACCTTCATATGACAAGCCATCTACTATGCCATTTTTCATTTTGTTCATATCTTGACTATTGATATGAGCTAGCCTTCTGTGCCATAAACTACCTGTAACTGCAGGAGCTGCCAACAAATTACTCGGCGACTGCAACCGCAACTTGTACACACCATCAGTTAAATCAGCTATCGCAACTAAAGCATCACTTCTGTCATAAATATAACAATGCTTTTCTTCAAATACGACGTTGTTGCCATTCTTGATGAGCTCGCTAACTGATATTAAGTTTGTAGTCAAACTTGGCACGCATAGCACATTCTTGATAGTAATGTGACATTCCAAATCCGAAATGATGTTTACATCTCCGGTACAATCAACTGACACCTTTGATTCATTAGCAACGACAATTTCTGGTAAACATAACGTTAAGTTCATGTTCTTAATCCAGTTCTTGTTTACAGTCATATGCGCACTCGCACCACTGTCGACGTACCAGTCCGTCTTGTTAAACTTTCCGTTCATAAAAACAACGTTGAAAACACATTTGTTAGCAGTTTTCTTCAATAACGGGCACTGATTACGATAATGTCCGGTGCTTTTGCATTTATAGCAAACAACTTCTTTCGTAATTGCATCTGTCACTGGTTTCTTATTAGTCGAAGATGAACCGCCATTTTTCTTCGGCTTGGTGTTGCCAGAGTAATATTTATTTCTCGCAACGAATGCAGCGCCACCAACTTCAGACTCACTCGAAACTTCCATGTCAAGCAATTTTGATTTGATGACATCGGCTGTTATCGGAATTCCCGAATGTTCGATAGCCATTATCATCGGAGAATAACGGTCGGACAAACCTGCCAATAATAATGATCCCACCCATTCGTCGGTTATTATAAATCCTGTGCCATTTAACCGTTGAGCTGTTTCGACTATTTGTGTGACATAGGTAGCCATCGAGTCACAACTTTCCAATCTTATGGATATCAAACGTCGAAGCAAGGTTATTTTTCTAGAGAAACCGGAGTCGTCAAACATGGTCTTTAGCTTAGTCCATAATGCCGCTGATGATTCCGTGTTCCTGATATGCACGTATAATGCTGGATCAATTGTTAATATCAACTTTGCCTTCGTTTTTGCGTCTTCTGCTGGTTTAACTTCAAATCCGGCCGGAGGTTTGATGTACATGTCCGTCCCATCCAAAACCAGTAAGTTTTCAGCCGCAAAACACCACTCGTCATAATTCTCCCTGCCTTTTAACTTCGGCACACTAGCTATATAGTTCGAGTTCATGTTTCCGCGAATCAACAAGCACAATTTATCTATTTTAAACGTAAAATAACTGATAAATACGGGAGTAGCCCATAACCTATTAAAACTCGTTGAATGTCGGTAACAGACTAACTTTATTTTAAAGAGAACAAAAGACATACATTCCAATGTTAGTATAATCTTACTCACTAAGGTGGTGTCAATAGTAGGTAGTAGTAAAATTATTTTGATACAAAATACCTTCCTATTTACTAACAAGACTATTTTAACTCGCTCGATTCTATACTCTACGATCTCTGCCCTATGTACAAGCACGTAATTTTGATAGATGATGCTTGACTTGCTTGATTAAAAATGACACTCGCTCCCTTACAATACTTTCACTCTTATCTTCTTGAAATCTTCAAGTGTTGCCTCTTTCTGCAACTCACTATTTGCCTAACTATACAACTTCGTTTCTAGATCTCACTCGTCCTTGTAATGTTTCTTACCATGCTCAACTTACGGCTACCTTCCCTTGCAACGATCTCATTTAGGTACCTTTCGTATCATATTCGCGTTCCTAAGCAAAAGTCCCAGTTTCTGTTTCTTCATAACTACAAGGACGGAAATGAAAGCTTTGCGGCGTTACTGGACCCCTCTTGTTAAGTTGGATGACATCCACGACACGGTGAATTGTGTTAATCATTCTCAACTTATATGACCAGCAGCCCCTATCAGACATGCCAAATTTAGACATAATCCTCCATCTTGGATAACATTGCAAATTAAACAGCTTATGTCTCGCAGGAATAAACTTAAGAGCAGATAGATATAAGCGCAGACCTTCAGAGCTGAATCTTTCTTTTACAAATCTTTGCAGAATCGCTGCAGTAATCTGTGTGCTAATGCTCCTAAAAGACGCTATTTCCACGACCAACTCATTAACCGCAGTTCTTCCGATGCATGGAAATTTTTCAAATCTGTAGGCATAGGCAAGTCCCCTGCCAACCAGTGTAGTAATGTGTAAGGATTTGAACTTCAATGATCTTAATAAACAATGTCATACAAACACTTTCAATTGAATCCCGGCAAAATAACCCAAGCACCTTCAGTTTAAGAACGACTAAATGACACACAAGCATCTTCAGTTGAAGCCTGGGTAAATGACAAACAATCACCTTCAGATGAAGCTCGGCTTAATGTCAGATAAGCGCCTTCAGTTGAAGACTAACTCACTCAAAGAGCGTCGAAATTTGGGTAAGGCTTTCTATACCAAACCTTCCCCAATAGAACTCAACTCCTAGTTTCCCCTTATCCATGAAAGAGTTAGATTACATTAGATTACTCATGGCCCATCCGAAATCAATATGGAGTAAAAAAAACATGGAAGTGGCGATTGAGATGAAGCGATCCCTTTCCAATGAGTCAGCCGACAGGGAAAATGTGACTGTCGAGGACTTTTTTAAATATTTTATTAAAGATGCTTTTATTGAAGATCAGATTACACTTTCGTTATTTTTTCGCCCACCGAAGCTATTCTATCGACGTATCTCCGGAAAGCAGTAGAAGCTTCATTAGAAGGAGATAGAACTGTAGCAGTAAAAGCAGCAGCAGCAGTATTAACATCAGTTCCAGTGTTAACAGCGGTGAAAAAGTAAGCACAACAACACGACCAACGATGCTGCGCTAGAGGGAGATTGATCTGGAGGGTGTAGCCTCTGGATCAATTTTCCTCTCACTCACTCCACGACCGAACTACCGACAAAGTAACTTTTGGCAATTCACGGCACTTTATAGGCCATAATTATGCTCCGAACAACGAGACAGCAATGACACACAAATGCCTTCATAAAACACTTCTCAGTTTCATAAATATTTTACATAATAAACTAAAATAAAGAAAAAAATTTCGATACTTCTTTTACTTTCCTTTTCCTTTTTTTCCCCTTTTTTTCCTTTCCATAATTTCTTTTAATTACTCACATTAGTTATAAGCGAAATTCTTGTTACTAACAGCCTTGCCTTTTGTATGAACTTTGTTGTTTGAATTTTGATGTTTATTTTATATTGTACTAGCTGTTGCCCGCGACTCCGTCCGCGCGTTGATATAAAATAAGCCCCTATGAAAATAATGGGAGCAATATTTTTTCCTATTCCCAAGTTTTTTAAATAAATAGGCTTAATAAACTGGTGCGCTTTACCATCAACGATGGCATCACTGCTTACCATCAGGTGGGATTGCAGTCAAGCACTAGTTTATAATTATCAAAAAAAAAGAAAGTCCGCGTTTGCCCCCGTTTTCGCAACATTTTTTGTTATTGCTCTGCTCCTATTAGTCATAGCGGGATTGTATATAGCCTATTTCCTTTCTCAGGCTCTAGACTGTCGGTGTACTAAATTTCATTAGAATCGGTTCAGTAGTTTTGGCGTGAAAGCCGGACAGACAGACATATAGACGAGAGCTACTTTCGCATTTATAATATTAGTATGGATTTACTGACCACTGAAGAATTCATATTAGTGATTAAATCCGACTATGTAACACAAAAAAATCTTTTGTTTTTCGGGTTACCTAAGAGCCTGTCCAGAAAGCGCGATTTACGCGCGAGTCCACTCGCGCGTTTTGATTTGTATTGCGTCCAGATGCGGCGAAATCACGCGCGTATGTGATGAGACGGATTTGGTCAGTTATAAAAATGGACTCGGATACTGCGGTTGTGTTGTGCCTTGCATACCATCGATGGAAACGTCGTAAACGAAGAGAAAGTCGACGATTTAACGTGCATCCCATTCTACGTAACAGAATGACCTACAAGTTTTTTTTTCTCCTCGGAATCACCAGCTTCACAAAAAAATTCTACTATTTCTTCCCAGTTTCTACGCGTAATGGTTCTATTAGAATAATCTGATGATTCCATATCCCATATAGCTACCCTTTTCTCAATTTCGTCAATAAAAAGTCCCGTGTCAAAGTTTTCACGCTCCATTTTTATAAACGAATACGTCCACTCGCCACGGACACGCGCGTAATACTGGACGCTGCAACGGCGCCGGAGTATCTCGACTCGCGCGTAATGCTCGCGAGTCGAGAGTCCCGCTCGTTGCAAGCGTTTTACGCGCGAGTGCGGTAACGCGCGAGAGCATCTGGACGGAATGTACTTTACGACTTTTAGCTAACCCTACCTTCAATTTCGAATCGAAAATAGATTCCACGATAAAACTGTACAAAACTATAGACAATCATAGCTTATTTCATAACGATTTCAGTGACATACGGTGTGTCGAGCTGCGCTCTTTAATTTCAGAGGTATCGTAGTTTTAGCGAACACAATTTCAGCCGGGCGCACTCACACCACACACCCCCGGAGTTGCGCAATAGGGGCCGAACATTGGAGGGGTTAACCGAAATAAAATTTTTGAAATTGAATGTATATGCCAAATGACGAATGTACTGTCACTTACAAGTAAGCGGGCTTTATATTGATAAAAGAAGTTTGAAAATTATAGAGTTAGGAGATCAAGATATCCCCCTACAAACTCACAACTTCACATTTCTCATTAAGTAAGGGAACCAGCCAACCCGCACTGAGCAAGCGTGGTGATTACGCTCAATCCTTCTCGTATGGGAAGAGACCTATGCCCAGCAGTAGGACGATAAAAGGTTGATGATGAAGGGAGCCAGAATGTTCTTTTCTTGAGAAATAAATATCTTTAAACTGAAATATTGTAAGTACATTTGTTTCCTAATCGAGTACAAAAATTTATTTTCCTTCAAGGGGTATAGTCTAACGTCCGAGCATCATAATAGCAAGATTCAGAAATCGACACAGAAAGTACAACGCCATCTACCGAGCGTGATGTACAACTTACGCTCAAACAGCTACATATAATAGTACAGAGACCTTTTTGTGTTTAGTCGTGTACCTTAGCCTTAGCAGGTAAATGTGCACTGTTCTAAAGCAATATAAACATTTTGTTTTGTTCAGAATCCATAAAATAAGGACAGTTGAAATACTTCCTCCTACTTTTACGGCTATTAAAAAAAATACAAAGAGGTACGGATGGTTAAGGTCAGGTTGTCCTACTTATTACCTTTGTAAACCTAGGAAGATAAAAATTTTGGGTACAATGATAGATATTTGAGGAAAGTTGAATTATATTGTCTAGCGGTGTGTGAAAACAGAAACGTGAATTTAAATAAACGTTCTGATAAAAAAGTTCTATATATATATACTATAAATCTAAAAGGTAAATAATATTTTTAGAGCTTGTTGAAAACACCGTTCATGATTTTCTTTTTATTTTTTTCTAAGGAATAATTAATACAAAATCTATCGTTTAAGTCCTTATCGAGGTCGGACGCACGCCATATTTTCCGCAAAACTTCATCCCGCGTTTGCAATTATAGATGAACATACTTATAAAAACTTGAATTGATGATATTATTACAAAAAATGAGTATCTATGTAGTGAAACAACATATAGAAAATTTATATCTATGCAATACCTATCGATATTTGACACTCAGAATATGGAACTTAAATACCTACATAATTTCTAACCATTTACTGTAAATAAATAAGTACCTACATATGTAGGGTAAATTATTTCGTTCATGACGTAATGTTCCGAACATTATTATTTTACACTGATAGTTTAGACGCGCCACAATACAAAAAAGTTGTATGTACATTGTACACGACATATAAAAAGATGCTGAACTTGATCAAACTATAACATTATAAAATTATAACAACGTAAAGTGTAACAAACTACATATATTTCATATTACAGAGCTTCAACGAGGAAAAAAAGATAAAAATCACACAAACTTCTCTAAACACCTAACCAAACAAATTGTTGAATAGTTGAAAATCTGAATAATCAGTTGTTTGCGATTTCCATACAATGTTTTTATTATTTAATGTTTATGTATTATCGTTTAAATTTATCGATTTATTATAAAAGCTGCGAAATGTAAGGAAATAAAATAATTATGTTACTGCTATTTAATCAGTGATCGCGAAATTAGTCGAAGCGCAACTTTATCAATGGCACTTTTGTTTCTTTTTGACTAGATGAAGCCGGCATTTCCTAACTGACTACCTCTGAGAAGAAATAGCCGAAACAAACTCAGGGGGGGAGGGTCTTTTTTCAAGTCCAGACATTAAAAATGAAAATGTTTACAATAATTTACCTTATAATCCATCCCTATAAAGTGCGTATGTTTGTATGTCTGTCTGTATGTATGTGCCCGAAGTTGCTCAAAACCCTCACCACTATAGATAATCATATAGATCTGGATGCGCTGAGTTAAAAAAAAAAACAAAAAAAAAAACAAAACAAAGAATTTTGTTTTTGTCTCGGTCCTTACGCATATTGCTTAACAACAATGCTTAACAGAGCGAGCAGCTCAGTCCCAAGCTTTGCAAAGTTTGGCCTTTATATGGTTCTTAAATCGTTTAATGGGTAAGTTTCGAATGTCCATGGGAAGCTTGTTGTAAAAGTGTATACATTGACCTATGAACGAGTTGCCTACTCTGTGGAGACGAGTGTGATGTACAGCACGATTGTGTTTGTTCCTGGTATTTATATTATGAAGTGCAGCGTGTGAAGCCTCCTCGGTCAGACTCGATGCTGTTATCCGCGCTAAAGGTGGCCATATCGAACAATAGCCTCTTTTTTATTTATTGTATATGTCTTTTTTCGATACTGAAGTTACAAAGTAACACTTCGAGTGGCGACCCCTGTAGAATGACATTTCCGTATTATCATTACTATAAAACCCGTTAGTAAAATCGTTTGTTTTAAAACTAATACTCAATATGAACTTTAATTAATAAGAAGTCAAGTGTCAGTGATTGACTACTGGAAAGTCAAAATGACGTCATATTGTTAGTAGATTAGGAAACTTGTAAAAATAGATCATTATGAGGTCACTGATTGGACATTTTTACACTATTGTAGTTGCAGACTAGGGCCCCCCTGGACCCCCTCTCACTCATTCAGAAAGTTCTGTTTGGATCGAGGAATAAAACACATGCTTAATGTTGTGGCAAGTCCACGGTCCAACGGACAAGTCGACAGGTATAATAGAACGATCCTAGAATCATTGACGGCACAAAGTCTCAGGGATGATGATAGGTGTTGGTACGATAAATTAGGCAAAAATTAAATGGAGATTATACAATTCAATTCAAAAGAAACAAAGGAAGACTACCTGCTCGAGAGTATACCTAAGCTTGATGAACTGGTTAAAGTTACCTTTCAGATTAGCAGTAAAAGTAATAAGCTTATGCCTTCGTATGAAGGACCGTACAAGGTTATCAGTCCTATGTAACGATAAATAGAAAATAGCTCCAATTGCTGGATTTGAAGGAATGAGGAATAAAAAAAAAAGACTACAGTTGCCTCTGATCGAATGAAACCTTGGATTTATATGGCCGCCTTAGAAGTTGAACAGGATAATAATTGACAAAATCAAATCAAAATCAAAATCGTTTATTTCAAATTAACCATCACTTGGTACTTTTGAATAGTCAATGTCGGTCAGTTCAAGAAAAGTAAAGCTAAATTGCACGTTCCAAAGCGTAGATCTCTATGGAGAAGAACGTGCAAGAAACTCCATGGACACTCTTTTAAAATCATAATATATGGGTTACATTTCTTCGTTACATATTTATGTTGCTTCTATCATGTGAGCACAATATAAAATTAATTAAAATATAAAAATGTATTAAGCCCACTGGCAGTTAAGAGATGACCAGTCTCCACTGACGGCCCCCGTTCACGAGCATGACGCGCGCATCAGCCCCACTTAGCTCAACCATATTGAAGGGAACCAAATGACCCAACAACACGCGCCACCATCAGCAAGACATTTGAGTGAGCATGACAATTCTCAATGCCAATCTCGCAATGTCAAACAAGTTATATATATATATATATATATAAAAAAAAACAAACAAACTACAGTCCATGGTGCCTCACACTGGTGACAGTGATGGAATGTCAGATTAATTTGTATACAACATTTCAATTTTCAAATAGGCATCTACTGTCGTATTATATACAACTTATTTCAAGTTACGTTTTCTTTGGTTTCAGGTCGGGCACGGGAAATCAAACGGGTGACCACGTGACTTGACCTGACAAAAACTGTTATCGGTTGATCTATTTAGCTAATCTACCTCTGAGAGGGATGGTTGGCTAATATGGATGGATAAATGGATATGTTTCAGGTCTGGCACGGGAAATAAAACGGATATCCACGTGATTTGACCTGTTACAAAAACGGTTATTGGTTGATCTATTTGGCTAATCTACCTCTGAGAGCGATTGGCAAATAGGTTTGGTTGGTTAATATGGATGGATAAATGGATATGTTTCAGGTCAGGCACGGCGATTCGACGCCTGGCGCTCGCCCCGAGTGCACGTCTTCCCCCGCTCCGCTACGTGTCGTGCCTGCCGCAGCGCCGCTCTCGCCGCTCGTGCCACGACCGCCGCGCTCGCTCGTGCCGCATTGCCGCGCTCTTTTGAACCGCTCGGCCGCGCTCGCTCATTCCGCCGCGCTATCGCTCGTACTACGTGCGTCGTGCCCTCGGGTGTGTCAGTGTATTGTGTTAAGTGTCTACGTTGCTGCACCTGCCGAGCAGTGTATCGCCCTGCATCTAAAGCTACAGCAACGCTTCATCCTATTCCTACAGAGTTGGTCAAAACGTACATCCTATTCCTAGCAGAATAATAGTCAAATTGTACATCCTATTCCTAGCGGAATAATCGTCAAATCGTACTTTAGTCGGTCGGGTTGGCTCGCGAAAGTGAGTTAATCCCTCCGACTACCGGGCGAGTAGTCACTCCCCGCTTCAACGCGCCCCAGTCATAGAATAAAGAGAGGGAAGTACGTTATCTTCATACAAACGGACCGCGCGCGGCTTGTATGTTTGCGCCATAGTATCTATGCGTCGCCGCACGCACACCTAAACACAATAATAGAGTGCCTATGACTGCGCTAGTCGCGGCTAGCACGGAACGAGGTTCGCGCGTCACGGCTTTTCGGCACATTAGCTTTTAAAAAATGATCACATAAACTGCAAAGTTGGTATGTCTATTTATGAACAAATAAAAGACTTATATTTTTCAAATTATATTTCTAAAAGTTATTTACAAGGATACGGATATATTACACATTAAAGTTTAATAACAACGCGTTTCGTAATAGTCGAAACCGAAGAAAGTAGGTATTTTTCTGTAGCTAATTTGTATTAAATGTGTGATTCAATAGATGTTATGTTTGTATTATTTATATTTGTATTAATTAAAAATAAAAATAAATATGGTTCTTTATGTGTACAAAACTAAAAATAAAAATTACAAAAAAAAAAACTGACTAGTATATGTAAACTAAATACTAAGCAAATAATTTAAACATAAGCTCTTAGTCTATAAATATTTGTTAGCGGTTTGGGCGACAACCGTAACCGACGAAGCGCGGACAGTCGTCAACCCTAAGACAGTAGGCAATTAAATCGCGGATTGGGTCGCAGATAACCTACTTCCCCTCTTTATTCTATGCCCCAGTGAAACCTAACGGTGCCAACGAATCTGTGTGGCGTCGGAACTCCTGCCCGATCCTCCTGTGTGTGTGTGTGTGTGTGTGTGTGTGTGTGACCCCCCACCCCTCTCACGACTCGAAATTTCAATATGCCGCCTCGGCATGACAGGCCAAGGACACCAACTTATTACTATAGTGTCGGCCTATCTCCCACCCATATCCGCTGCTGAGAATCATCAACTCTTAGCAGACGACATTGCCCTACTTCTTGGGTTGAGTGATTCCGTTATAATAGCGGGCGACCTCAATGCCAAACACACAGCCTGGAATAGCACCAGGATCAATTCCAGAGGCAGACTCTTGTTTGACCTCTCCACCCACTTAAACTTCGATGTCGTGGGCCCCATGACCCCCACTCACTTCCACAACGAACCCGACCACACCCCAGACGTCCTCGACGTAGCGCTCCTAAAGAACGTCAACCTACGGTTAGACTCTATAGAAGCACTATCAGAGCTGTCGTCTGACCATAGCCCAGTCGTCATTCGACTGGCTCCCCGTACTGGCCTCTCTGACCCAGGTCAAGCACCTCAGACGAAAGTGGTAACGGACTGGAAGAAAGTAAGCGATCGGCTGAAATCCACCACATCCCCCACTCCATACCTGCACGCCTCGACTCTATCGCTGACACGACAGCCGCGATCGACTATTGCCTCTACCTGTATGAGTCTACTGCAATACCAAGAGGAAAAGAATACCATACGAAACGGAACACACTATTTCATTATTTTTCTAATAGTATAGCCTTTAGAGTATTTACATACATCTTTGCTTATGGTATGAAAAGTGTGTATTTATGATGATGATTACTATAAAAAAATGCTCGCCCAATCACTTTAAACAATAGATTAGCATAGGTAATCTGAGCTACATCAACCTAACTATATTTACCATTAGAACTTCTACTCACGAAATTTGGAATTGCCTTGAAAATTCATTTCACATGAATAATTTTGAAGTCCCCGACGTTTTTTGTAGGCCCGTTTTTGGATTTAGAACTTTGAACCAATGAACGAGCCCCGGCATGGTCTTGGCCCATTTTTTTTGTATATATCCTTGACTTACATTTTTCTTTTTCAGGTGTTCAACTGGCTGGATAAACACGAAATATATTTCTTGCAGTCTACACTGACTGAGGAGCCGAAAATGTACAGTTACCAGTATAAGACTAGTTTAAGATCACGACGAAAACGAATACGGAATACACAATATCATTATTTTTCCAATAGTTTCATCTTTAGAGTATTTACATATATCTTTGCTTATGGTATGAAAAGTGTGTATTTATTTACTTATATATTCTTATACCATTATTATTAGATAACACTAAAATCTATCAGCCCAGGATGATTACTATAAAAAAATGCTCGCCCAATCACTTTAAACAATAGATTAGCATAGGTAATCTGAGCTTGACGTATTATGCGGACGACACGCTTGTCACTGCCCGGGGGAGCTCGCACAGGGAGGCGACGTTGGTAGCCACGGCTGCGGTATCACAGGTGGTGAACCGCATCCGGCGCCTGGGTCTGGAGGTGGCCCTTGACAAGTCGGAGGCCATGGTTTTCCATGGCCCCCGGCGTGCGCCGGCGCCGGGATCGCATATCGTGGTCAGTGGGGCCCTGGGAATCGTGCGGTCCATGGCCCTGTATGGGGCCCCTGTGTGGGCGATGGACTTGACAGCCGGAACACTCGCCATTCTGCGCAACCCGCAGAGGGCGATGGCCGTCAGGGTCGTCCGCGGGTACCGCACGATTTCCCACGAGGCGGCTTGCGTCCTGGCCGGATCCCCGCCCAGGGACCTAGAGGCGAAAGTACTCGCGTCATTGTACCGATGGCGCGAGGAAGAGCGGAAACGGGGCTCCAGTCCGGTGCAGCGGCAGATCGAGCAGCTCCGAGAGGAGCTCCGTCAGGTCCTGGTGGTGGACTGGCGGCAGAGGCTTATGCGCCCTACCGCCGGCCTCGTTACCGTCGAGGCGATCCGGCCAGTACTCGACGACTGGCTCGGGAGAAGGCACGGCTCCCTGTCGTTCAGGGTGACGCAGGTGCTGTCGGGGCACGGCTGCTTCGGCAAGTACCTGCGTCGCTTAGGCAGGGAGCCGGAGGCTCGGTGCCACCACTGCGTCCAATGCGGGGAGGAAACGGCGCAGCACACGCTCTCCGAGTGTGTAGCTTGGGAGGAGCAGCGCCGTGTCCTCACAAATGAAGTAGGAGGCGACCTGACGCTGCCGGCAGTAGTGCGGAGGATGGTCGGTAGCGCAGAGTCGTGGGATGCAGTGGTGTCCTTCTGCGAGGACGTGATGTCGCAGAAGGAAGCTGCGGAACGGGAGAGGGAGATCTCAACTCCCTTCCCGAGACGCAGAAGACGCACCGGGCGCTGAAGAAGGGCGGATAACGCCCTCTTCCGCCCCCCATGAATGGGTCCAGGGGCGAGGGTTATGGGGAAGTCCCCACCTCCTATGGACCCCGAGGCGGAGGCGCGCGCAAGTGTCGACGCACGCCCCTGAGGCGATGCACGGGGTAGTTTAACACCCCACTACCCCGTGCAGGAGACGGGGCCCGGACAGACCGGGCCAGCACGAGGGTGTGAGGCCGTGGAAGAATTTAGACTCCCGCGGCCTCACGCGTTTGCTCGTGATAGAAGAGACACCGGGGTGGTTTTAGTCAGTAAAAGTCTGACAGACCCCGTCGCCCAACCCAGGGCGGCGGACATCCTATGAGGATTTCCACCCCGAAAAAAAAAAATGCATATATAATGTTCTATCAAAAAGAAAAACCTGAAGTTGCGTTCACCCCCGCTTCGTCTTCCTCAAGTGCTGCTTGTGGCCCACGATTGCCAGATAACATGCAACATAAGGATAAGAGAACTCTGTCAAATAGTACTTCAGAAGAAGTTTCTGAAGCTTTTTTTTTTTTTTTTATTAGTTATAAACTAGTGCTTGACTGCAATGCCGCCTGATGGTAAGCAGTGATGCAATCGTTGATGGTAAAACGCACTAGCTTATTAAGCCTATTCACTTAAAGAAATACTGAGTGAATAGGAAGGAAGACAGCAGTTGAGCGAGGTGATGCAATGTTTAACCCAACAACACGACCAACGATGCTGCGCCAGAGGATGATCTGGAGACCCTCCACGACCAAACTCCCGACACAACAACATTAAGCACATCGTACCCGGTACACATCGCAACACAACTGCTCAGACCCGTCTTCCGTACGGCTTCACCAGACATCATGCCGGAACACGACGAATCGCTTGGCGGCAAGACTTTGTTTGGTGGGTGGTAACTTATGCCGGCGGCTGATGTTGTTGCCTACCACCGAGAAAAAAAGAGAAAAGCTTGTATCAAACCGCCAACCGTCAAGCCGGGGAACGGTTGTACGGGATCGAGTTTGGTCCCGTATGATTCTGAAAGTAAGGACGACGAGCGGCGGCCCAAACCCAGTGGCTGCGACTCATCTCGCAAGCTCGTCATCACCATCAACACTATGAACCGTACCGGGGCTGACTCTAGTGAAGATAACGGCCCGCTGCTCAGCCCCAACCTCAAAGATGACACCAACGAAAACGTCATTACGCAAAATAGGAAAAAAAATAAAAGACCATATATTAATATTTACCATTAGAACTTCTACTCACGAAATTTGGAATAACATTGAAAATTCATTTCACATGAATAATTTTGAAGTCCCCGACGTTTTTTGTAGGCCCGTTTTTGGATTTAGAACTTTGAACCAATGAGCGAGCCCCGGCATGGTCTTGGCCCATTTTTTTTATATATCCTTGACTTGCATTTTTCTTTTTCAGGTGTTCATCTGGCTGGATAAACACGAAATATATTTCTTGCAGCCTACACTGACTGAGGAGCCGGAAATGTACAGTTACCAGTATAAGACTAGTTTAAGACCACGACGAAAACGAATACGGAATACACAATATCATTATTTTTCCAATAGTTTAGTCTTAAGAGTATTTACATACATCTTTGCTTATGGTATGAAAAGTGTGTATTTATTTACTTATATATTCTTATACCATTATTATTGTTCACTATAATCACTTATAGGGGCTTTGAGGTTTGAAGTAAAACCACCAAATTATCAGTAAGTACACACAGCTTAAGGGCACGTCTAGTCGCCACTCGGGATAGAGTGGGAATGCCTTGAGGTGCTACATTAAGCTGTGTGCCACATTTAATTGTATATACATAGATAACACTAAAATCTACCAGCCCGGGATGATTATTATAAAAAAATGCTCGCCCAATCACTTTAAACAATAGATTAGCATAGGTAATCATCTAAGCTACTTCAACCTAACTATATTTACCATTAGAACTTCTACTCACATTTTCGATACAGCCCAATTGGTATATAGACTCCTGGTATTGGACAAGGAAATCTGTATCCGACATCATATAGAATAATAAAATAAACAATAGTTTAATATTGTTTATTTTATGTCATATAGTTTTAGAATTAATAAAAAGAATATAAAAGCAAATGAGAATAATAAAATAAACTTGATAAGATATATGTATAGATTACTAGCTTTCCGCCCGCGGCTTCGCCCGCGTGGAGTTCGGTTATATGGCGCTTTTTAGATTTCCCTCGGGAACATCAAATTTTTCCGGGATAAAAGGTAGCCTATGTTCTTTCTCGGGGTCTAAAGATTATCTGTGCCAAATTTCATCAAAATCGGTTGAGAGGTTTAAGCGGGAAAGCGTAACAGACAGACAGACAGAGTTACTTTCGCATTTATAATATTAGTATGGATAATATACACCTGATACTGTTGAGGCCCCTTAACAATATGCAAATAGAATTTGTCATGACCGTAATTGTAATTATTTATTATCGCCATTTAATTTCCAAGAATTTAAAAATGCAATTTCAAGACGAAGCACATGGCCTTGATGGTATTGTTAAAGCATGAAATCATTTTAAAGTCAAGCATATTCTAATTTCCCGATTCCCTCCTATGTACTCCCTACTTCCATGCACATCTGGCTTAAAGGGCTAGATCCCGTGCCATTTGGGACTTACTAAAAACAAAACCAGCAACTTCTCTCTGGTTCAAGACCGGATACATAGTCCATAGACAGCAAGCAATCTCTTTGACATTCATCATTAAATCATCGATCAAGCTTCAGACCAAAATCAGATAAATCAGCAATTAGCGAGTGCATCTTTAAACCAAGGTGATTTGTGTTCAACGTGGGGGCCCCTACGCAACAGGCTGAGCGAGAAAACCTGGATATTCTGGTGAGTTCCATTCGATCCTTCTATCCATCTTCTGTAATATGCTTGAATTAAGAATTTCTCAGTAAGACGCGCCTCGTGACGCAGTTCCATTTATCGAAGGAATTTATCAAACCACCAAATTATTACAATACACAAACATATTTTTTGGTCCTTCGAGACGGATTTGGAATTCGGAAAGTGATACTGGGGAATTCTGAGCCTTTACGTTGAACACATAACCCTATCAATTCAGTGAATATTTGTCATTTAAACATAGCATAAGCAAGCGTTAGTTATTCATCAATTTCGTTGTCAAGTTACACACATTTAGCGAAAATCAAGTTAAAATCTTGTCAGCCATTTTGTCGCAGAGCGTCGTGTTTTACCAACAAGCGCGTGTTCCGTTATCGTTTGTCCATTTCAAGCGTTGTTTTAAGTGTAACATATAGCACTAAAAACATCAATTTATCATAAACATATCAATTCGTGTTTCAACATAACACGAAACATAACACAACATTTATAACCCGTGTATCATATAACACGGTTATAAAACGAAATCAAACACACAAAGGTCCTTCGAAAAATAACATCATATTATCAATCGATTTAACAAATCGATTTAATATTTAGTGATCGTCTCATACACCCCGCAGTAGCAGCTTGTTAAGCTGTGCTTCTGTACTCGCTGTCTGTCAAGTGTCAAGCAGTCTTTGTTTACGGACAACTTATTTACTTGTAATTTGAGAAAATAATTACTTGTAGTTTATATTCAATCAATCAGAATGAGTGAGACATCGGTGATGCATTGTCAAAACAAGCGGAACTTGGCATATAAACGGATGCAGGACGCTGTCTCCTGCGCACGTCAATGTCGAAATGATGAGGCGTTTTTGCCGCGATTTGAAACGTGGTTCTCTCGTCTGGAATTACTCATGGAGACTTTTAATGATTCTCATGTCAAGTTATTGTGTGAATTAGAGAAGTGTAAAGCCTCTCCGGAGAGGTTCCAGCAGGAATCGGAGGTTCAAGCGAACGCAGACGACCTGCATTTTGAGTTCATAGAAATCAAACGTGAAATCATGCCAACTGATAAGTCATCAGAGAAAACACCCACCAGAAGTAACAGTAAGTTGCCCACGATAAAACTACCAATCTTTTCTGGGGAGTTTAAAGATTTCCCCGGTTATATAGATCTGTTCAATACGCTCATACATCGGAGAACAGACTTAAATAACGTAGAGAAATTCCAATACTTACAAGCCTCTCTGGCAGGGGAACCAGTCAATATCATTAGGCCATATCCTATATGTGAAGCTAATTCTTTGAGTGCATATGAAGCGTTGGTTAATAGGTATGATAACAAACGGTGCCTAGCGTTTTTATGTTGGGAGCAGGTTATTAATTCTAAACCTATGTCTTCTGGCTCGGCTCAACATTTGAGAATGCTGTTGGATACTTTTAATGAGAACCTGTCCATGCTTTCTAGCCTAGGGCTGCCCACAAAGGACTGGGATTTCATTTTATTTCATTCCTTGTTAACAAAATTCATATATAATAATACAATTACAATAACATAATACAATTCAGGCCAATTACAATAGGCAAATTAGCAAAATTTAATAGTAATTTACAAAATAAGTTAAATGTTCTGGAACATGATATGCTAATAAATTTTATGATATTTTTTGAAAAGATGTCGAAAAATATATTCCCTAAGTTTGTTTTTAGTGAGTGGGCAACTAAAGGTATTAGGGTCAGTAGGGAAAGACTGTATGAGCTATACAGCCTTAAGTCATTCTTCAATACTGAAACCTTTAATAAATATGTGAACAGATATTCTAAATTATTCAAAAATATTTGCAAGCTGGCGAAGGCCCTGTACATTAGCGACAAGATCAAATCGGCAGACAATAAAATAAAGACTGTGTGGAAACTTATTAATAGTGAAACTGGTAGGAATAAATTATTCAGTACAGATTATTTATTGGAGACTCCACATGGTCCCAAAAGCTCTAACGTAGAGGTGGCCCAAGAGTTTGTGAATTATTTCACCAATATACCTCTTAGGACAACGGAAGCTCTAAACTCCTCCCCAGAAGCCTCGATTGATTTGTTAAAAGCAAACTTGCCAGGCTGTCCGGTTGAATTTCAATTCAAATATATAAACCATATGACAGTCATAAAGGCTTTCCGGCAAATAAAAGTCAAAATAACCGAAGACCTTTGGGGAATGTCTGTTAAAGTATGCACATCCATAATTGAGACCATAGCACCATACTTGGCTTTAATATTTAATTTGTGTGTAGATCAAGGCGTCTTTCCAGATATAATGAAATACAGTAAGGTAATACCACGTTTTAAATCCGGTGACCATAAGGACACTAATAATTACAGACCCGTATCGGTATTGCCTGTTTTCAGTAAGGTGTTTGAAAAAGTTATGCATAATCAAATGCTTTATCATTTTAACAGCAATACAATCTTTCACGATCAACAGTATGGGTTCACCAGAGGACGTTGTACGACCGACGCTGGTGTCACTTTATTGAAACATATATTTGCAACGTGGGAAGAAGCCCAAGATGCGATAGGGATTTTTTGTGACCTGTCAAAGGCTTTTGATTGCGTCAATCATGAAACCTTACTTTTAAAGCTTGAACATTATGGGCTGGGCAAACTTGCACTCAGCTTGGTAAAATTAGCAGCTTATTTAATTGATAGACAACAGCAAGTTCAGATAAATGGTGTCAATTCTCTGGGTTTGAAAGTCAAAATGAGTGTACCCCATGGCTCAATTTTGGGTCCTTTCCTCTTTTTAGCATACATAAATGATCCAGCGCATCTATTAAAAAAACAACCACATATTGTATTGTTTGCTGATGATACTTCGTTAATTTTTAAAATCAATAGACGTTTCAAACTTTGAGGACGTAAACAATGCTTTACAGCAAGTCCAAAATTGGTTTACCGCTAATAATTTAGTACTAAATGAAAAAAAGACAAAATGTATAAGATTTGCGTTACCAAATGTTAAAAGTACTTACTCCGATATTGTATTGAACAAGGAGAAACTCGAAATCGTCGAAAACACGTTCGTTTTCCTGGGGATCACGCTTGACACGAGGCTACAATGGGGTCCTCATTTAACATCTCTGACAGGACGGCTTAGTTCAGCAGCATACGCTGTCAGAAAAATCCGTCAATTTACTGATGTAGATACTGCGAGACTAGTCTATTTTAGCTACTTTCATAGTATCATGTCATACGGTATTTTGCTTTGGGGACGGGCTGCATACATAGAGTCTATTTTTATTCTGCAGGAAAGAGCTATCAGAGCCATATACAATCTCCGCAGACGCGATTCTCTTAGGGAACTGTTTAAAGAAATAAACATCCTTACGGTCCCTTGTCAATACATTTATGAAAACATTATGTATGTTCGGAAAAATATTCATCATATCATATCTTTTTAAGAAGATAAGTGACAGGCACAATTTTAATACTAGGAATAGAAACAATTTAGATCAACCTCAGTTCAGACTAGCTAAAGTAAATAGTTCGTTTATGGGGTACTGTGTAAAATTTTATAATAAAGTACCGCTAGAGATTCAACAGCTCAATGAGTCCAAATTTAAAACATGCATTAAACGCACGCTGTGTAAGCAAGCATATTATAAACTGGAAGATTATATCCTTGATAAAAATGCTTGGATAAATGCCAGTCCTGCTCCACAGCCACAGACAATTTTGTAGGTTTGGAAGAGATGCCATTCCCCCTTTTTGTTGTTTTCTAAATATTCCTTTTTTATTTTATTTGTTTATTTCAACGTTGTGCACAATATTTTGCTACCATTATTTTGCAATAGTATTGTATAATGTAAAAGCACTTTTCAAGTTTGTGAATGTGAGGCACCATGGACTATAGTTTTGACATTGCTAGATTGGCTGTTGAGAGTTGTCATGCTCACTCAAATGTCTTGCTGATGGTGGGGCTTGTTGTTGGGTCATTTGGTTCCCTTCAATATGGTTGAGCTAAGTGGGGCTGATGCGCGCGTCATGCTCGTGAATGGGGGCCGTCAGTGGAGACTGGTCATCTCTTAGCTGCCAGTGGGCTTTATTCATATTTTAATTAATTTTACATTGTGCTCACATGATAGAAGCAACATAAATATGTAACGAAGAAATGTAACCCATATATTATGATTTTAAAAGAGTGTCCATGGAGTTTCTTGCACGTTCTTGTCCATAGAGATCTACGCTTTGGGACGTGCAATTTAGCTTCACTTTTCTTGAACTGACCGACTTTGACTATTCAAAAGTACCAAGTGATGGTTAATTTGAAATAAACGATTTTGATTTTAAATTGGATAAAATATCTCGGGAAGCTTTTCAGTTATCTTCTAAAGGTAGTGAGTTTCCTACATTTTCAGAATTGCAAACCTTTTTAATGGATATATGTAATGCATCAGAGCGTTCATCTTTAACTAATATCACTAATAGCAATAATGTTGTTAATAAAAATAATGCCCAACCCAGACTTAAACAATCAAAGCCTGTACCTACTATGTTACTAGCACAAACATCTAGCCCTGGTTGTGTACTGTGCCAATCAAATCATGCCCTTTTTATGTGTCCAACTTTTATTTCTAAATCACCTCAAGAGCGTTCCAAACTAGTAAAGCAGCATAAACTTGGCTTGAATTGTTTACGCCCTAATCATACAATCGAAAAATGCCTCTCCCCACACACCTGCAAGACCTGTAATAAAAACACAATAGCTTGTTGCACTTTCCTTCAAACAAACAGAATAATAATTCATCAAATCAAGATAATTCATCTAAAAATCAAAATATATCAAACAACAATTCTTCTAATAATCAATCAGTGTCAGGTGAGTCTGATGAACATGTGACCCCTGTTACCTCCTTGTCAAATACTTCTAACTGCGGGTCCAAGTCCTCCATTGTGTTGCTGGCCACCGCTGAGGTCGAAGTTAAGGATGGGTACGGCACATATCAAAGGGTCCGAACCTTGTTAGACCCGGGTAGCCAAGGTCATATAATATCAAATGCATGTGTCAACCGTCTTGGTTTGACCCGCTATAAATCAAACACGCCAATGTCTGGGATCGGTGAGATGCCAACCCAGTCATCAAGCAAGGTGTTTTTGAAGATCCGTCCAGTAAGTAAGACAGGTCCGCTGTTTACTACTGAGGCTGTGACTCTTAACAAATTTTGTAACAATATGCCTAATCATCAAATCAATATCAATCAATTCAAACATGTTACGAATATCAAATTAGCAGATGAGCACTTTGACAGGTCTCGTCCAGTTGATATTATCATTGACGGAGAAATCTTTCCGCAGATTTTATTGCCAGGCAAAATAGACGGTGGAGATCATATGCCATCAGCTATCAATACCGTCTTTGGGTATGTCCTTATGGGCAAGACCTTATCAGCTGCTATTCCCAAACCATTATCAATCAATCATTTGTCTCTGGATGTTAAGCTTGACGATGCAGTTCAGAGGTTTTGGGAGTTAGACAGCATACCATCAACATCCAAACCTATTCTTTCGGCGGAAGACCTTCGCTGTGAAGAAATCTATCAATCAACTCATCAGCGTGACCCTGATGGTCGTTATGTAGTTCAGCTACCGTTTCGTGATCCTCAACCATCATTTGAGGGATCATTTAACATTGCCCTTTGGCCATTTCATCATTTAGAGAAGCATTTGCTTAATCAGCCAGCGTTTCATCACCAATATCAAAAGCATGTCATGGAGTATCTATCATCAGGTCAGATGGAGATTGTGTCACCGGAGGAGTGCCAGTCCCCAACTGCCTATTACATACCTCATCATGCGGTTGTGAAGCCTGAGAAGTTGCGCGTCGTGTACAACGCCTCCTGCAAAGATAGGAGCGGAGTCTCGTTCAACGACACCCTCCTTACCGGCGCAAAGCTGCAGGCGCACATCTGCAACATCATTTTGCGTTTTCGCCTCCATGCCATTGTTTTCACTGCCGACGTACGACAGATGTACAGGCAAATCATCATCTCGGATCATCATCGAGATTACCAACGAATCCTGTTCAGAAGTTCACCTGATCAATCCATCCAGGAGTACCGTCTCAGCCGAGTCACCTTTGGTGTATCATCAGCGCCATATCTGGCTATACGTACCATGCGCCAGCTTCGAAAAGGAAGGTTGACTACTTGTTCAGATCGCAGGATTTGATATTCCACAGAAGAAGCGCTGCTGCCCGCGTCTCTGGTGAGTTCCCTTAGTCGCCTCTTACGACACCCACGGGAGGATATGGGTTGGTACTATTCTAAGCCCGGTACCACACGGGGTTCAACAATACTAGTTCAATAATAATATAATAATACAATAATTACACCAATACAATAATTTCACAGCAAAAGTAAGCATTACACAGTTCATTTAATGTGTGGCAATAACAACATAAATGTAGTATAAAAATTTAACCTAACCTAGCTTCCTTCACAATTCGCTGTACGATGCAGCATGACGGCATGATATAGTGTTCCAATGGCGCTTTGTACTCGTAGAGAGGTGCCGCTACCGTGCGTACAGCTTGACGAAGAATCGAACAGACCCTGGACAAAAGCGGAGCTTTCTTCTCTGCAATTATGAATATAGTAGACATCTGCAGTCGCGGCAACAGCTCCTTCTTCCTCAGGAACAACAGCGCCTCTCTGACAGCGGCCACTGCGATGACTGACGGGTACTCGACACAAAGGTTCACCAGCTGACCACACATGACTAGGAACGTAGCTGCCACTTCAATCTCACCAGCATTACGCGTGTCGCACCACCACAACAAGTAAGGTATGTACTCTTGAGGGACTATTGGTTGCTTTGGGCAGTTCAATCTTAACATCACGCCTGTCTCTGCAGCCACCAGCTCATCAAACGTGAAAGCAGAGTTCGAGTTTTTGACCAGCTTCATCGCAGGTATGAAGGGGCCATGGAACTTCTGAGCTACCCAGAAGCAAGCTGCTGCGACGAGCAGCAGCGGCTTGTCCACCAGAACGTGCCCCACAACTGAGTCAAAGTACAAGCACGCTGTCTGGACGATGGCTGGGTTGCCGTCAGCGACATTAACTTTCATGAACCTGTTAATAACACCAACTCTGGTTATGCTGGAAGTTCTAGGCCTTTGCAGCGGCTTCCTCTCGTTAGCCAGAAGGTACTCAAACACAACTGTCGTATAGTTCCTATTTAAGCTCAGCATACACGACCCTTTCCAGAATTCAGGCGTTCTTAATCCGTCTTTATCGTCAGGCTTCTCTTGGGTGGCTATGACAGGCGGAGACAGACCCTGCAGTTCTAAAGCAGCCTTCAGAGGCGTGGGTTTATGTGGAAGTATTTTACTTTAAGCACCCTTGGGGGCTTGGGAATACTTGTAACTTCAATGTTGATGATCTTCAAAGAACCGTTTTGTCTTGGAATAAATGTTTTCGTAATGCTGGAAGAGGATCCTCTGGTTACGGTGTTCCTCTTCTACGCGCATTTTTTTTATCGGTGTTGTGTCTTGAAGACGCCATATTATTCAAGTTTGAGCTCACGACCGATAGAAAAATTATAGATACGTATATTTTGACAGCCTCCGTGGCGTAGCGGTAGCGGACGCGGCCGCTGCGCAAGGTGGCGCGGGTTCGATCCCCGCACAGTGCAAGTATTTGTATGTAAGTATTAATATGAATATTTGCACTGGTCTGGTCGTGCCTCGGGAAGCACGTTAAGCCGTTGGTCCCGGTTGCCATACGAACATCTAGTGGCAGTCGTTACGGGTTGTTGGAGCCCTCAAAAGTCCAATAATTGGTCTAACTGCAATGCTTCGATATCGCCTTCGGGTTGTGGAGGTCAGACGGCAGTCGCTTCATCGAAAATGTCGAAGTTTCACCAAAATCAGCAATTAGACTGGTAAAGCGGACCCCGGACCCCAAAGCTTTGGATGCGACTGGGATTAACGCTGAGATGATGATGATGATTTCATTGTATTCATTTGGGCAAATAAACATACCTAATATCGCACGGATATCATTTATTTGACTTGTTCTTATCATCAGTCACATAGATGTTCATTGTAGCCACGCACAAACATCAATTCAATGTTGACATGCGAAAAAGTACGCGACTATGCTAAATTGAAACTACGTCTACGTTACGGTTTTTAAGTTTTACCATCTATAAGCACAGAGATTTGGGTAGTGTATGTATGCATACCCTCCACAAAATCTCTGGGCACGCTCCTGTCCCAAGGGTGCTCAAAGTAAAATACTTCCACATAAACCCACGCCTCTGAAGGCTGCTTTGGAACTGCTGGGTCTGTCTCCGCCTGTCGCAGCCACCCAAGAGAAGCCTGACGATAACGACGGATTAAGAACGCCTGATTTCTGGAAAGGGTCGTGTATGCTGAGCTTAAATACGAACTATACGACAGATGTGTTTGAGTACCTTCTGGCTAACGAGAGGAAGCCGCTGCAAAGGCCTAGAAATTCCAGCATAACCAGAGCTGGTGTTATCAACTGGTCCATGAAAGTTAATGGCGCTGACGGCAACCCAGCCATCGTCCAGACAGCGTGCTGGGACGTTGACTTAGTTATGGGGCACGTTCTGGTGGACAAGCCGCTGCTGCTCGTGGCAGCAGCTTGCTTCTGGGTAGCTCAGAAGCTCCATGGCCCCTCCATATCTGCGATGAAGCTGGTCAAAAACTCGAACTCTGCTTTCCCGTTTGATGAGCTGGTGGCTGCAGAGACAGGCGTGATGTTAAGATTGAACTTCCCAAAGCAACCAATAGTCCCTCAAGAGTACATACCTTACTTGTCGTGGTGGTGCGACACGCGTAATGCTGGTGAGATTGAAGTGGCAGCTTCATTCCTAGTCATGTGTGGTCAGCTGGTGAACCTTTGTGTCGAGTACCCGGCAGTCATCGCAGTGGCCGCTGTCAGAGACGCGCTATTGTTGCTGAAGAAGAAGGAGCTGTTGCTGCGCCTGCAGATGTCTACTATATTCATAGCTGCAGAGAAGAAAGTTCCGCTTTTGTCCAGGGTCTGTTCGATTCTTCGTCAAGCTGTACGCACGGTAGCGGCACCTCTCTACGAGTACAAAGCCCCATTGGAACACTATAGCATGCCGTCATGCTACATCGTACAGCGAATTGTGAAGGAAGCTAGGTTAGGTTAAATTTTTATACTACATTTATGTTGTTATTGCCACACATTAAATGAACTGTGTAATGATTACTTTTACTGTGAAGTTATTGTATTGTTGTAATGATTGTATTATTGTATTATTGTTGATCTAGTATTGTTGAACCCCGTGTGGTACCGGGCTTAGAACAGTACCAACTCATATCCTACCATGGGTGTCGTAAGAGGCAACTAAGGGAACTCACCAGGGAAGCGGACAGCAGCGCTTCTTCTGTGTAATATCAAATCCAGCGATCCCCAACTCGCCTGCCAAGTGTGCGGATTATGGCAACCCACCCCAATGATGCACACGACTAAGCCAAGGCCCCTAGTCTCCGGCAGCTCCGCTATTCCTGGTCATTGTGGTAGCAGCCAAAGTAACGGCGGGGCAACGGGTGCGAAGAATCTCCGGAAGAGATCCGGCTACCAAAAACAACGACGGATTGACCTGGAAACACTGAACGTGCGCACACTGCGGACCGACGAGAGGGTTATTGAACTGGAGGAAGAATTGAGCAAGTTACGATGGGATGTCCTGGGATTATCGGAAGTCCGAAGAGAGGGTGAGGGCTCGATAATCCTTGAATCCGGTAACTTGCTCCATTTCCGGGAGGGCGACCATCGGTCCCAAGGTGGTGTCGGGTTCCTCGTCCACAGGTCCCTTGTGGACAATGTAGTGAAGATCGAGAGTGTGTCGACCAGGGTGGCGTTCCTGGTACTCAGAATAACCAAACGGTATTCGCTGAAGGTCATTCAGGTATACGCCCCGACCTAGGCACACTCTAACGAAGAAGTGGAGACTATGTATGAGGACATCGTTAAAGCCATACATAGCTCTAAAACTCACTACAACGTTGTCATGGGGGACTTCAACGTTAAACTTGGGAAACGGAGCGGTGAAGAGCTCGGACTGGGAAATTTTGGATTTGGGCGTCGGAACCACTGAGGCCACATGTTGGCTGGCTTCATGGAGAAGGAGGGACCCTTTATGATGAACTCCTTCTTCAAAAAGCGGAACCAGCGGAAGTGGACTTGGATCAGTCGCGACGGGGTCACTAAAAATGGGATAGACTTCATTATAAGGACAAAAAGGCACATATTCAATGATATCTCAGTGATCAACTCGCTCAAATGCGGCAGCGATCACCGTATGGTCAGAGGCACATTGAGTCTGAACATAGTGTCCGAAAGATCTTGCCTGATGAAGTCTACACTCCGGCCAGCACCCATCCAGATCCATAACTCCGAAGGTTTCTAGCTCGAGCTTCAAAATCGCTTCGAATGCCTAAGTGGCGACGTGGACGAATACAATGACGGGTTTGTAGAAGCTGTCCGTATGGTCGGGACAAAGTATTTTAAGACCCTCCGTACAATTAGAACTAAAAAGCTCTCGCACTACACTCTCAAGCTCATGGAGGATAGACGTGAGATGGCTTTGCGTTCGTCAAGTGATGCTTGCAGATACCGGCAGCTCAATAAGCAGATCTCAAAATCTCTGAAGCGCGACCTACGTCGGTATAATATATTAGTAACGGTGTTCCTCTTCTACGCGCATTTTCTTTAACGGTATTGTGTCTTGAAGACGCCATATTATTCAAGTTATAGCTCACGACCAATAGAAAAATAATAGATACGTATATTTTGACAGCATCCGTGGCGTAGCGGTAGCGGACGCGGCCGCTGCGTAAGGTGGCGCGGGTTCGATCCCCACACAGTGCAAGTATTTGTAAGTATTAATATGAATATTTGCACTGGTCTGGTCGTGCCTCGGGAAGCACGTTAAGCCGTTGGTCCCGGTTGCCATACGAACATCTAGTGGCGGTCGTCATGAGTTGTTGGAGCCCTCAAAAGTCCAACAATTGGTCTAACTGCAATGCTTCGACGTCGCCTTCGGGTTGTGGAGGTGAGACGGCAGTCGCTTCACGGAAAATGTCGAAGCTTAGCCATATCAGCAGTTGGACTGGTAAAGCGGACCCCAGACTCCAAAGCTGAAAAGGCTTCGGATGCGACTGGGATTAATGCTGTGATGATGATGAATAGATACGTATATTTTTAATAAGTTAAACATTTTTAATAAGTGGTAATATTACACTAAGTTTTATACCTACCAAAACTTCTACCAAGTGCAGCAAATTGTGAATCAATAATTGTAAGAGGGAGTCGCCTGTGTCTGTAACACAGTTTATACTAGCACGGACACAGACGGTCACTCTGTCTCAAAACGCATAGCATTGGACTTAATTGTTTTCTTTCTTTTTGTTTTTATGTCTGATTGAGATGGAAAAAATGTATTTGGTTTTTGAAATAAAGATTATTATTATTATTATTATTTTGTTTTATCAAATCAATACAAATTGACAAATATAAAAGGCATCAAAGATCAGGAGTGGTGGCTGGTGACGTCACTGCTCGCTAAAAATTGTAGCGTGCAGTGACGTCACACGAGTTTTCAACGCGCTGTGTCGTCGTCTGACTGACGGACTAATTATTTTTTGTTTAGTCAAATACCCTATTATATTCGTATAGTGAAAATGTCATACTGAGTGATTTATTTTGTAATCTGTGTCTATGTGTTCAGAAAAATAAGTTGATGTTAATACTTTATATTTATTTAAGATTGAAAAAACCAGCTAATCCGGTGAATGTTGAATGAATGCTTCAACATCAGGTAATCTAGTCGGAGCGATTCACATGTTAAGAGACTAATGAGTGCCATTTTTAACCAACTTCAATAAAAAGGAGGTTCTATGTTCAACTGGAAGTTAGTTATTTTTTCTCTCTGTGAGTATGTATGCATCCAATTAGTGTGGGCGTGGTGGTAAAAAGGCATTCAAATCGGTCCTTATTTTTCTTTTTAATCTCTTTAATTTTAATTTCAATAACATAATAACGTGTTTTAAATTTCTTTTTGTTTTGCATTCTGTAGTACCCAGTTAGTGTATTAACATTTCTTTAATTTTATAGGAAAAAGAACCTCAATGAAACACCATATTTTTGGATAGTTATATTCTTTTGAATGGCGAGTTGCTCAACAGCCTTTACCTCATTTGCCGTATTTGATTGATGCTACATGGTCCAAGGAATATCCATATATTATCATATTGGGAGCAGTTAAAATACATCTTCTCAGCGGAGTAAGAATCTTTTAGGGAAAAATTAATGCGTTTCCCACCTATATACAGTCTTTGCTATTGCTATTGAACTGCTCTGCACGGTTCGTGGTGAAGTCGTTGAGTAGACTTCGAGAATGATAAATATTTAGCAGTGAAATATTTCGTTGCAGTTTTAACAACAATTTTTTGCTTGGAGTGATTTGTTTCTTTTTTTGTCTTCAGTGCAGTAGTGCAAGTCACATTCACTGTGGTCTCCAAAGATGTTTTTGCCGCTGTTTAGAATATCCCTCTGAACTTTTATATGTTTTTCTGATTCGGTTAAATTTTGTGTTCGCCAGTGCCGTACTGAAGATCTTACAGCTGTTCTTAGTCGAATCAATGGTTCAGGTGTCAAAAATTTACGCGCCGGCAGAGGAATTGTAAACCGTTGTAATTGCGGATGAGATGGTTGGTACACTCAATTATTTGAATCAGAACGTCGAGATATGGTCTGCTTACTAATATATTTTTATATGTGCTGGCATTACCATCAGCAATTAATATATTAGGTATAAATTAATTTCCGAGTTGCTACGGAAGACTTAAATCCCTCTACCTCTGGCAGGTTGTTGGTTCCATACTAGAAGATAAACCGACGTGATTTTTAAGTATTTGTAAGCAGCAGGTTGTTGTTCCTTTTTATTTGCGCGGGTAGAAATTCCACAATACTTATTGCGGACCCCGATGTATAGAGCTTTTCCTGAATGATGTCCTATAGCAGCTGCAACACCAGACAATGCATTATATGTATTTATTTTTATATGAGGGTTTGCTCCAGCAACAGTCTGCTTTCACCGGTATCACCGGTATGTCATGAATGTCACCTCATAATCGAGCAGTAGCTGTTTCCTCCTGAGCTGTGACAATCATACTTTCTTTAGCGGCATTTTTCCACATGTTACCTACTTTATCATGACATTTACTATAAGTGAATAATGACATAACAGGTAGGTGCATCGATGCAACTACTTCATTAAAAATCGTTAGGCCTATTTCTGAAATGATGGCTCCTGATCACGGCGCCTTCGTTGACATTTAGTTCATTTGTTTGTGTTTCGTCGTGACTACTCAATTTGAATTTAGAATCACACATATTAAATTGAAAGAAGAATTTGGATAGAAATCCTATTTTATTTTCTTTTATTAGTTTAAGATTCTTCAATGTACGGACGACAGCAGGTCAAGCTACACGAAACTGTCAAATATTCCCAATCAACCTTGAGCTTTAATCCTATAGAGGTAAAGTTGAAAATCTAATAAGCATGGTGCTTGATATGCTGTTGGCTGTATATCCAAAGCGATCGTTATGGATCGCAATTTCAACCAGCCCTCAAAACAAAAAAATGTTGAAAATCAATAATTCTCCTTCCAATAACTTTTATATTCTCATTAATTGTATTCTGTAAAAAAAAAACCTCTGCCGTAGAACTTATGTCATATATTATAATAAAATACTTTGAAACTTATATATAATCTTTGAATTATATAATAAAATATTTTGAATTTTTGACTTATTTTCCTGTTCATTTCAAATTATACTTACTATTGCTGCCGGAATCTTTATATTAATTAATTCTTTGTATATAAATATAAAACGAACAGAATCGAAGTAGCATTTTTTTATTCTTCTTTACAATTTGATATGTCATGTTCAAAATAAAAAGAAAACATACCAAAAACAATAATGTTTTAAAAAAACGTTCTAAATAATATAAAAAGAGTATTGCTTAGTCGGCAATACTTACCTATGTAACATATACACCCATAGTTAGAAATTGGTACAAAAAAAAAAAATAAGGCGTAATAATTATAACGTCTCAAGATTATTCAGTCCGTTTCACTCAACGCTAGCACTACACTGATCGCGTTGTGTGTTTGAAGATAGCTGCGCACACATCAATAAAGTTGCCGTCTTGTACAAGCGTTCTTTTGTGAAATGGGTCTTAATAGCTTGTCGCTGCACATATCAAGATCAATGTGTTTATTACTGCATTATTGTATTCGTTAGGTACTCATGTTCAGCCAGCTATACATTATAATATACAGTATGTTAAATAACAGAGGGCGTTCCCTTAAACTCGTTAATATATATCATTAATAGATTAAAATAAAAATATCAGCATAGAAAAATAAGCATAAAAAATCCGAATAAAAAAAATTCTAATTGGAAATAAATTTGAAACCTCCTGTTTTAAATCAAAATAGTAGTCGTCATGTATAAATAAATTGCGACGTTGCCGTCTTTCATGTTCGCGTGTACAGTGTGTTTCTTTTACATGTCAATTTAAAATTTTTATTGAATATTTTCTTATTGGAAAAAATTTTAAAACATTTTGTTTTCGAATGGAAATATTTTTTTTAGCATGTATGTATGCTATACTATTTCAGGTTAACGGGAACGCCCTCTGTTAGTTAACATCCTGTATACAAGTATCATTCGTTTTCAGAAAAAGTGTATTACAAAATAGAAACTATTTCTACTGCTGAAACAATTTAAAGTCACTTCCTATTCTAAGAACTAACTTTTCAATAATTCCAACGCTATCGCCAGAACCAACACTTAGAAGTTATTCCACGAATCAACTACGAAATTTGTACTGAAACGAAAAATTATTTCATGTATTTCAGAAGTCTGCTTAGCTTAGTGGCGCCATCTAGCGATACTTCAATTTCTATTTCACTATCGGAGTTGAATGCGAACAACTTTTAGCTCTTTGCGTCGAAAAAAACGTTCGAGCATTTTATCAAGCGTGCAGGGATCTGTAGGTTTTTTTTTATGAAACCGATAAAGTTAGCCGTTTTTTCCGGAATCGTAACTATGACTGGTTTTTATTGCTCGAATTTGATGCGGCAGGCTGTGGTTTTGATACTTTAAACGTGTTCTCGTTTTGTTTCAGAGCGTTTTGTTTCAGAGCATTTTGTTACGCATAATTTTATAATTTTTGCAATACCGCCGTGGATTTGAATCCAGACAAGCGCTTAACTTTGTTTCTACATAAATAATTTTATCACCACTGCTCTTGAAAGGAGAATAGAAAAAATACTAACGAACCACTGGTAGACTTTAAAAGACTCTTCGATGAGAAATATGTGTATCAGCAGTGGAAATATTATTTATATTCTTTATTGTACACCAATCAAATATCGAACAAAATACATTCAACACAAAAACATACAATGGCCTTCCAGGCAACCAAAGAATGGACAGATTCTCCCGAACCACAAATGGGATTGTCGTTGGTGCAAACAATATAATAAACATCATTATTACTACAATGCATTGTCTCCCGTTTAGCTAATTATCAAGCAATTACCAAAGACTTTGGAAATATATTCCTATCGAATCAAAAATCGGACCAGCGGTGGCCTATTGGTATCTGCTGCGACTTACAAGTTGTGGTTCGTAGGTTCGAGCCCCATTAGGGCTACATCATCACCGCTACTCTCAAAACGAAGGAAAATATCGTGAGAAAACTGGCATTTCCTAGAGCCGAAGACATCTGACATCTACCAACCCGCACTGGGTCAGCGTGTTAGATTACGGCCCATTTCCTCTCACCGAGAGGAGGCCTGTGTCCCAACATTGAAAACATTTTATTTAGGCTGATTCTGTCTATCTATCTTTAAATTATGAAAATGAGACGCATGACAGGTGATTTTGACGTTGTGACGTTTAATTATGTAGGTACCTCTATAAATCACTTGCAATACATTTCAGTAGCTGCCGTGGTTAAAATGTATGGTTTGGCGAAAAGGGTAGGAAGGTTTCATTTTTTATAATCACTTATGAAGCCCTCAGCTTTAAAGTGCCTCTACGGTACCCTATAAACAAAATCCGCTGCCATTCCGCCAAAACCATTTCAAAATTGGAATTGGCGCACCTCCTAAGCGGATTTTTATGCTAGCCAACACACCCATGCACTTCACTTCAACCTTTCTTCCTCGCATTTAGGCTCACATTTGCTTGTTTTAGCTGAATTACCAAAGATGTTCTTTTCGAAGCCCGTGCATAGAAAACACAGATTTGAAATGAGGAACTCACGGCTTATCCTATTGAGTGTTAGAAAGAGTAGTCTGACCTCCACGGTACGCCTGTTCTTAATACTCGAAAGCGTGTATTGAAGTTGCGAATATTCATTTTTCTAGTTTATTTTTCATTCGGAACTTCGGAAAACGGAAATTCGTTTTTACTTCAACTTTTGCAGGCATAGCTCGCACTCTAAGCCTTTGCACGGGGATTTCATTAATCGATCTCGAAAGTCTTTCTTCAACTTTTTTTTTTTTTATATGAAACTGTACCACCAAAATATGCTTTTTCTAAAAACAAGCCTATGCAATCATGTAGCATGTCGCAGAATTAAGAAGAAAACTATTGACTAAGCTCTTTAATTCCCCGTTTTATTTCCCATGTGGTACGGATAGAATTTCCAGTGTGGTACTGGGGATAGAATAGTACCAATCCATATCCTCCCGTGGGTGTCGTGAGAGGCGACTAAGGGAACTCTCAGCTGGGAAGCGGGCAGCAGCGCTTCTCCTGTGGAATATCAAATTATTACAATCCCCTGCCAAGCATCGGGATTACGGCAATGGAATGAAAGCCTTGGGGGAGGCCTTTGTCCAGCAGTGGACGTCTATAGGATGAGAAGAAGAAGTTCTTATCTTGTTTTTAAAATGGATTTAATTTAGTTTCATGATTTTTTGTACGAGTCATATTAAATATTTTTCTAACTTTCTTTTTTAATTTTTTAGGGTTCCGTAGTAAACGAGGAACCTATTTTGATGAAAGTAGATCTTTGTAAAGTCCAGGAAAAACATTTTTGAATGTCTAAACTGTGTAATTTAAGCCGTAAGCATTTATTTTATAATATTATTTCTCCAAGGGTCTGAAACGGTTTTCTCCCCTTTTCTCTCTTTCTATCGAACCGACCCACCAATCGACAGATATTCGTCCCTGGTACCATGGAATACTATTTTCAAATTATTCCGCTTCACTGTTTATTTATCTTTATGTACTTTGTACGATTTCCCCTTCATTTCCTATACTTTCTTTCCCCTCAAGCGGTTCTGTTAGTACCTATAGTGCGAATTTTCCGCACGGGTCAGCTAGTTTTTAATAATTAACATATTTTATTATCCTGAAAATATCTTTATTCAAATAGCAAAAGAATTATTAAAATCAATTTACGCACTCCAAAGTCACCACCGAAAATCCTACATATTATTTAAACCCGTCTGCTTTTAAAAGTTGTTAACTCAATTCTTTAAGAGATGGCGCTGTACTTAACGTTACTTTGCGCTGTTAAGAAAGTAGTTGTAGGTGAAATCTATAACTCTTTCTATAGTTATCACCATCCGTCGAGAGCCCGATTTTAAGATTCCTTACTTAGTATGTCAATGCAATATAAGAAAGAGCCCATTTATTGAATTCTTAATTGGGGATACTTATTGTGACGGACGTGGTACTACGAAACCCAACACTGAGCGTGGCCCGACACACTCTTGACCGATTTTTCTATAACTACGTTTCGCGGGTTCACCTGTTTTTACATCATAACTTTCGACCCCGTGGGTTTTTTTTTTAATAATTATATACAAGCGATTGACTGCAATCCCGCCTGATGGTAAGCAGTGATACAATCGTTGATGGTAAAGCGCGCTAGTTTATTAAGCCCATTCACTTAAAAAACCGTAGTGAATGAAGGAAGACGGTAGTTGAGCGAGGTGGTGCAATGTTAGACCCAATAACACGACCAAAGATGCTGCGCCAGAGGGAGATTGATGTGGGGACCCTCCACGACGAAACTCCCGGCACAACAACGTACTATACGTTACAAGAATATTTAACAGATAAATTCAATAAAAACACATAACTGTAAAGAAAGGTATACTTACAAAAAAAAAAAAGACATTTAATATACTAAAATACTTAATTATTTATAATACATTTATAATAATGAACAAATTTTAATCGGGTACCAATTAAAATAATATCAATATATATTTAAAGAAATAGTGAATACTTAACAATTAATATAATATATATTATAATATAAAGAGATAGCAATTGAATATATACTCACTCTAATACAATTAATAAAAATAAATGAATAAGAATTATAAAAAACTTAATAAATAAATAAATAAATGGAAACATGAAGCGCTCTTCCTCTCTCTACTTATTTAAAACTTGCTGTGCCCAACAGGGTCCATAATTGTTTCCAATATTATATTATTATATTTACCACCTGTAACTGTACATTATGGATTGCAATAAACGATTTGATTTGATTTGATTTTTGATTTGACGCATCGTACCCGGTACACATCGCAACACAACTGCTCAGATCCGTCCTCCGAACGGCTTCATCGGATATCATGCCGGAACACGACGAATCGCTTGGCGGCAAGACTTTGTCTGGTGGGTGGTAACTTCTGCCGGCAGCCGATGTTATGGCCTACCACCGAGAAAATAAATAGGAAATAATAATAATATCGGATTAAATAGTAAATTTTGTGTTCCTTCTGCACCCTAATTTTGTAACACAATATTACCACCAATGTCTAATTGTCAAATACATGGGTGTCTTTGACCCGGGTTATGACATCAGATATTTTTATTTTTATTTTGAGTAAGAGGCTTTTTAGTAGGTTATATTTCTTTGTTCTTTTTTTTTATTACGTGTTTATTATTATATAAGTGTATCAGTATTGTTATGTGCGTTCTGTTTGTGCGGAATAAGCAATTTTTCTTTCTTTCTTTTCTTTCTTCTTTCAATTTCAATAATTTTGAAGCATATTGCTAATCTATTGCTCCATACATTCGACAAATGTACAGCAACATAATCTACTCAATGAAAGTTGCTGAACTGTCAAAATGAAAACCATTGCTACTGATAGTCTGTTATGCGATTACTCTGCCGGTTATAAACTATCTGTGTGCCAAATTTCATCAAATTTGGTCAAGCCGTTTTAGCGAGAAGAAGTGACAAACATATAAATGCCTTTGTGATATTAGTGTGATGATTTGTTTTGCTAATTATTTGATAAATAATACCTTCTAGCGATTGATTTAATATCTTATACATTTTAATACCTACGCATTGTTATTCCAAATGTTTCAAATTTTATTTGATGTTAAAGAAACATCTACTTACGAAAGGTACTCTTAAGAAATTATAAAAATATTTGAGAATACAGCTTAAACTTAACTTTGTTTATGCTTTAAATGTCTATGGGTCTGTTTATATGATAACGAAAACACAGTTGGCGCAGTGGCTGAGCGATCGACTGCTGCGCTGCGTGTCGCGGGTTCGATTCCCGCACGGAACAAATATTTGTATGGCCTAGAGGTAGTTCTTCCGGGTCTGGCCTTTTGTCTATGTCTATGTCGTTTGTCACACCCACGATATAGAACAAATTTCTAATTTAGATTCTAATCTCTGGTTTTAAACAATATTTTTGTGGTTTAAACTCGTGATGATGCCCTACATAGGCAGGTTAGTCCCGCATGAGATAATAAAAAATATCTTATTTCTAAGAAATGTTATTGAATAGCTGTGTCCGGCACCATCAATGTACCAAAATGTAATTACAATTGACCTTAATGCGTACAAACGTAATTAATGTCCTCGTTACACACTTTGTCACAGATAGGTGAGCATCAGCAAAAAAGGTTATCGTCATTAATCCCTTTATTAATGGTCCGTGGGCTACCCTTGTTTTTCTGACCCTACATCGCAATGTCCTGTTTTCTGCTTCATACATTTTTTATTTACGTAATTATTTTGTGTTGTGTTGGTGCCAGGATCACTGAATACCTACCCCTGAAATCCTGCATACCACCACATCTTTCTGGTACATGACAGCATAAAAGTGTTTCCATAAGAAAGAAAAGGCACTTGTACCAAAGTAAATCTTTTTAATTATCAACGCTATACAAGCGGTACCCGCGCCTAGTGGCCGCGATAAACAACTTATACCACCACATCTTTCTGGTACATGACAGCATAAAAGTGTTTCCATAAGAAAGAAAAGGCACTTGTACCAAAGTAAATCTTTTTAATTATCAACGCTATACTAGCGGTACCCGCGCCTAGTGGCCGCGATAAACAACTTATAGGTACGAACTCCGTCAAGCGCTTTTTTTTTAACTAATTATAAACTAGTGCTTGACTGCTATCCCACCTGATGGTAAGCAGTGATGCAATCGTTGATGAAAACTAAGGAATAGGAAGGATGACGGCAGTTGAGCAAGGTGATGCAATGTTAAACCTAAGACCAACACAAACAAACAATGCTGCGCTAGAGGAAGATTGCTCTGGAGATTCTCCATGACCAAACTCCCGACACAACAACATTTGGCGCATCGTACCCGCCACACATCGCAACGCATACGGCTTCACCAGACACCATGCCGGAACACGACGAATCGCTTGGCAGCAAGACTTTGTCTGGTGGGTGGTAACTTCTGCCGGCAGCCGATGTTACGGCTTACCACCGAGACTTACTACTTACTTTTACTTAGTGTAAGCTTTTTCATCACCACTGCTCTCAAAACGGTGAAGGAAACCATCGTGAGGAAAGCGACATGTCCTAGAGGCAAAAACTTTGAAGACATCTACCAAACAACCCGCCTTGGGCCCACGTGGTATTTTACGGCGAAATGAACGAACGAATATGTTTTGTATTTTCACCATATTACAAAATGCAAGAAGGTAAAATTACTTGCTATCCACCATCTTCAGCTATAGAAATTACAGACAGAAATGCAAAAATATTAGGACTTCATGATTAGATCACACTGCTGCTAGAATATTGACAATAGATTCAGTATCTAGGAATGCATTGAATACCTTACTTCTACACAGTAAACGGGGCTGTGATGACTCATCCGGTCAAAGCCAGTACAAACAGAAACTGCTAGAAGAGCCTGAACGAATTTCTGGTCCAAATTTATTTATCACTTTTTTGGTGCCTATTAAGGTAATGAACGAGCTAACATGTATTTTAAATGTGGAGGTGGTTATGGCCTCGAAAAGCTGCATTCGGTGCGCTGTTACTAAGAGTCTACTAGTTCTGAGAAAAACCGGAAAATGACACACAGAACTTTATTTATAAGTAATAACAATAATATATATAAGGAATAAATATAACACATAGGATAAGTAAATATGTCTATATGATATATTATTATATACATTAGCATTGCCATATTATAAGTATGTATTACATTAGAAATAAGATATAAATAATGAAATAATGTAGGTAGTTATAAAGTTAGACTCAAAAAAAATTGTTGTGATGGGATTTATTTAGACATAATTTTATGCTTAAATAAATGAATAGGATGAGAGATTTTTTTCTTTTTTAAAATTACTTTTAAAAAGATGAACTGCAAACAGAACCTAGGCAATTCTTCGTACGACACGACGGCACAACAATAAAAGGCCGCAGACAAAGCATACCTATTGCGAAACAAGGTCCCTGATTATACCAGAGGGACACTGAGCAAAGGCAGGAGTGGGTTTTAACTGGTAAGAGTCCGGCACTGGTTTACTAGTGAGGCAGTCTGGGCGTACCACTCCTGCCCAAACAAAAAAAAAAAAAAGAAATATCATCATTAAATATAGGAAGTTGAGAATGCTAATTTTTCCGAAATAATTATAGATATTAATTGATATAGAATCCTTATACTGACATTATATTATGTAAACGACTAAATAAATCAGCGTATACCCTATTCCAACTTTTAGAAAAGGTAAATATTGAGACATTCCTAAGAGCATACCATGGACTTATAGCTTCTGTTTTACGGTACGAAATTATGTTCTGGGAGCAGTGGGCTGATAGGGAGGTTATATTTAGGATGCAGAAATGCTCTATGAAACGACAACTGTATTCCACACTTCAAAAAACGAATATTATTGATACTGGCAGCAATGTAAATAATGAAAACGGCATTATTTGTTAAAAAGAACCTTAGAAACCCATCTATTAGTCAGCTTATCTAAAGTCACTAAAATCAATTGAGGACTCCAATATCTTAACAACTTAGGTAATGTTAAATGTAAAACAGTCCTTGTGCGTAAAAGATTTTTTGGCAACGCTTCAAAAATTTATATTAAAGTGCAAAATGACATTAAAAATATGCCAATAATGATATTCAAAAAGGCACTTAATAAGTTGCTTATTGACGAAAGTTACTACACGCTAATTTAAATAAAATAAGATTGATTATAATTAAAATGTATCTAAATATTTTTTGTAACTGTTTATGTTATATGAAAAACTTAAATGAGGAATAGTACTTTTGAATTATAATATTGATGATTTATATTTTTTGATATTTTCATTATTTTGTATTAGATTTTTTGACTTTTATTTAATAAGAAATACTTCCTGATTAGGGTCTGTCATTTTGATTGGAAACAATAATTATGCATAATTTTAAAACATATTCTTGGGTTAAAATTTTGTTATCATGTGCCAGTTGAACACCATATTTTTGTACGCCTACTAGCATAACACAGCGCCCTTTTATAAATAAAAGACCTGTACCTCTTTACCTGTGTTAACAAATGATTTGATTCGATTTGATTTAGATATGATAAAAGCTTATGACAAGGTTCAATTTGGTATTTTATTAAATAAACTATATAACATGGGTATCCACGGAAAAAGTTATGAATGGGAAATGGAATCTTATTTGAAAAAAATAGAGAACAAGTAGAAGTAATAAAACATTATAATTATAAATTAAAAGAAATATCAATAATTCTACTTTAAAACATAAACCCGCCCATAAACGTTTCTATACCTCAAGGCCGTGTGATAGGGTGTCTGCTATTCCTGGTTTATATAAATAATCTCCCCAGCCACATCAATGAATCATGCGTATTTTTCGCTAACGATATATCCATCTTAACATCATGTGATAATAATGTCAATTTAAACCAAAAATTAAGTTCTATACTTGATACTACATCGCAATGGATGAACGAACATAAACTTGAAATTAAAACAGGACACAAACAATAACTTTCCACCCTCGACAAAAACCACCTTTAAGTATAAGTTACAATTACAGCGGATCATAATTAGAAGGATTAAAAAATTCGCTCTTTTATTCCTAGACATAGATTCACACATAGATTGAAAATCACATAGTGATAAAGTAGAGCAAAATTATCCAAGTTTTCATATGCTCTTCGAGAAAACAAGAAAACACCAGACCTCAAAACAGCACTTTATGTTACTAGTGCTGTTTTGAGGCAATGTGCATTAATTTCATACGCAAAACTTAATTTTTAGTTGTAAAAAAAGTGATATCTTTTGCACTGTCAAAGTCAAATCATAACGAATATTGTCATCGAAAAAGTGCATTCTCATCGCAAATTCCTGTGAGTATTTTAACTTTTTTCGACCTAAGTTTGCTGAAATTTACAGTAACAAGGAATTGCCTTGATTGTTTTTAATTCCTTACACAAAGTACTTATAGTACCATCACCTATATCCCAAACTTCTTGCTTTTTTTCTTTGTTTTGAAAAATATTGTCAGGAATAGATAGAATAATGACCAGGAGGGCTACTGCGCGCTTGGAAGGAATCTAAGCTACAGTTAGCATTAACTGAACTTCAGAAATATAAGAGTTTGTGTGAGGAACTGAAACGGGAACAGGATGACAATGAGAGGGAAGTACTTAAAATTTTAAACAATAATACTAAGCTCAAGAGTGAGATGGCTGAAATGCATAATCAGCTAATTACCATCAGCGAGGAACGGGATAAGCTTCTACGTACTGTAGACAGCTTTGACCAGTGTAGCAATGAGTTTGAGATCACAGTCAAATGCAACAATGAGCTAAAATCTAGGCTAAGCGAAGCCCATGTCACCATCGACAAGCTGGAGAGTGCTAGCCGAAGACTCCAGACAGCGCAGACTCATGCTCTGTTTGATGAACTGGTTGGTACCACTCTGTTGCATTCTGCCAACTCAATCTTGGGCAACATAAACAGTAATCATAACATTGAAACAATTGATCTTACTTGTGATAATAGCATAGGATCAAGCCCTCAAGTAAAATTTGTAAATAGTAGTAAAAATAAGTTAAAAAAATACATTAAAATTCACAAGCAATTTTAGTCAGAACTCAACAACAATTTTAATTTGTTTATTGATAATATTATTTCAAATTTTATTATAAAACCCAGCAGACGCGCGTTACAACGCTAAATGTACGTAGTTAAGTGTGTTAAGATTATAACACATTATTGACTCCAGCAGACGCACAGTACAACGCTAAATGTAGCGACGAATATAAGCCAACCTGTTGTATTTAGCGTATGTGACTATAGTTCATTCGCGTTAAGAAAATAGTGACTCATCACCGACTGCCGGCCAAGCCACGCCTCCTAGCCAATTAAAACGCTAGAAATTAGTAAGGCGAGTTCACAGTGCTCAGTTGAAGTCAGACCTTCGAACTGATCGGTTGTGTATTTTGCGTACTACTTGTTTAAAATAAAATTTGGAAAATGGATATCTCACCTATTAAAATGAATAAAAGTGGATCAATTATACATAGCGGAGAAAGACGCGTAATTTACAATGTTTATAAGTATTTCAAACAGATTGATTTAAATGAGACTATGGAGAGCATAGTAATTAAAACTGCAAGTGCATGCGGTGTGTCCGCAAACACTGTTTATAAAATTATAAAAGAACAAAAAGAAACGAATACGTTGAAATCACCTGTGAAAAAAAGGGCTCGACTATCCACGGTCGATAAATTGGATAAACTAGACAAATGTGCAATAAGGAGAAAAGTACACTCTATATATTTAAATAACAAGTATCCAACATTGGACAAAATAATAACACTTTGCGAAGCTGATGAAGATATTCCTGTTTTCAAACGTACAACACTTCACAAAATACTGCACAAGCTTGGTTTTGATTTTAATAAACAAGATAGTAGAACATTGTTAGTGGAAAGAGAAGATATTGTTTTATGGAGGCGAAAATACTTAAGACAAATAAAAGAATATAGAAACGCTAATAAAACCATTTACTATCTCGACGAAACGTGGGTAAACGCTGGACACGTAAAAACAAAGGTGTGGTTGGATACAACAATCAAGATTATAAGACAAGCTTTCCAAGATGGCTTATCAGCCGGCACAAAAGCTCCGACAGGGAAAGGGAAAAGGTTAATTATATTGCACATTGGCAGCGAAAAAGGATTCCTGGAAGATGGTTTACTAGTCTTTGAATCTAAATCTACAAAAGATTATCATGAAGAAATGGATGGTGAAAGATTCCTTAATTGGTTCAATGGTATAATACCGAAGTTTGAACCAGGAAGTGTGGTTGTCATGAATAACGCTCCCTACCATTCGGTAAAAGTTGAAAAAATACCCACGGCCAGTTGGAATAAGCAGCAAATACTAGAGTGGTTGCAAAACAAAGGCATATCTATGGATATGAGTTATTTGAAAAAAGAATTATTATTGAAAGTCGCCGAAATCGCCCCACAATATAATAAATATTTAGTAGATGAGTCTGCTAAAAACAATGGCATTACAATTCATCGTCTGCCACCTTACCATTGTAAATTAAATCCGATTGAAATGGTGTGGGCCCAAATAAAAAAATATATTGCTGCGAATAATACTACATTCAAAATGAGTGACGTAAAAAAATTATTTTATGACGCAATCGCGTTAGTAGACGCCAATCGGTGGAAGAAATGCTGCGACCACGTGATACGCGAAGAAAATACCATGTGGGGTTTGGATGACGTCATGGAACATGCAGAACAAAATTCATTCGTAATAAATGTAACGGGAGAATCTAGCGATACTGATTAGCGATTTAAGTACTTAGTTTTAAGACAATTTTGTATTTTTTTATTTTATTACCATTAATCCAAATATGTGTTATTCTACTAATTTAGCGTTTAAGGTGACATTAAAAATTACCTTAATAGGAATATTTTAACATGTTTAAAATCATTGATACTTTATTATTTTTATAATAAACTTATTTAATGTTTTGAAAAAAAAAATGTTTAATTTTTTCTCCATTATGAATACACCCTTACCCTGCAGTTGCACTGATGAGTCACTATTTTCTTAACGCGAATGAACTATAGTGGCGCCACCCTGATCACACGCAGTAGGTATTATTTATATTACTTAAATTAATTGTTTTAGCTACAACCCCAGCCTAGTGATATTTGGGGACGAAGATGAGTTCAACGCTGACGAAACGCACACCACCTAAAAAGGTACCAAAACTAATCTTCAAAATTTAACAGCTCCCACTATAACGCAATCCGAGTCCACGCCGAATCTCACACAGGTCGATACTGATTTTATATCGACGCGTAGCAGGAAGCGCAGTCGTGAAGAGGACGCTACATCCTTCATGGAGGAAATACGCGAGCTGCTAAAGTTGTCCACAGCTCAAACTGAAATTAAGTTCCTAGCACTTCAAAACTCTATGGATGAAATTATTTCACAAAATGAGGAAATCAAGAAATCCTTAGACTTTACCACAAAACAGTATGATGACATGGTGACTAAGATTGAGCAAATTGAGTCCGAACGTAAAACTGACCGTAGTTATACATGCCAACTCGAGTACAACAACAGAGTTGAAAACTTGGAGCGGTTGTTTTTTTTATCCAAGATAGAGGTCAGAAATATACCAAAACAAGAGGGAGAAAGCAAAGAAGATCTCAGTAAATTAATCACGAGAACAACTAGCGTATTTAATGTCTCACTGCAACGCCAGGAAATCAAAGATATTTTCCATGTAAATAAGAAAGCTGGTACATTCCCAATTAAAGTCGACCTTGTCAGTGTCACTACAAAAGATAATATTCTGCAAAATTTGTGAAACTTTAACCAAAAGAATAGTCAAAAAAAGTTAAATACGAACCATCTTAAACTAGCCGGTGATATAAATCCGATCTACATCTCAGAGTGTCTCACCCCTAAAATGCAACGGCTTTTTTATCTGGCTCGAAAATTTGCAACTGAAAATGACTTTCAAGTTTTGCTGGACTTCATTGGGTAGAGTATTTCTTCGTCAAGCCTTGGGAAAAAAACATTTCTTGATCAAAAGCGAAGCAGACCTTGATAAAAATGTACTTGTGAAATGACTAGACGTTAAATTTTATCGCTTTTTACTGTTCTTAACCTTAATATTATGTTTAGTCTTAATTTTAATATTGTTCTTAATGTTTTTGCTTTTTACTGTACTTTTTATATCAAATATATACTGCGCAATTGAGATAACCATATACCTAAACACAACAACTCTCACACACTGCACTTACGATTTTCAAACACATGAATGGATCCTAGAAATCATAACAAACGACAGTCACTCAAAACTCACACAATCAGTCTCCAATTTGCACACTAACCCGCATTCACACCACCCCAACCATCCCACACTTGCGTACTGCGACAACTTGCAAATTTTCATCGTCGCCCTAATAATTATAAAATAATACAAATGGTAACATCGCACACTTAGTAACATCGATGAACTCTGTGTATCAGTGATGCATACCTGCAATCCGGAACAAACTCGGACGTTTTTGATAAACCCAAATAAATAGGTATCTAAAAGTCTTTTCCCAGAACATTTGATCAATAAATTGTAACTTTTTAAACCTGCAAACTCTAATGCATCGTATCCCACTTGACTGTGACGTAATTGTCCTGACAGAGTGCTGGCTACCATGCTCTAGTAACTCAATTCTTCCAGTTCTTCCAAATTATACGATATTTAAAACTAACAAGCACACAAACCAAAATGATGGCGTCGTGGTCTATATTAAATCCGAAATTGTAGCGATCGCTGAGGAGCCAGACATGCACCAACCAGCTTCAGGATTAATAGCCCATCATCTTCCTTCGACCAGGCGCTACTAGCCCTGCTCAAGGAGGTCCTCCTAAAGGACCCAGATTTCATCGCCAAGTATGGCGATAAATTAGCTGCCCTTCAGCAGCCAGCCCCCGCCCCCCAGCCCGCCCTTGCTGAAACCGAGGTGTCCATGGACATCGAGGTATTCTCGGCAAAGCGCCCTATCCCCGACTCCTCGGATTCCTCCGAGGAGTCTTCACCCTCGTCCCCGGACGATGAAGCCGACGGCTTCATCGTTGCCACGGGAAAGACGAGGAGGAAGAAATCCTCCTCAATTCCGGCCCCCAAACTGGCGGCCGCTGCCTTCGCCAGCGGCTCACCCACCCCCGCCCCTGCCCCCTCAAAAGCTGCCGCCCCCGCGCGCGCCGCCACATCCAACCCCGCCCCCGAGCTGCCGCCAAGATCCCTCCTCCCCCGCCTGTTTTCATACAGGACAAGGGGAAGTGGACTCAAATTTCCGCTTGGTGTGCCGATCGGATTCACCAACGCCCGGTCTACCCAGACCGGAATCAAAGTCTCCCTCCCTACCTCCAGGGATTACAGGGAGATTACCCGACTCCTCCGGCAGAGAGGTGTGGCCTCCCACACCTACTCCCTCCCGGAGGAAAAACTTACCTGAGTGGTGATCCGAAGGATCCCCAAGGAGATCCCCACAGAGGAAATCAAGGCGGACCTCGAACCGCAGACAGTTCCTGTGAAAGAGGTCCACAGGATGCATAAGGCCCGAGGAAACGTGGCCTATGACATGGTGATGGTAGTGTGCCCCCCTGTAGAAGGAACTACCCTCCACCCGATATTCCAGGTGAAGAGTATATGCTCTCTCACCGGAATAGAACTAGAAAAGCCCCACAAGAGCGGCATCGTCGGCCAATGTCACAGATGCCAGCTATATGGACACTCGCAGGCTTACTGCAATGCCAAGCCCAGGTGCGTCAAGTGCCTGGGCGATCATGGCACAGCAGAGTGCCCACGGCCTAAGGACCGCGCGCTCTGCAAAGAGCCACCCAGTTGCGTCCTCTGCAGCGCGACCGGCCACACTGCCAATTATCGCGAGTGCCCCAAGGCTCCCAAGTCCTCCTCCTCCAAGTTAGCCGACCGGGCTAACGCACGCCAAAAGCGCGAAACGCCAGGGAGTCAGATCCCAGAGCGACTGAGCCCTCAAAGGCCCAGTCCCTGCAATCAGCTGAACCACCAGAGGGCCTTTCCGGCCCTCACGGCGACCGCTCCCCAGACCCCCCCGCCTGGAAGGACAAGGATCCTCGTATCCGTCCTACCACGGCCCAAAAGGCGGCCCCGTCCCCTCCTGCCCCTGAACCTATGGCTGCAGCTGCAACCCCCTCACCCCCTCCCTCGACTCCAATGTCAGGTAACGGCCCCACGGATGCTTTTAACATCATCTCGGGGACCTTCCTTATTTTTATGTCGCCCCGCGTCAGACAGATGGCAAACGATTTAAATGTCGCTATGGCAGCAGGCAATCTGCAAGCTATTATAAAAATTTACAATGCGTACCCGGAAATTACGCACGCCCTTTCCTCCCTCGCATCCAAAAATAATTAATGGATAATACGGCCAAACAAAGAACCAAGCCTCGATCCCTCAAGCTGGCTCACTTCAATGCTGACGGCATTAGAGATCAGAAGTTCGATATCTCAACCTTCCTTAGAGAGCACCAGATTGACATCTTCCTCGCTCAAGAGACCTTTCTCAAGCCTAGCCACCGCACACCCCTAATTGCTAACTACCGTGTAGTTCGCAACACGTGTGTTCGCACATTGTTGCATCGCACAGTGTTGTGTTGGTGCCAGGATCACTGAATACCTACCCCTGAAATCCTGCATACCACCACATCTTTCTGGTACATGACAGCATAAAAGTGTTTCCATAAGAAAGAAAAGGCACTTGTACCAAAGTAAATCTTTTTAATTATCAACGCTATACAAGCGGTACCCGCGCCTAGTGGCCGCGATAAACAACTTATACCACCACATCTTTCTGGTACATGACAGCATAAAAGTGTTTCCATAAGAAAGAAAAGGCACTTGTACCAAAGTAAATCTTTTTAATTATCAACGCTATACTAGCGGTACCCGCGCCTAGTGGCCGCGATAAACAACTTATAGGTACGAACTCCGTCAAGCGCTTTTTTTTTAACTAATTATAAACTAGTGCTTGACTGCTATCCCACCTGATGGTAAGCAGTGATGCAATCGTTGATGAAAACTAAGGAATAGGAAGGATGACGGCAGTTGAGCAAGGTGATGCAATGTTAAACCTAAGACCAACACAAACAAACAATGCTGCGCTAGAGGAAGATTGCTCTGGAGATTCTCCATGACCAAACTCCCGACACAACAACATTTGGCGCATCGTACCCGCCACACATCGCAACGCATACGGCTTCACCAGACACCATGCCGGAACACGACGAATCGCTTGGCAGCAAGACTTTGTCTGGTGGGTGGTAACTTCTGCCGGCAGCCGATGTTACGGCTTACCACCGAGACTTACTACTTACTTTTACTTAGTGTAAGCTTTTTCATCACCACTGCTCTCAAAACGGTGAAGGAAACCATCGTGAGGAAAGCGACATGTCCTAGAGGCAAAAACTTTGAAGACATCTACCAAACAACCCGCCTTGGGCCCACGTGGTATTTTACGGCGAAATGAACGAACGAATATGTTTTGTATTTTCACCATATTACAAAATGCAAGAAGGTAAAATTACTTGCTATCCACCATCTTCAGCTATAGAAATTACAGACAGAAATGCAAAAATATTAGGACTTCATGATTAGATCACACTGCTGCTAGAATATTGACAATAGATTCAGTATCTAGGAATGCATTGAATACCTTACTTCTACACAGTAAACGGGGCTGTGATGACTCATCCGGTCAAAGCCAGTACAAACAGAAACTGCTAGAAGAGCCTGAACGAATTTCTGGTCCAAATTTATTTATCACTTTTTTGGTGCCTATTAAGGTAATGAACGAGCTAACATGTATTTTAAATGTGGAGGTGGTTATGGCCTCGAAAAGCTGCATTCGGTGCGCTGTTACTAAGAGTCTACTAGTTCTGAGAAAAACCGGAAAATGACACACAGAACTTTATTTATAAGTAATAACAATAATATATATAAGGAATAAATATAACACATAGGATAAGTAAATATGTCTATATGATATATTATTATATACATTAGCATTGCCATATTATAAGTATGTATTACATTAGAAATAAGATATAAATAATGAAATAATGTAGGTAGTTATAAAGTTAGACTCAAAAAAAATTGTTGTGATGGGATTTATTTAGACATAATTTTATGCTTAAATAAATGAATAGGATGAGAGATTTTTTTCTTTTTTAAAATTACTTTTAAAAAGATGAACTGCAAACAGAACCTAGGCAATTCTTCGTACGACACGACGGCACAACAATAAAAGGCCGCAGACAAAGCATACCTATTGCGAAACAAGGTCCCTGATTATACCAGAGGGACACTGAGCAAAGGCAGGAGTGGGTTTTAACTGGTAAGAGTCCGGCACTGGTTTACTAGTGAGGCAGTCTGGGCGTACCACTCCTGCCCAAACAAAAAAAAAAAAAAGAAATATCATCATTAAATATAGGAAGTTGAGAATGCTAATTTTTCCGAAATAATTATAGATATTAATTGATATAGAATCCTTATACTGACATTATATTATGTAAACGACTAAATAAATCAGCGTATACCCTATTCCAACTTTTAGAAAAGGTAAATATTGAGACATTCCTAAGAGCATACCATGGACTTATAGCTTCTGTTTTACGGTACGAAATTATGTTCTGGGAGCAGTGGGCTGATAGGGAGGTTATATTTAGGATGCAGAAATGCTCTATGAAACGACAACTGTATTCCACACTTCAAAAAACGAATATTATTGATACTGGCAGCAATGTAAATAATGAAAACGGCATTATTTGTTAAAAAGAACCTTAGAAACCCATCTATTAGTCAGCTTATCTAAAGTCACTAAAATCAATTGAGGACTCCAATATCTTAACAACTTAGGTAATGTTAAATGTAAAACAGTCCTTGTGCGTAAAAGATTTTTTGGCAACGCTTCAAAAATTTATATTAAAGTGCAAAATGACATTAAAAATATGCCAATAATGATATTCAAAAAGGCACTTAATAAGTTGCTTATTGACGAAAGTTACTACACGCTAATTTAAATAAAATAAGATTGATTATAATTAAAATGTATCTAAATATTTTTTGTAACTGTTTATGTTATATGAAAAACTTAAATGAGGAATAGTACTTTTGAATTATAATATTGATGATTTATATTTTTTGATATTTTCATTATTTTGTATTAGATTTTTTGACTTTTATTTAATAAGAAATACTTCCTGATTAGGGTCTGTCATTTTGATTGGAAACAATAATTATGCATAATTTTAAAACATATTCTTGGGTTAAAATTTTGTTATCATGTGCCAGTTGAACACCATATTTTTGTACGCCTACTAGCATAACACAGCGCCCTTTTATAAATAAAAGACCTGTACCTCTTTACCTGTGTTAACAAATGATTTGATTCGATTTGATTTAGATATGATAAAAGCTTATGACAAGGTTCAATTTGGTATTTTATTAAATAAACTATATAACATGGGTATCCACGGAAAAAGTTATGAATGGGAAATGGAATCTTATTTGAAAAAAATAGAGAACAAGTAGAAGTAATAAAACATTATAATTATAAATTAAAAGAAATATCAATAATTCTACTTTAAAACATAAACCCGCCCATAAACGTTTCTATACCTCAAGGCCGTGTGATAGGGTGTCTGCTATTCCTGGTTTATATAAATAATCTCCCCAGCCACATCAATGAATCATGCGTATTTTTCGCTAACGATATATCCATCTTAACATCATGTGATAATAATGTCAATTTAAACCAAAAATTAAGTTCTATACTTGATACTACATCGCAATGGATGAACGAACATAAACTTGAAATTAAAACAGGACACAAACAATAACTTTCCACCCTCGACAAAAACCACCTTTAAGTATAAGTTACAATTACAGCGGATCATAATTAGAAGGATTAAAAAATTCGCTCTTTTATTCCTAGACATAGATTCACACATAGATTGAAAATCACATAGTGATAAAGTAGAGCAAAATTATCCAAGTTTTCATATGCTCTTCGAGAAAACAAGAAAACACCAGACCTCAAAACAGCACTTTATGTTACTAGTGCTGTTTTGAGGCAATGTGCATTAATTTCATACGCAAAACTTAATTTTTAGTTGTAAAAAAAGTGATATCTTTTGCACTGTCAAAGTCAAATCATAACGAATATTGTCATCGAAAAAGTGCATTCTCATCGCAAATTCCTGTGAGTATTTTAACTTTTTTCGACCTAAGTTTGCTGAAATTTACAGTAACAAGGAATTGCCTTGATTGTTTTTAATTCCTTACACAAAGTACTTATAGTACCATCACCTATATCCCAAACTTCTTGCTTTTTTTCTTTGTTTTGAAAAATATTGTCAGGAATAGATAGAATAATGACCAGGAGGGCTACTGCGCGCTTGGAAGGAATCTAAGCTACAGTTAGCATTAACTGAACTTCAGAAATATAAGAGTTTGTGTGAGGAACTGAAACGGGAACAGGATGACAATGAGAGGGAAGTACTTAAAATTTTAAACAATAATACTAAGCTCAAGAGTGAGATGGCTGAAATGCATAATCAGCTAATTACCATCAGCGAGGAACGGGATAAGCTTCTACGTACTGTAGACAGCTTTGACCAGTGTAGCAATGAGTTTGAGATCACAGTCAAATGCAACAATGAGCTAAAATCTAGGCTAAGCGAAGCCCATGTCACCATCGACAAGCTGGAGAGTGCTAGCCGAAGACTCCAGACAGCGCAGACTCATGCTCTGTTTGATGAACTGGTTGGTACCACTCTGTTGCATTCTGCCAACTCAATCTTGGGCAACATAAACAGTAATCATAACATTGAAACAATTGATCTTACTTGTGATAATAGCATAGGATCAAGCCCTCAAGTAAAATTTGTAAATAGTAGTAAAAATAAGTTAAAAAAATACATTAAAATTCACAAGCAATTTTAGTCAGAACTCAACAACAATTTTAATTTGTTTATTGATAATATTATTTCAAATTTTATTATAAAACCCAGCAGACGCGCGTTACAACGCTAAATGTACGTAGTTAAGTGTGTTAAGATTATAACACATTATTGACTCCAGCAGACGCACAGTACAACGCTAAATGTAGCGACGAATATAAGCCAACCTGTTGTATTTAGCGTATGTGACTATAGTTCATTCGCGTTAAGAAAATAGTGACTCATCACCGACTGCCGGCCAAGCCACGCCTCCTAGCCAATTAAAACGCTAGAAATTAGTAAGGCGAGTTCACAGTGCTCAGTTGAAGTCAGACCTTCGAACTGATCGGTTGTGTATTTTGCGTACTACTTGTTTAAAATAAAATTTGGAAAATGGATATCTCACCTATTAAAATGAATAAAAGTGGATCAATTATACATAGCGGAGAAAGACGCGTAATTTACAATGTTTATAAGTATTTCAAACAGATTGATTTAAATGAGACTATGGAGAGCATAGTAATTAAAACTGCAAGTGCATGCGGTGTGTCCGCAAACACTGTTTATAAAATTATAAAAGAACAAAAAGAAACGAATACGTTGAAATCACCTGTGAAAAAAAGGGCTCGACTATCCACGGTCGATAAATTGGATAAACTAGACAAATGTGCAATAAGGAGAAAAGTACACTCTATATATTTAAATAACAAGTATCCAACATTGGACAAAATAATAACACTTTGCGAAGCTGATGAAGATATTCCTGTTTTCAAACGTACAACACTTCACAAAATACTGCACAAGCTTGGTTTTGATTTTAATAAACAAGATAGTAGAACATTGTTAGTGGAAAGAGAAGATATTGTTTTATGGAGGCGAAAATACTTAAGACAAATAAAAGAATATAGAAACGCTAATAAAACCATTTACTATCTCGACGAAACGTGGGTAAACGCTGGACACGTAAAAACAAAGGTGTGGTTGGATACAACAATCAAGATTATAAGACAAGCTTTCCAAGATGGCTTATCAGCCGGCACAAAAGCTCCGACAGGGAAAGGGAAAAGGTTAATTATATTGCACATTGGCAGCGAAAAAGGATTCCTGGAAGATGGTTTACTAGTCTTTGAATCTAAATCTACAAAAGATTATCATGAAGAAATGGATGGTGAAAGATTCCTTAATTGGTTCAATGGTATAATACCGAAGTTTGAACCAGGAAGTGTGGTTGTCATGAATAACGCTCCCTACCATTCGGTAAAAGTTGAAAAAATACCCACGGCCAGTTGGAATAAGCAGCAAATACTAGAGTGGTTGCAAAACAAAGGCATATCTATGGATATGAGTTATTTGAAAAAAGAATTATTATTGAAAGTCGCCGAAATCGCCCCACAATATAATAAATATTTAGTAGATGAGTCTGCTAAAAACAATGGCATTACAATTCATCGTCTGCCACCTTACCATTGTAAATTAAATCCGATTGAAATGGTGTGGGCCCAAATAAAAAAATATATTGCTGCGAATAATACTACATTCAAAATGAGTGACGTAAAAAAATTATTTTATGACGCAATCGCGTTAGTAGACGCCAATCGGTGGAAGAAATGCTGCGACCACGTGATACGCGAAGAAAATACCATGTGGGGTTTGGATGACGTCATGGAACATGCAGAACAAAATTCATTCGTAATAAATGTAACGGGAGAATCTAGCGATACTGATTAGCGATTTAAGTACTTAGTTTTAAGACAATTTTGTATTTTTTTATTTTATTACCATTAATCCAAATATGTGTTATTCTACTAATTTAGCGTTTAAGGTGACATTAAAAATTACCTTAATAGGAATATTTTAACATGTTTAAAATCATTGATACTTTATTATTTTTATAATAAACTTATTTAATGTTTTGAAAAAAAAAATGTTTAATTTTTTCTCCATTATGAATACACCCTTACCCTGCAGTTGCACTGATGAGTCACTATTTTCTTAACGCGAATGAACTATAGTGGCGCCACCCTGATCACACGCAGTAGGTATTATTTATATTACTTAAATTAATTGTTTTAGCTACAACCCCAGCCTAGTGATATTTGGGGACGAAGATGAGTTCAACGCTGACGAAACGCACACCACCTAAAAAGGTACCAAAACTAATCTTCAAAATTTAACAGCTCCCACTATAACGCAATCCGAGTCCACGCCGAATCTCACACAGGTCGATACTGATTTTATATCGACGCGTAGCAGGAAGCGCAGTCGTGAAGAGGACGCTACATCCTTCATGGAGGAAATACGCGAGCTGCTAAAGTTGTCCACAGCTCAAACTGAAATTAAGTTCCTAGCACTTCAAAACTCTATGGATGAAATTATTTCACAAAATGAGGAAATCAAGAAATCCTTAGACTTTACCACAAAACAGTATGATGACATGGTGACTAAGATTGAGCAAATTGAGTCCGAACGTAAAACTGACCGTAGTTATACATGCCAACTCGAGTACAACAACAGAGTTGAAAACTTGGAGCGGTTGTTTTTTTTATCCAAGATAGAGGTCAGAAATATACCAAAACAAGAGGGAGAAAGCAAAGAAGATCTCAGTAAATTAATCACGAGAACAACTAGCGTATTTAATGTCTCACTGCAACGCCAGGAAATCAAAGATATTTTCCATGTAAATAAGAAAGCTGGTACATTCCCAATTAAAGTCGACCTTGTCAGTGTCACTACAAAAGATAATATTCTGCAAAATTTGTGAAACTTTAACCAAAAGAATAGTCAAAAAAAGTTAAATACGAACCATCTTAAACTAGCCGGTGATATAAATCCGATCTACATCTCAGAGTGTCTCACCCCTAAAATGCAACGGCTTTTTTATCTGGCTCGAAAATTTGCAACTGAAAATGACTTTCAAGTTTTGCTGGACTTCATTGGGTAGAGTATTTCTTCGTCAAGCCTTGGGAAAAAAACATTTCTTGATCAAAAGCGAAGCAGACCTTGATAAAAATGTACTTGTGAAATGACTAGACGTTAAATTTTATCGCTTTTTACTGTTCTTAACCTTAATATTATGTTTAGTCTTAATTTTAATATTGTTCTTAATGTTTTTGCTTTTTACTGTACTTTTTATATCAAATATATACTGCGCAATTGAGATAACCATATACCTAAACACAACAACTCTCACACACTGCACTTACGATTTTCAAACACATGAATGGATCCTAGAAATCATAACAAACGACAGTCACTCAAAACTCACACAATCAGTCTCCAATTTGCACACTAACCCGCATTCACACCACCCCAACCATCCCACACTTGCGTACTGCGACAACTTGCAAATTTTCATCGTCGCCCTAATAATTATAAAATAATACAAATGGTAACATCGCACACTTAGTAACATCGATGAACTCTGTGTATCAGTGATGCATACCTGCAATCCGGAACAAACTCGGACGTTTTTGATAAACCCAAATAAATAGGTATCTAAAAGTCTTTTCCCAGAACATTTGATCAATAAATTGTAACTTTTTAAACCTGCAAACTCTAATGCATCGTATCCCACTTGACTGTGACGTAATTGTCCTGACAGAGTGCTGGCTACCATGCTCTAGTAACTCAATTCTTCCAGTTCTTCCAAATTATACGATATTTAAAACTAACAAGCACACAAACCAAAATGATGGCGTCGTGGTCTATATTAAATCCGAAATTGTAGCGATCGCTGAGGAGCCAGACATGCACCAACCAGCTTCAGGATTAATAGCCCATCATCTTCCTTCGACCAGGCGCTACTAGCCCTGCTCAAGGAGGTCCTCCTAAAGGACCCAGATTTCATCGCCAAGTATGGCGATAAATTAGCTGCCCTTCAGCAGCCAGCCCCCGCCCCCCAGCCCGCCCTTGCTGAAACCGAGGTGTCCATGGACATCGAGGTATTCTCGGCAAAGCGCCCTATCCCCGACTCCTCGGATTCCTCCGAGGAGTCTTCACCCTCGTCCCCGGACGATGAAGCCGACGGCTTCATCGTTGCCACGGGAAAGACGAGGAGGAAGAAATCCTCCTCAATTCCGGCCCCCAAACTGGCGGCCGCTGCCTTCGCCAGCGGCTCACCCACCCCCGCCCCTGCCCCCTCAAAAGCTGCCGCCCCCGCGCGCGCCGCCACATCCAACCCCGCCCCCGAGCTGCCGCCAAGATCCCTCCTCCCCCGCCTGTTTTCATACAGGACAAGGGGAAGTGGACTCAAATTTCCGCTTGGTGTGCCGATCGGATTCACCAATGCCCGGTCTACCCAGACCGGAATCAAAGTCTCCCTCCCTACCTCCAGGGATTACAGGGAGATTACCCGACTCCTCCGGCAGAGAGGTGTGGCCTCCCACACCTACTCCCTCCCGGAGGAAAAACTTACCTGAGTGGTGATCCGAAGGATCCCCAAGGAGATCCCCACAGAGGAAATCAAGGCGGACCTCGAACCGCAGACAGTTCCTGTGAAAGAGGTCCACAGGATGCATAAGGCCCGAGGAAACGTGGCCTATGACATGGTGATGGTAGTGTGCCCCCCTGTAGAAGGAACTACCCTCCACCCGATATTCCAGGTGAAGAGTATATGCTCTCTCACCGGAATAGAACTAGAAAAGCCCCACAAGAGCGGCATCGTCGGCCAATGTCACAGATGCCAGCTATATGGACACTCGCAGGCTTACTGCAATGCCAAGCCCAGGTGCGTCAAGTGCCTGGGCGATCATGGCACAGCAGAGTGCCCACGGCCTAAGGACCGCGCGCTCTGCAAAGAGCCACCCAGTTGCGTCCTCTGCAGCGCGACCGGCCACACTGCCAATTATCGCGAGTGCCCCAAGGCTCCCAAGTCCTCCTCCTCCAAGTTAGCCGACCGGGCTAACGCACGCCAAAAGCGCGAAACGCCAGGGAGTCAGATCCCAGAGCGACTGAGCCCTCAAAGGCCCAGTCCCTGCAATCAGCTGAACCACCAGAGGGCCTTTCCGGCCCTCACGGCGACCGCTCCCCAGACCCCCCCGCCTGGAAGGACAAGGATCCTCGTATCCGTCCTACCACGGCCCAAAAGGCGGCCCCGTCCCCTCCTGCCCCTGAACCTATGGCTGCAGCTGCAACCCCCTCACCCCCTCCCTCGACTCCAATGTCAGGTAACGGCCCCACGGATGCTTTTAACATCATCTCGGGGACCTTCCTTATTTTTATGTCGCCCCGCGTCAGACAGATGGCAAACGATTTAAATGTCGCTATGGCAGCAGGCAATCTGCAAGCTATTATAAAAATTTACAATGCGTACCCGGAAATTACGCACGCCCTTTCCTCCCTCGCATCCAAAAATAATTAATGGATAATACGGCCAAACAAAGAACCAAGCCTCGATCCCTCAAGCTGGCTCACTTCAATGCTGACGGCATTAGAGATCAGAAGTTCGATATCTCAACCTTCCTTAGAGAGCACCAGATTGACATCTTCCTCGCTCAAGAGACCTTTCTCAAGCCTAGCCACCGCACACCCCTAATTGCTAACTACCGTGTAGTTCACAACGACAGGCTGCGGTGCCACAAAGGCGGTACCCTTATTTATTTCAAAAGGGCTCTTCATTGCATCCCAATGGACCCTCCACCCCTCTCACGACTCGAAGTTTCAATATGCCGTCTCGGCATGACAGGCCACCAACCTATTACTATAGTGTCGGCCTATCTCCCACCCATTTCCGCTGCTGAGAATCATCAACTCTTAGCAGACGATATTGCCCTACTTCTTGGGTTGAGTGATTCCGTCATAATAGCGGGCGACCTCAATGCCAAACACACAGCCTGGAATAGCACCAGGATCAATACCAGAGGCAGACTCTTGTTTGACCTCTCCACCCACTTAAACTTCGATGTCGTGGGTCCCATGACCCCCACTCACTTCCCCTACGAACCCGACCACACCCCAGACGTCCTCGACGTAGCGCTCCTAAAGAACGTCAACCTACGGTTAGACCCTATAGAAGCAATATCAGAGCTATCATCTGACAATCGCCCAGTCGTCATCCGACTGGCTCCCCGTACTGGCCTCTCTGACCCAGGTCAAGCATTTCAGACGAAAGTGGTAACGGACTGGAGGAAAGTAAGCGATCGGCTGAAATCCACTACATCCCCCCACTTGGACTCCATACCTGCACGCCTCGACTCTATCGCTGACACGACAGTCGCGATCGACTCGTTCGCGGTTCACGTAGAGTCGGTCCTGAACGAATGTTCAAGGGAGGTTACAGTGGCAGAAGACTGCCGCTGGAAACTCCCTGCTGACCTGCGTGAACTGTTGACAGAGAAGAACGCGGCGGTCCGTGCTTACAGCAGCTTCCCCTGCGCGGCTAACAAAACCCATATGCGCTATTGACAGAGAACTGTAAAAAGACGCATATCGAAGTGGCGTGAGGCTGGCTGGGATAAGATGCTGGATGAGCTAGAGCCCACCCATCAAGCCTTCTGGGACCTTCAGAGGAAACTAAAATCCAACGAAGTTGTGACCATGCCTCCCCTAGTTCGTCCTGACAATTCCATCGCCTACGATGACGATGACAAGGCTGAATGCCTCGCCTCCTGCTTGGAAGCCCAGTGCTCCCCCAGTAGACCAAGCTCATCTCCTTGAGGTTGACGCTGAAGTCAAACGTAGAACCTCCCTCCCACCCGTTGACGACTCTGAGGATCCCCTGCCTCCCATCACCCCTGATGAAGTGCAGGACATCGTCAAAGGTCTTCAACCCAGGAAAGCGCCCGGCTCTGATGACATCACCAACAGAGTGATCCGCCTCTTCCCTGCCCACCTAATCATCCTCTTGGCCACCATCCTCAATGGTGCACTGGGGAATAACATTTTCCCACAAACGTGGAAAGAAGCCACAGTTATAGGCATTCCCAAGCCCGGTAAGCCTAAAGCCGAACCGTCCAGTTACCGTCCCATCAGCTTACTCAAAGTTCTCGGTAAGATCTATGAGAGGCTTATATATAAGCGACTCAGAGCTTACGCCGTGAACAAGGGCCTCATCCCCAACGAACAATTCGGGTACCTACCCAACACTCCTGTCCCCAACAGATCCTACGCATCACGGAACATATTCACGCAGGCTTCCTGCGTGGTATGTACACAGGCGTAGTTTACTTCGCTAAAGCGAAGGCGTTTGACAAAGTCTAGCACAACGGCTTAATCTATAAGCTGTACCAACTCGGCGTGCCTGATCGTCTCGTCCTCATCTTACGGGACTTTCTGTCAAACCGCACCTTTCGCTATAAAATCGAAGGAGCGCTCTCATCCCCCCGCCCCATCCGTGCAGGTGTTCCCCATGGCTCTGTACTAGCCGCACTCATTTTTACGCTCTTCACTAGCGATATCCCGAAAAGCAGTAAGGCTCAACTCGCTCTGTTCGCAGACGACACAGCCATCTACTGCTCGGGACGCAGTCCAGACTGGATTCACCTCCATCTTCAATCCGCGGTCAACAAGCTCGCTGACTGGTTTATGAAATGGAGAATTGAAGTCAACCCCCTAAAAAGCCAAGCGGTACTCTACAGGAAACCGCGGGTCAGTGTCACCATTCCACGACCCATCACCTTGGACGGCAAACCGATCCCTTGGGAGAAGCAAGCCAAGTACCTTGGTGTGATTCTCGATCAAAACCTCAACTTCTCAGAGCACATTGAGACGGTCCGCACTCGCGCCGCCTTCGCTCTAGGTCGACTCCACCCCGTCCTCAACCCGCGTAGCAAACTATCGCTCAGGTGCAAAATGCGCTTGTACAAAGCTTGCATACGCCCGATTATGACCTACGCTTGTCCAGGTTTCGCACATGCCAAGCCACGTCATATCCATACGATGCAAGTAGTCCAAAACCGATTCCTCCGTTCGTTCGAAAGGAGATCCTCCATCTTGATCTCAAAATCTCCACCATCCAGCAGTTCATGAAACGCCTTTCCAAGCGTTTCTTTGACACTGCTGCCAAGCACCGCAATCCTCTTATAGCAGCGGTTGTCAATTACACTCCCTCCACCATCTCCCGACTTCGCCGCCCTCGGCATGCCCTCACAGACCCCGATGACCCCATTACCCTCCTCCAAGAGGCCAATAGGGCCACCAGCACATTACACAAAAACAGACCGACCTACCGACCTCGCCGCCGATGTCCATCGCGACGCGCTTCACGTAGTAATCCCCTCCCCCGTCCCTTGTCCGATGAAGGCCAGCTCGCGCCGCAGCTGAGCCAGTAATATCATAATGTCCCACCAATGACCTCTGAGTTTGTTTCGGTGTTTCTTCTCAGAGCTAGTACTAGGAAACGTCATGGTCATCAAACCATTAAGAACACATTCGATCCAGCCGTCCCTTGCTGTCCTATCTAGAGACGCCCTAAGCCGAGGTTCGTACCCCACAGGGGGTGCCCTTAGTGCGTAGTCGCCTAATTTTAACTTAGTTTTAAGTGCCCCTGGCTGGAGGCTTTAATTTTAATTAAGGCATCCACAGGAAAGTCCGATTAAGTAGTTACGGTCTCCTAGTAGCCACCTACGAGATGCCACATCAAAAAAAAAAAAGTGTACATCTATAGCTAGAATGAATATACGTCGTACCAAGACAGTGAACTTTAATTTAGGAAGCTGGGGCCTTTCGGAAGAGCCCCCACATTGGTCACCCCGACATAGCGCTTCGATCACCCTCACATGCACTCAGTGGCCGTTTGACCGGCCGGTTCTCCTACCCCATTGGTACATGACGCAAGACGCCGCCGCTCTGTGCGACGTTGTCTTCGCGTGGTCGCGTGGTGGAGCTTGGTGACGGAAAGGTTGCTGCCGGGTGTTTAAAACTTGCTACTTCATCTGCTTCATCAACCATATGGGTATATTTGGAGGGTTTAAAACCGGCTGTCAACTCAAGGCACCAACGGCGACGAATTTTAAACATCATTGATCCCGGGGAGTATTTTGTATTTATTAAGTGATTTTAGTTAACACTAAACAACACAGGGTACTGCTCAGGTCTATGAGCTACCTCCATCACACGCTGGCACAGTTTATGTCTCATTTTGCTTGACAATTAGTGGAAGCCAAATCGATGACGAAAACATTCGCCCAGACAAAAACACTTCATAATCTACTGCACATCATCATCATCATCTCAGCGTTATTCCCAGTCGCATCCGCAGCTTTATCAGCTTTGGAGTCTGGGGTCCGCTTTACCAATCTAACTGCTGAATTTGGCTAAACTTCGATATTTTCCGTGAAGCGACTGCCGTCTGACCTCCACAACCCGAAGGCGACATCTAAGCATTGCAGTTAGACCAATTTTAGACTTTTGAGGGCTCCAACAACTATCAAAGATATCCACTGTCTATCAAAGATATTAGAGAGGGTGGTTAATAAGCAAATGCTGGAATATTTGGAAGGGAATAATATGCTACCGGACCTTCAGTCTGGCTTTAGGAAGGGACGCGGGACTGCCACAGCTCTTGCTGGTGTAGTGGGGAATATCCTAGAGGCACGGGACAGGGGGGAGGGAACAATCCTGGTACTTCTCGATTTTTCACGGGCCTTCGATTCAATAAATACTTCTCTATTGCTTTCAAAGTTAGCCTATTATGGGTTTACAACAGAAACAATAGAGTGGTTCGCTAGTTACTTGCAAAACAGGTCACAGCTTGTGGAAATCCAGAGGGAGGATGGATCGAGGCTTTCATCCCCTCTTCGCCAGGTGCCACGTGGTGTGCCTCAGCGATCTATTTTGGGGCCCCTTTTACATATTCTATACAGCGCAGACATTGTTAAGTCATTCCAGCATTGCATGTTTCACATGTACGCAGATGATATCCAATTGTATATAACTTTTAAACCAGCTGATACATTGGAAGCCACAAGAAAGGTTAATGGCGATCTTGAGAGGGTAGTGACAGCACTACCCTCTCACTTAAATAAACCCTCTCACGTAAATTTAGATTTTACTGGGTTTAATACTAGTGAGTTATCATCAGACCACAGGGTCTGTATATGGTCCGTGCCTGTTAGCAAGAACAGAGAAGCTGATTCAACGCATACAGAATGCTTGTACACGGTTCTGTGTAAAGATACCTCGTAGAAGTCATGTAACACCATTTATAAATGAAAATAATATATTGAAAATGGCTGCTAGGAGAAGATTACATATGGCTGGTTTGCTTTTTGGAGTAGTCACTACATAAAAGCCTCACTATCTGTTTGAGCAGTTAAGTTGGAGACAGAGCAAAATAATATTTACCACGTTTGTCTACCAAACCTTTTTGTACAATGGCACATAGGACTGCAGCTCGTCATGACGATATCCAAGAGGTGGTTGCTGAAAATCAGCGGTGTTGACTGACTGAAGTCACAGCATTTTGTTGCACAGATGCAACGCACAGTTTAACTGTTATTTGTTTTGTAACACAATTTATTGTTTTCTTCACTCTGCAATTTATTTATTTTTATGTTATTGTTTAAAGTTTGGTTTGTTGTCATTAGCTAGTGTCGCAGGCGCATTACAGATGACAGCCGGATCTAATTGTCAAATGTCAAATAATTTGAGCTGCCTATAGCCCTGGCTTTGACAACAAATTGTAAAATAGTTTTAGTAATTTGCATGTTCGAGTACGAGACTTTTGGTGATATTTTTTCTATGTACATTTTTATTTTTTATTAATATTGTATATTTTATGGTATCTAATTGTAACGTGCGTTTTGTTTGTGCGGAATAAAAATATTTCTTTCTTTCTTTCTTTCTTCTATACCGTATAATATATATCTTTATAATATATTGCATTATAATATGCTTATTGTTTTATTTTTATATACAATATGTTAAGAAAACCCTGTCCGATCCGTGAAGGTATTGTTAGGTATCGATAACTGATTCTACTAATGCCTGCAAAACCTGGCTAAACTTAAAAAAATACCCCCTAAAAAATAAATAACTTAAATAAAATAAATAGGTAATTTCATGGCAACACAGGCACAGGTCATGACCGCAGTTGACCTCATGCTTGTAGGTATAGGTAGCTTGTTCACGTTTATCGACTCTCGAAAGAAACAATGATACTTAGGCAGCTTGAGAAAAGAATTTTTTTAAGGAGGAAGGTCGTCTGACTCTCCGAATGTATTATTTCATTGCGGAGGGATTGGATTGCTGGGGATTGCAGGCGGAGATATTCCATATTTCGTCGCACGAGATTAGCACGGACATGCACACAAATAAAAATCAAGTGGTGTCAAATCCGCGCTGGCCACAGTTGGCCCCTACCAATCCACTGCTCGCCGAACTGATAATGGACAATAATGATAATGTACCTACTCACGTACAGGTCGGAAAAAATATCGTGAGGCACCGTCATGCTGGAACCCTCGTGCAGCATTGACCGATAAGTACCCACTTCCAAAACACCTGATCAGAACACAGCTAATTGCAGTTACTACCTCCATCAGCATGTTACATTACTCTACGTTAGAAAACGACATGATCACACAATACACGAATAGTGTGTACACCAGCAATGTTTCCGCGCAACTAATAATTTAAAGTAAAAATTATTTTTATTTTATAAACATAGGTATCTACGCGGCTAGCGGCTTCATGCTTTGATAGAGATGTGTAAGTAATCAAAATATTGTTTTTTTTATCGATTGATACTCGTCTATTTTTGGTATCGATTTAGTATTGTAGTTTCTCATTCTTATTCTCGATTCAACATCGCATGGAATTGTTTAGAACTTTTACAAAACTCAAATTAGCGAGGTACACTGCTGTAAATGAAAATCATGCCAAAGTATTAATTTCAGTTTCTGTCTTAATATCGATGATATTGACCGATAAAATATTTGTAAAACTTTACTAAAATTGTGTTTCATAAGTCTTTCTCGTTTCTGTTTACTAATACTTGTGTTATAATAATGTTATTAGTAATTAATCGATAAACAAACAAAAGTACTTTTACCATTGGGTAATCTGTGTTTTTACAACAAATCCTTCAACCAGATACAAGTTTCGATTAATAGCGATAAAAAACGTTATTACGCAAAAAATAGTACATCCCTAGTTTCACGTACTTTTTTCTTTAAAGACACCGACAAACTCGCTGCGCGCCGGCATCACAAACGAGACCGCCAAATATTGAACATAAATTTATACATTTAATATCCAACAATAAATCAAACGATGATACCGCCGGAAATGGTGTTGTCACATTTTAAAAATTTACCTAATTTTGGGGAAGTTCGCGGGAAAAAAAGATAATTTCAAAATTCACTAGTATTGTTACTATGATGATTATGTAAAATTTCATATTTTATTTGGCCATGTGTTTACCTAACCTTTATTATCCTTACGGGTCGGACAGGGTTTTCTTAACATATTGTATTTTTTATTATATTACATCTATAGTAAACTAAAACATATAATATAAACCTTTTTTGGTATAAATATTCAATAAATTTTCCTATTCGTTTAAATATTATTTGCAAACATTTTTACTTTAAAATACAAATCAATTATCATAATTTTAAAACTAAGAAACAACTAAAAGATTTGCCATTATTAAGGATCGAACCCACAATCGCACGCATATGATAGCACCATTGTCAAGTGCGGTCGCTAACTTAACTTAAATGAAGTAACGAAATTTTGCATTACTTTAAAGAAAGATGAAGACTGCGATATAAAAATAATGCGTTAGTGTGCGTGGCCGGTTTAGTCATTAAGGTGGAAAAGGACTTCTACATCTGATAGTACATTGGAAATCTTTTTAAACGACTTCAAAAAGGAGGAGGTTACTCAATTCGACCGTATATATGCTTTTTTTTTTTAATGTTTGTTCGCGCATAACTTCATCGTTTATGAACCGATTTTGATAATTCTTTTTCTGTTGGAAAGAAGACGTTCCCAAGGTGGTCCCTTGATAAGGATATCAGGGTTTGATGGTGGAAGACCAGAGAAAACAAGGGAAACTTTCAAAATTTGCAGGAGCGACTAGTGCATTACTTAGCATTTTCATTAAGTATTTTAAAGCACTACAATTTAATAAAGGTCTGGAGTAGATCTGATGATGGAGCCGGGAGACAGTCGAAAGAACTCCTCAACAATTCACAGCAGCTACCTTGTGTTTGTGTTTGAATAATTTGTATTGACAAGATCCTTACACCTAGATGGGTGGTGACTGTCATTAGGGAGCTGATGATGATGACAAAGGTCGGTTCAGGGAACTCCTAAACGATTTACAGTAGCTACGTTGTATTTGGACTCAATTCATTTATATTGATAAGACCTTTGCACCCATTGGGTTAAAATAATGGTCTGCAGTAAATTTGATCATGAAGACCATAAGCAGTTGAGGGAATACTTACAGGTAAAAATTAAAGTGAACAAAATTACGTCGTTTCCCAACTATATTTGCGTCAGCGTCCAGTCTGATCGGATGCAACTGAATACATAGTACTTTTAACAACTAAAAAGTGTAAAATAAAAACTTTTGTACAAAAAAACAACCGACTTCCAAAAACCACTACAAAGTTAAAAATAACTAATTTCGTAATTCGGTGTCAAAAATGAATATACAAAACCAAAGACACCGACTTCCGAAATTAGTTATTTTTAACTTTGTAGTGGTTTTTGGAAGTCGGTTGTTTTTTTGTAAAAAAGTTTTTATTAACACTACAATTTATACGTGGAATAAAAGAAGGAGAGATACGTACAAAAATATTGCAAGACCGAAAAACACCATCTTTTATGGAACTAGTGACGACGGCTACAGCCATGGAAATAGGAAAGCCTGAAAATTTGAAGATCACAAGTGACATACAGCACTTTCATAATTCAGCAATGAACAGAGTGTCAACACCATCCAGTAGCAATAGGTCTCCCGCAACAAACTCAAAACCACTACGAAGAAATACAAGTCAACCAATTACCATAAAAGATTTAAAAGGTAAATGCTTCCGATGTGGTAAATCCGAACACCGTGCCAATAACTGTGGAGCAATGAACGTTGTATTTATTGCTCCACGCAGAAAATGTCAAAAACAGGGTCATTTGGCTAGATTTTGCCTTCGCAGAACAAATGCAACTAATGTTTCAAACGATTCTACAAGCACAATTAGTAATGAAAGTACCAGGCAGATTAATTTGATCAAAAGCCAAATATCTGACATATGATAACAGTAAAAATTTAACACGAGCATATACAAACAGAATTTGATACAGGGGCTTCACTACCTAACTAAAGTGTCACTGAAGCAATTCAAAAGCATGAAACATCAATAAGAAAATTTACAAAACAGACAGGAAATCAAGAACATATACACGCTGGAATTTTAATGGTTGTTTTCCCGCGGCAGAACGATTTGCTTTAAGGAGTTCTTTCAATGAATAGAGTAAAAAACAAAAATAAAAATGTTTGTGTTATAAAATAATAAAAAAATAATTGAAAATTATTTTCAACTCAGACAAATAAACCAATTAGAAGTAACTCCAGAAATAATAGCACGTAAAATACAAAACAACACGGAATTGAAAGTGTTATTAGAAGCGTTACAAACAGGACATTCACTAAAAAATTACGGATAGGTACAACGACAATGAACTAACACTTCAAGGCAATTGCATTTTGAAAGGCACGAGAATATTTTTACCATACAATCTGCGGTCTCCTGTCCTGGAAGAACTCCATTCAGGACATATTGGAATTCTAAAAATTAAATTACTTGCGCGTAGCCACGTTTATTGGAAAAACATAGACAAGGACATAGAGAATGTGGTCAAATCCTGTAGATCATGTCGATTACAGCAGAATTCACTAGTCAAAGCAACTCTACATCATTGGGAAATCCTAATGGTCCGTGGCAAAGAATCCAAGTAGACTTCGCTGGAGGCCCTAAGACCTATTAAGGGTATTATTTAGAAGATTTTTTATTGGTTTTGGCGTCTCTTGAAGGTTAGAAAGACAAACTTTACCTGAAGCGCAGCACATACCATTAGGTTCGTCCGCCCATTTCTTGGCAAAGCAGTTAAAGTAGATCTAATTCATGACTCCGATTTGGACTGACGCTGTTGTGCATAATCAACCTGCAGATCATATCTGAAAGCCAGTCTGTTACTATTTGCTAAAATTCGATTGCGAGCTCCATTTGTGGACAACTGCTGTCTCTTTGCCTTAGCTCTAAGTCGCTGTAAACGCTCGACACTCGACTCTCATTCGCACAACGGAGAGGTCCTTATAATTTGTTCATGAAGACGTTGGGAACGCTCCAGCCTCGACTCCTGAGCGCGTAACTCGGAGGTTCTCAGACTTTGTTGTTGAAACAAATTTATTTTGATAAAGATAAATAGCATGACTAAAATAAATTCGTTTAAATGAAGTCCATAAAAAAAATAAAAAAATGGTTTTTGTGCTTCACTCGACATAGATAGGTATAGTGTGTTGCGGACTTTTATGTAGATATTTATAAGATCTACAATTAATTCGAACATTTTATGGTATATCTTTTATAGTTTAGGCAGCGTACGCAAAATAAGTAACTTTTATGGTTGATTTTTTACACCTTGTGTTCAAAAAACCCAAATGCCTTACGGAACCCAATTTTTTCCAAAATAAAATAAGCCTATGTTACTCACTGATAATGTAGCTCTCTAATGAAAAAAGAAATATTAAAATCGGTCCAGTACTTTCTGAGTTTATTCGTTACACACAAAAATACAAATCTTTCCTCTTTATAATATTAGTGTAAATTAAAAAGGTGTTTTAGTTTTAGTGCGCTGGATCTAAGCATGGGACATCACAACTTGTTGCTAAAATTGACTCCCTAGACAGATCGCTCGAAGTTGCAACATCCAAGTTTGCAATGTTCCCGAAAGGCGTAATGAAAACCTGGTTACACTTATGATGAAAATTGGTTCTGTCAAAGGTTACAATAATAATAATTATTATTATTTATTTCATGTAAGATACCCATACACAATATAAAACAAAGCGGCATTTTGTCAATTCACCGGGTTCCTCACACCCACCGAGATAAAGATAAATAAACCCAAGAATATTATTGCAAAACTCACCTAACGCATATTACGGGATGACATTCTGAGCGCTCAACGCTTAACTCAGACATATAATTTGGTCTAATAGAGAAGTAATAGTAAATTTGCAAATATTCACAAATTATTAAAATTTATGCAGTTCGCTGGATCCGAACTGAGACCGCGCCGTGCACAGCTCGTCTGACAAAAAGAGTCCTGGGTCGCCACTCGACCAATCGTACTAAGAGAGACGATTCAAATTTATGGGTTTGAGCTTTAAGCAATGAAGCAATAACTCGTTACCACAGAGCAAATATACAGAGATGTTGTAATTTCCCTAAGAAACAGCGCGTGACAATTTGCGGGATGAGGGGGACAAAACCCCTTTTTTGTTTTCCATCTATCGGTCAAAAGCAAAACTGCTTGCTTCGTTCTGTAGCGATGTTACTACGTAGTTGTAACTACCTCATACTAGATGTCACTAAGCGTTCGTGTCGGGCTCAGCCCCCGAGCCGCCACTAAAATCCCTCCTCCTCCGCCTGTCTTCATACAGGACAAGGACAAATGGACCAATGTGTCCAGCTGGTGTTCCGAACAAAAAATTTCATTCACCAACGCCAGGTCTACACAGACTGGCATTAAGGTGACCCTCCCGTCCTCCAAGGACTACCGTGAGCTGACCAAGCTCCTCCGCAACAGAGGTGTGGCCTTCCACACCTACTCCCTCCCGGAAGAGCGCCTCATACGGGTCGTCATTCGCCGCGTGCCCAAGGAGTTAACCTCCGAAGAGATCAAGGCGGACCTCATCTCTCAGGGAATCCCTGTGAAGGAAGTCCACCGCATGCACAAGGCACGCGGTAAAATACCATATAATATGGTCCTTGTTATCTGCAACCCAGCAGAGGGTTACGCCCACCACCCTATCTTCCTAGTGAAGAGTGTCTGCTCTCTCACAGGGATCTCAATAGAGAAGCCACATAAGAGCGGCACTGTTGGCCAATGCCACAGGAGCCAACTCTATGGCCACTCCCAGGCTCACTGTCACGCCAAACCCAGGTGCGTTAAGTGCCTGGGCGATCATGGCACGGCAGAGTGCCCCCGCCCCAAGGACCGAGCGCTCTGCAAAGAGCCACCTAGTTGTGTCCTCTGCGGCGCGACCGGCCACACGGCCAATTATCGCGGGTGCCCCAAGGCCCCTAAGTCCTCCTCCTCCAAGTTAGCCAACCGGGCTAACGCACGCCAAAAGCGTGAATCCCCAGGGAGTCAGATCCCAGAGCGACTGTGCCCTCAAAGGCCCAGTCCCTAGAACCAGCTGAACCACCAGAGGGCCTTCCCGGCCCTCGTGGCGACTGCTCCCCAGACCCCCTCAGCCACCCCCGCCTGGAAGGACAAGGATCCTCGTATCCGTCCTACCACGGCCCAAAAGGCGGCTACGTCCCCTCCTGCCCCTGCACCTTTGGCTGCAGCTGCAACCCCCCCGCCCCCTCCCTCGACCCCTTTGTCAGGAAACGGCCCCACAGATGCGTTTAACGTCATCTTGGAGACCTTCCTTATTTTTATGTCGCCCCGCGCCAGACAAATGGCAAGCGATTTAAAAGTAGCTATGGCAGCAGGCAATCTGCAAGCCATCATCAATATATATAACGCGTACCCCGAGATTACGCACGCCCTTTCCTCCCTCGCCTCCAATAAAAATAATTAATGGATAATACGGTCACACAAAGAACCAAGCCCCGATCCCTCAAGCTGGCTCACTTCAATGCCGACGGCATTAGAGATCAGAAGTTCGAGATCTCAACCTTCCTTAGAGAGTACCAGATTGATATCTTCCTCGCTCAGGAGACCTTTCTCAAGCCTAGCCACCGCACTCCTCTAATTGCTAATTACCGTGTAGTCCGTGTAGTTCGCAACGACAGGCTGGTTACTTCAAAAGGGCTCTTCATTGCATCCCATTGGACCCCCCACCCCTCTCACGACTCGAAGTTTCAATGTGCCGTCTCGGCATGTCAGGGCACCAACCTATCACGTTAGTGTCAGCCTATGTCCCTGCCAGCAACTCTGCAGAGGACCACCAACTCCTAGCAGATGACATTACCCTTCTTCTTGGGTTGAGCGACTCCGTTATTATAGCGGGCGACCTCAACGCCAAACACACTGCCTGGAATAGCACCAGGATCAATTCCAGAGGCAGACTCTTGTTTGACCTCTCCACCCACTTAAACTTCGATGTCGTAGGCCCCATGACCCCCACTCACTTCCCCTATTCACCCGACCACACCCCAGACGTCCTCGACATAGCGCTCCTAAAGAACGTCAACCTACGGTTAGACTCTATAGAAGCACTATCAGAGCTATCGTCTGACCATCGCCCAGTCATCATTCGACTGGCTCCCCGTACTGGCCTCTCTGACCCAGGTCAAGCTCCCCAGACGAAAATGGTAACGGATTGGAGGAAAGTAAGCGATCGGCTGAAATCCACCACATCCCCCCACTTGGACTCCATACCTGCACGCCTCGACTCTATCGCTGACACGACAGCTGCGATCGACTCGTTCACGGATCACGTACAGTCGGTACTGAACGAATGTTCAAGGGAGGTTACAGTGACATAAGACTGTCGCTGGAAACTCCCTGCTGACTTGCGTGAACTGTTGACCGAGAAGAACGCGGCGGTCCGTGCCTACAGCAGATTCCCCTGCGCGGCTAACAAAACCCATATGCGCTATTTACAGAGAACTGTAAAAAGACGTGTATCGGAGTGGCGTGAAGCTGGCTGGGATAAGATGCTGGATGAGTTAGAGCCCACCCATCAAGCCTTCTGAAACTAAAATCCAATGAAGTTGTGGCCATGCCTCCCCTGGTTCGCCCTGACAATTCCATCGCCTTCGATGACGATGAAAAGGCTGAATGCCTCGCCTCTTGCCTAGAAGCCCAGTGCTCCCCCAGCCTCCTACCAGTAGACCAAGCTCATCTCCTTGAGGTTGACGCTGAAGTCTAACGTAGAACCGGGTCCCACCTGTTGACGACCCTGAGGATCCCCTGCCCCCCATCACCCCTGATGAAGTGCAGGACATCGTCAAAGGTCTTCAACTCAGGAAAGCGCCCGGCTCTGACGGCATCACCAACAGAGTGATCCACCTCTTCCCTGCCCACCTGATCATCCTCTTGACCACCATCTTCAATGGTGCACTAGGAAATAACATTTTCCCACAAACGTGGAAAGAAGCCACAGTCATAGGCATTCCTAAGCCCGGTAAGCCTAAAGCCGAACCCACCAGCTACCGTCCCATCAGCTTACTCAAAGTTCTCGGTAAGATCTATGAGAGGCTTATATATAAGCGACTCAGAGCTTATGCCGAGAACAAGGGCCTCATTCCTTAGAAACAATTCGGGTTCCGTACCCAACACTCCTGTCCCCAACAGATCCTACGCATCACTGAACATATTCATGCAGGGTTCCTGCGTGGTTTGTACACAGACGTAGTTTATTTCGACATAGCGAAGGCGTGACAAAGTCTGGCACAACGGCTTAATCTATAAGCTGTACCAACTCGGTGTGCCTGACCGTCTCGTCCTCATCTTACGGGACTTTCTGTCAAACCGCACCTTTCGCTACAAAATCGAAGGAGCGCTCTCCTCCCCCCCGCCCCATCCGTGCAGGTGTCCCCCAGGGCTCGGTATTAGCCCCCCTAATATTCAGGCTTTTTACCAGCGACATCCCGAAAAGAAGCAAGGCTCATCTCGCTCTGTTCGCAGACGACACAGCCATCTACTGCTCGGGACACAGCCCAGATCAGATTCGCTTCCATCTTCAAAGAGCAGTCAACTTTCTAGCTGCCTGGTTTAAGAAATGGAGGATCGAAGTTAACCCCCTTAAGAGCCAAGCGGTTCTTTACAGAAAACCGCGGGTCAGCGTCACCCTTCCACGTCCCATCACCATGGACGGCAAGCCGATCCCTTGGGAGAAGCAAGCCAAGTACCTTGGTGTTATACTCGATCAAAACCTCAAATTCTCAGAGCACATTAAGACGGTCCGCGCTCGCGCCGCCTTCGCTCTAGGTCGACTCCACCCCCTCCTCAACCCGCGTAGCAAGCTATCGCTCAGGTGCAAAATGCGCTTGTACACAGCTTGCATACGCCCGATTATGACCTACGCTTGTCCAGTCTTCACACATGCCAAGCCACGTCATATCCATAGGATGCAAGTAGTCCAAAACCGATTCCTCCGTAAAGCCACAAACGGCCCTTGGTTCATCCGTAATGAGATCCTCCATCTTGATCTGAAAATCCCCACCATCCAGCAGTTCATGAAACGCCTCTCCAAGCGTTTCTTTGACACTGCTGCCAAGCACCGCAATCCTCTTATAGCAGCGGCTGCCAATTACACTCCCTCCACCATCTCCCGCCTTCGCCGCCCTCGGCATGCTCTCACAGACCCCGATGACCCCATTACCCTCCTCCAAGAGGCCAATATAGAGCCACCAGCACACTACATAAACACAGACCGACCTACCGACCTCGCCGCCGAGGTCCATCGCGACGCGCTCCACGTAGTAGTCCCCTCCCCCGTCCCTTGTCCGATGAAGGCCAGCCCGCGCCGCAGCTGAGCCAGTAATTATAATAATGTCCCAACAATGACCTCTGAGTTTGTTTCGGCGTTTCTTCTCAGAGCTAGTACTAGGAAACGCCGTGGTCATCAAACCATCAACTATAACTTTCGATCCAGCCGTCCCTTGCTGTCCTCTCTAGCGACGCCCTAAGCCGAGGTCCGTACCCCACAGGGGGTGCCCTTAGTGGGTATTCGCTTAGTTTTAAGTTAGTCTTATGCCCCTGGCTGGAGGCTTTAATTTTTAATTAAGGCAGCCACAGGAAAGTTCGATTAAGTAGTAACGGTCTCTTAAGTAGCCACCTACGAGATGCCATATAAAAAACAAAAAAAAAAAAGGCGCCAAGCATATACAATAGGATACCTAATGAAATTAAAGAACAATCATTAAAAATATTTAAAAAAACCTGACAATTTTTTACAAAAATTTTATTATTCTATTACTGATTTCTTGAACGATATTTTATGATGCTTGGTGACATTAAGCATCATCGCAACACAACTGCTCAGACCCGTCCTCCATATGGCTTCACCAGACACCATGAACACGGCGAATTTCTTGGCGGATAGACTTTGTCTGCTAACTTCTGCCGGCAGCCGATGTTATAGCCTATCGCCGAGTAAAGCTCTCAACAAGCATATATTAAGCAATCAAAAAAGTTTCAAAGCGAATATAACTTTAATACGTCATTTTGGAAATTCAAAAAAAGGTTTTCAACATCCATATTTACGCACTATTCGATATTATAAATAAAATAACTTCGAAGCATAATGATCCTCAAACAGCTGATTCAAATAAAATCCGCCATATTGTTGCCTCTAACCATCCTCTTAACAGCGGTCCGATGATGTTTAATTTTGACAGCTACTAATCAATTGCTTAGCATCCTCTTAGCGCTAAACAGCTTTTATGAATAAGAATTTTGCTAATCAATTGCTTAACAATTGATTAAAGTTTTATGAATAAGACGGATAAAGTTTAATTTTGAAAAATCATGAAGAACTTCATTGAAGAAGCCCGACCCTCATCTGACATACCTTCATTCTGCGATGTCATAAATGGGATCTAAGTTCCTGAGCTTGATATTAGCAATGCCTTCTGGAGATTTAATTACAGATAATCTTGCTCTCTCTTTCTCATGAACGAGGATAGTTCAGTGCTTGACCCATAAGAAGTGGTAATCCTTCGCTTTAGCTGCATCGCCACATTCATTCAACATCTTGTTTGTTAAAGTCAGATGTTCGTGCAAATAAACAGAATATGTAAGATGTACCCAATAAGCTTAGTTTTTATTCCAGTATTGGTGAACGAAGCATTTTATTTAAATAAGGGGTATTTAAAATGCTTCGTTCACCAGACAACAAGTTTCATTCGGAGACTGACCAACATAAAGCTTCTGGAACAAACAGTGATTCGAAGAAGCGCAAATCAAAGGTAAACAACCGGGATCGAAATGGTCGAAGGCAATTAATACATTTACAATGGAGTTTAAGAATACCTTTAATGAATGGCGACGCGATTTGGATGGTAGTATTAAAAAAAAATGCAACAGCGTAACTTCTATTAAAAATGAACTATCAACAATAACACAAACCACGAAGAAATTAATAATGACAATCAATCCTTGCGCGGCGAGCAATCTATTATAACACGAAATGTTTCTCAACTAGAGATTAAATATAATGATCTCACGCAAGAGATTGGCCGTCTTAAGTTATCAATTCAATTTTGTGGTGATGAACAGGCTGATATTTCGAAATAAAAGTAGTTCAATAAACAGATTCATGAGTGCGCTGAATCTAAGCATGGAACAGCACAACTTGTTGCTAAAATTGACTCCCTAGAACAGATCACTCGAAATTGCAACATCCAAATTTGCAATGTTCCCGAAAGGCATAATGAAGACCTGGTTACACTTATGACGAAGATTGGTTCTGTCAAAGAACCAATAAAATAAAAAAAAAATAATAAAAATAATAATTAAATAATAATTATTATTTATTTCAGGTAAGATACCCATACACAATATTAAACACAGCGGCATTTTGTCAATTCAGCGGGTTCCACACACCCACCGAGATAATGATAAATAAACCCAAGAATATTATTGCAAAACTGACCTAACGCATATTACGGGATAACATTCTGAGCGCTCAACGCTTAACTCAGACATATAATTTGGTCTAATAGAAAAGTAATAGTAAATATGCAAAAATTCACAAATTATTAAAATTTATGCAGTTCGCTGGATCCGAACTGAGACCGCGCCGTGCACAGCTCGTCTGACAAAAAGAGTCCCGGATCGCCACTCGACCAATCGTACTAAGAGAGACGATTCAAATTTATGGGTTTGAGCTTTAAAAAATGAAGCAATAACTCGTTACCACAGAGCAAATACACAGAGATGTTGTAATTTCCCTAAGAAACAGCGCGTGACAATTTGCGGGATGAGGGGGACAAAATCCCTTTTTTTGTTTTCCATCTACCGGTCAAAAGCAAAACTGCTTGCTTCGTTCTGTATCGATGCTACTACGTAGTTGTAACTAACTCATACTAGATGTCACTAAGTGTTGGATGTAACAGGGATGTACTCAAAATTTTTGTACCATTAGCTTTTATGTAAACAAGGAATACTTGCCTAAATCATAAGTAGCATGACACGAATGAAGATGTCTTTTGATATGGCCAAGTATTAATTTCAGTATTTGCCCCGTGCTCCTTACTAATAAGATTCTTCGTTCACGGTGTCGAAGTTTAATCAAAGTACCCACGCACAAACACTAATAAGTTAGTAATATGGTCTTCAACCCAAGAAGTCCACCTCACAGCCGTTATCTAAGTTCACAGAAGAGGTCAATGAATCTTTTAAGGATAAAAATCATGTACCTACTTTTATTATTTATAGATTTTAGTAAAGTTTTCGCTATGTTTAGATATGATATGTAGTTGATAAAATTGAATAATTCCGGAGTTCGGGGACCAAAAATCAAATGGTGTGAGAACTTTAAGACCCGTAAATATAATGTGAAGATATGTTTTGAAATAGTGACGCCATTGAAGTCACTGAAGGAACAGGTGGCTCTAACACCACATTGTTAATAAAAAGCCTTATGTGTATGGCGCCAAGCATACACAATAGGATACCTAATGAAATTAAAGAACAATCATTAAAAATATTAAAAAAAATGACATATTGTTACAAAAATATTCTTATTCTATCACTGATTTCTTGAACGATGTTTTATGATGCTTGTATTTTATGCTGATTGAAGATTATAATTAGAATAAGAGTAATTAATTAGAATTATAATAGATTTACAATTATATTTAACCTTTCATTTGTTTTGACATGAATTGCATTTTGAACTTATTGTGACTGAATCGATTTTGTTTGTATTTAACTGTTGTGTCTTTTTTTATCTGATAATTGATTATTATTCTTGCTACTGTAGCTTTATATTGACATCATTTAAATTTTGTTTATAACGAGACATTTACAATTATATTTAACCTTTCATTTGTTTTAACATGAATTGCATTTTGAACTTATTGTGACTGAATCGATTTTGTTTGTATTTAACTGTAGTGTCTTTTTTATCTGATAATTGATTATTGTTCTTGTTACTGTAGCTTTATATTGACATCATTTAAATTTTGTGTGTCCCATCTTGGACAGAATGTATGGCTTAACTTAAATTTCTCAGAACCTTATTTGTATAACTGCATTCTGGCAAATAAATAATTTGATTTGATTTGAACAGCCCAAGGCCCACGAGGCACTAGAGTCCTTACACCCTTTGGCAGATCTAAACGATATGGACCATGTGGTTAATCACTGCTCCTTCTATCAGTATGCAGATGACACATGTCTTGTAGCTACTCACAAAGACATAACAGTAGCGGCTCAATGTTACAACATGATTTTATTCAAATTTGTAAATGGGCACATGGTGCTGGACTGGTTCTTAACGCAAGTAAGACCAAAATCATCCATGTCTACTCTAGCCACCTTTAGCACATGTCTTCTTTTCAAACAGTAGCACACAACCACAGTTGTCTTCACTCTACTCTATCAGATACATGTCGATGTGTTAGCTCGCCGCCCGGTAAGGACCAGGCCAGAGCCGACGGCGCGCGGTGTTTCACGCGCGCCTCAAAGAGATATCAGCATATCATGACGGGGTCTTCGAAGACCGATGCCTCCTAGGTCAGGGTTGCGGGTTGGTTAAAAAATAAACCGTGGCCCTAACCGTCGCACAGGCAAGTGAATAAACACGGGTGGGTTTTAGTCAGTAAAAGTCTGATACGCCCTTCCACTCCGCCCAAAGCGGGAGAAGTCATTTGCTGATTTCCTATCCAAAAAAAGAAAAAACAGCACACTTGCTCTGGATTAGTAATTGACAATCGATTTAGTTGAAATTTCCACATGAACTCAGTTTGTGACAAATTGCGAGCTGTATTAAAAAAAATTGCATCTCAAAACCTACAGTTCCGTTCAAAATCCTTGTTATCGCCATCTGTTGGCGGAAAGTTGCCAGAACGTGCTGCCATCTGTCGACAAGTAAACGGAGGCTCAGCGAGACAGGATGGAAGCGAGAATGGCGAGCGGCAGCGCTGATCGGTCGCCGCTGAAGATCTCAAATGTTCGTTCGTTCTACGGATCAATTTCCGTAAGTCATATTTTTTTTATCTCCAAAAAAACGGATGGTAGTCACAATTACAATGATTGCGAATAACAAATTTTAGTATGCTGGTGAACCAGTATACTAAAATTTGTTCAATCCATGAAGTTTATTTTTGAAAAATCATGAAGAACATCATTGAAGAAGCCCGACCCTCATCTGACATACGTCATCACGAGTCATGGGCGAACATTTAAATCATATAGGTATTGAACGAATTTCTAATCTGCAAGTTAGACTTTTGAAACTGATCGTACCCAGAAATATAAAAGACAAGTTCTGCCAATACAGACTAGACTTAAAATGACCCTACTGATTGAACGGTATAATAACAAAGGCATTCAAATTGACAGCCTCCGTGGCGTAGCGGCAGCAAACGGGGCCGCTGCGTAAGGAGGTGCAGGATCGATCCCCGCGCAGTGCAAATATTTGTATGAATATTTGCACTGGTATGGGCGTGCCTCGGAAAGCACGTTAAGACGTTGATCCCGGTTGCCATACGAACATCTAATACATTTCTTAAGCAATAAGCAGCACCTTTGTACTTAGATCTTAATTTTAACATATTATATATTTTTTTTTTATAATTTCTAAACTAGCGCTTGGCCGCAATCCCGCCTGATGGTAAGCAGTGACGCAATCATTGATCGTAAAGCGCACTAGTTTATTAAGAGCCTATTCACTCTAGCCATGAAGACACTCAAATTGTAGTCCGACGGAAACACCGCCGCTGGCAAATTGTTCCAGTCCCTCGATGTACGCGGTATAAAGGAGGAGGCGAAACGCTTCGTCCGGATCGATATAATTGTGTGTACATAATAGTAAAATAAATAAATAAACATCTAATGGCAGTCGTTACGTGTTGTTGGAAACCTCAAAAGTCCAACAATTGGTCTAACTGCATGCTTCGATAACGCCTTCGCGTTGCGCACACACAGGCACAAATTTATTGTACCTACAACAAGGCTCAAGAAAATAGGTGGCTCTTTCAGATGCCAATGTATACATTTTTACAATGGACTTCCAGAGGTGGTTCAAGATCTGAGTCTGAATAAATTCAAATCCTTCATTAAACGTAAGTTGTGTCAGAAAGCATTTTATAGTGTGAAGGATTATATTGAGGACAAAAAGGCTTGGGCTTGAGCTGCGTCCGATTTCTATAAAATGATTGTTCTTTGATTTTTCCTCTTGTAGTTTTAATATGTAATTGGTTATGTTATTTATTCAAAGCCTATATTACACACTATGTAGCCAAGCATATTGTACGTTACGTAATTGTATCGCTGACAGAGGTGTTCGGCACTTGTACAGCTACACAGGAGCTAAACTTTCCACAGATCCGGGAACACTGTTGGAGCTGCTGAACCTTAGACAAAACTATCTTAGCATTGTGTAGATTCAATTTCTTAGTATTGTATAATTGCATGGCAAATGTGTGAGCACAATGTACGAATTTGCTGTAAGGCATTTATTTGTTGGGTTAGTCTCTTTTATTGACTTAATTGTGCTCTGGCTGTTGAGAATATGTCATGCTCACTCAAATGTCTAGCTGATGGTGGCGTGTGTGTTGGGTCATTGGGTTCCCTTCGATATGGTTGAGCTGAATGATGCTGATCCATACGTCATGTTCGTGAACGGACGCCGTCAGGGGGAACTGGTCATCTCTTAGCTGCCACGGCGTATTTTAATTTTTGAATTGATTTTTGTGTTTTCCATAATGGACGCTCTCAGCGTACAATATATTTCTGCATCGTTCTCACGCGGTTGATTTCAACATGAATGATGTAATCAAATATTTGTAACAATAGCTTTAAAATTTAAAAGAGTGTCCATGGAGTTTCTTGCCCGTTCTTCTCCATAGGTACCTACTCTTTGGAATGGGCGACTAGCTTCATCTTATTGACTGACCGACCTGACCTGAGAATTCAAAAGTGCCTGTAACTGGTTTATTTGAAATAAATGATTTGATTTGATTTGTGGAGTTCAGGCGGCATTCGCTTGATGGAAAATATCGAAGTTTAGTCAAAATTAGCAGTTAGATTGGTAAAGCAGGCCTTAGACTCCAAGGCTGGAAGGGATCCGGATGCGACTGTGTTTAACGCTGAGATGATGATGAATAACAAAGGCATTCAAATAGCCATATCACACAAAATAATCACAAGAAGTATTACGCAAAATAAATTAATAGTACCTCAGACTATAAATTGTTATGGCAGGCGGACAGTACAATTTGTAATAATACCCAAAATAAATAATTAAAAACCACAACCTATAAAATACGAAGTCGTAGTGGTCTAGTGGTTAAAACACCAGCCTTTCAAGTATGGATGTGCGGGTTCGATTCCAGGTCAGGCAAGTACCAATGTAACTTTTCTAAGTTATATAATACTTTTCTAAGTATATCTAGGACACCAATGATTACTTAAATGGTGAGAGAAAACATCTTGAGGAAAGCTGGACTTCTCTGAAATCGCAAACCCGCATTGAGCAAGCGTGGTGATTACGCTCAATCCTTCTATGTATGAGGTTGATGATGATGATGATAAACGAAATAAACTCGAAAAACTATAAACAAGAATACAAAAAATATTATTACAACTACTTATGAAACTAAAAATACAACAACGAATTTTTATTTAAAACACTAATAAAATAAATAAAAGTATAATTTGAATTTCTTTGAGATCGATTTTGTGTGGGTAGTCGACACTACCTACATAGAACCCCAGGAGCGAGCAACATAGACAGCATAATTTCATTTCATTTCCTAAGTTCAAAACATGCAAGTGACTCATTCACTTACTAGATGTATGTATGTTTACAGCTATACTTGTTTGTCATTTATTATTTAATTTTATACCTTTGTTTTTTATTACCCCTTTAACCCTTATTTTTATATATTGAAGTCATTCAATTAGAAAAGTCACAAAAATTGCACTTGACATCTTGAGCGTTTTAATAGCTTGTTTTAAAATTATTGTTGGAGAAGTTGGCACACTTAGAGGAATATTCGAAAGAACACTGAGGACGATTTCATACTCTTCCATATACTTCAGATCCTTCTTCCAGAACGAATTAATGTAAGATCCAGAAATTCACTAAGTTTAATCTGTGTTCGTTTTTAATCACATTTGTTTGATTTTTCAATTTATTTTAAAAATTGTTGTGTTTTTGATTTACTATATGATATTTGGTTTTTTTAAACAAAACAAACAAACCTGTAACAAGACGACAAATCAATGACCAGACAGATTGACAAAAAGAATTTGGACGTGAAACTGTTTCTTACATATACACCTTATTGAATTACACAATACTGAAGTTATTCAATCAGAAAAGTCACAAAGATTGCACTGTCTTGAGCGTTTTAATAGCTTGTTTTAAAATGATTGTTGGAGCAGTTGCCATACTTAGAGCAAAGTTCAAACGCTGAGGACGATTTCATACTCTTCTTTATACTTCAAATCCTTCTTCCAGAACGAATTAATTTAAGATCCAGAAATTCATTAAGTTTAATCTGTGTTCGTTTTTAATCACAACATTTGTTTGATTTTTTATTTTATTTTAAAAATTGTTTTGTATTTTGATTTACCATATGATATTTGTTTTTTTTTGAACGAAACAAACAAACCTGTAACAGGACGACAAATCAACGACTAGACAGACTGACAAAAAGAATTTGGACGTGAAACAGCTTATTACATATACAATTTATTGAATTACACAATACTGAAGTTATTCAATCAGAAAAGTCACAAAGATTGCACTGTCTTGAGCGTTTTAATAGCTTGTTTTAAAATGATTGTTGGAGCAGTTGCCATACTTAGAGATAAGTTCAAACGCTGAGGACGATTTCATTCTCTTCTTTATACTTCAGATCCTTCTTCCAGAACGAATTAATTTAAGATCCAGAAATTCATTAAGTTTAATCTGTGTTCGTTTTTAATCACAACATTTGTTTGATTTTTTATTTTATTTTAAAAATTGTTTTGTATTTTGATTTACCATATGATATTTGTTTTTTTTTGAACGAAACAAACAAACCTGTAACAGGACGACAAATCAACGACTAGACAGACTGACAAAAAGAATTTGGACGTGAAACAGCTTATTACATATACAATTTATTGAATTACACAATACTGAAGTTATTCAATCAGAAAAGTCACAAAGATTGCACTGTCTTGAGCGTTTTAATAGCTTGTTTTAAAATGATTGTTGGAGCAGTTGCCATACTTAGAGCAAAGTTCAAACGCTGAGGACGATTTCATACTCTTCTTTATACTTCAAATCCTTCTTCCAGAACGAATTAATTTAAGATCCAGAAATTCATTAAGTTTAATCTGTGTTCGTTTTTAATCACAACATTTGTTTGATTTTTTATTTTATTTTAAAAATTGTTTTGTATTTTGATTTACTGTATGATATTTGTTTTTTTTTTTTAAACAAAACAAACAAACCTGTAACAAGAGGACAAAACAACGACCAGACAGACTGACAAAAAGAATTTGGACGTGAAACTGTTTCTTACATATTCACCTTATTGAATTACACAATATTGAAGTCATTCGATTAGAAAAGTCACAAAGATTGCACTTGACATCTTGAGCGTTTTAATAGCTTGTTTTAAAATTATTGTTGGAGCAGTTGCCACACTTAGAGGAAAGTTCGAAAGAACACTGAGGACGATTTTATACTCTTCTTTTTACTTCAGATCCTTCTTCCAGAACGAATTAATTTAAGATCCAGAAATTCATTAAGTTTAATCTGTGTTCGTTTTTAATCACAACATTTGTTTGATTTTTTATTTTATTTTAATAATTGGTTTGTATTTTGATTTACTATAATTATGACATTTGGTTTTTGTAAACATTTTTGATGATTTTGAATTGGTTTTATTTTTTATGGTTTAGTTTTAAATTCAATCACTAAAAATTACATTCCATTTGAAACCATATACACTTTTCTATATTTGTGCAAAAACTTATTGAGGTTTAATCAGAAACAGACCTTTATTTTCCATAGTGCTGCGTATAACAACTCAACAGAAACTCGACGTAGGTATCCAATTCAACCGTATATTTGCACTTACAACAACTTAGGCACAAAACCAAACTGGATGTTTGGGTTCCAACCTCACGAATTAAATTGTGTTTTGTTCGATGTTTGATTGGTGTAGGTACAATAAAAAATATATTAATAAATAAGTAAATAAACGAAATCGACCTCACCAAACGCATTCACATAAATGCGATTCTTTGATGAATCTTAACAAAAACGACCCATTTCTAAAAACGATAGAAAAGAATAGAAAAGATACTCTTTATTATGTACTTCATATAGATTACAGAACATAAATATAAATATTTTACAAATGGTGACACAATGGGCGATCTTTTACAGACAACCTTTTTTTTCTTTTACAAACAATCATAACGGGTGATGAAAAACAGTTTATTTACGATAACGTAGTCTGAAAATGACGATGTACCAAGCAAAATGAGCCCCCACAGTCAACATCCAAAGACTATATTTATCAAAAGGAGATTATGCTGTTTGTGTGGTAGGATTACAAAGATATAATCTCCTTTGGGCTGCTTCCAAGAAACCAAACTATTGATTAAGTATAATGTCTGTTACAGTCAACTATTGAAATTGAACGAAGAAATCAAGAAAACTTGAACGAACGAACTAAACTGGTCAATCGTAATGACGTGATGTTCCATGGTTCCATCATAATCACGCCATACCCCACACCTCTTTGATAACCCGTCAAAAATTATTAGACCTCAATTGAGAACTGATGCCACATTTATCCTATAGCCCAGATTATCATTTATTTCGCTCCCTTCAAAACCATCAGAACGGTAAAAGTTTCGATTACGATCAGACTGTTAAAAATGAGTTAGACCAGTTCTTCTTCGCTTAAAACAAGGTTTCTTCGAATTTTTCTACTTACCCACAGATAGCAAAATATTATCCAACAAAATGTTCAATATATCACTGATTACCTTTTAAAGTTAATAAAAATAATATAATATTAAAAAACCAATGAAAGAAAAAACGATGTTGATTATCAAACAATCGAACAACCAAATATTATAATATTGTGTTATTGTTGGTGTGGGATATATAAATACATACATAATTACATATACATAAATATATATATTTATGGAACGGTGATCCTCCTCGGAGGAAGGATAATCCTTGATCTAGGCTGACACCAGTTTTGCTAGTGGTGAAAACCTTCGCAAAGTGTGCACGATGATAATATGATGTACTCACGATTTATTCCATATTGAAGGTAGGTTTAAACAAAATTAATTAATACTCGTAATTTGTACAGTTATTGCACTTGACATTTTGAGCGTTTTAATAGCTTGTTTTAAAATTATTGTTGGAGCAATTGCCAAACTTAGAGCAAAGTTCGAACGAACACTGAGGACGATTTCATACTCTTCTTTATACTTGGGATCCTTACATAACCAGCATTTGAAAACCATATACCTACTAAATACATGAAGGAACAAGATGACTTAGATCTTTTTAAAGTGAACGAATTAATTTTAGATCCAGAAATTAAGTTTTAATCTGTGTTTGTTTTTAATCAACATTTGTTTAATTTTTTATTTTATTTTAAAAATTGTTTTGTATTTTGATTTACTATATGATATTTGTTTTTTTTTTAAACATTTTTGTTAATTTTGAATTGGTTCTGTTTTATATGGTTTAGTTTTGAATTCAATCACTATAAATTACATTCCATTTGAAGCTATATACATTTTTCTATATTTGTGCAAAAACTTATTGAGGTTTAATCAGAAACAGACCTTTAGTTTCCATAGTGCGGCGTATAACAACTCAACAGAAACTCAACGTACCCAATTCAACCATATATTTGCACTTTCAACAGCTTAGGCACAAAATCAAACTGGATGTTTGGATGCCTCTCGAATTAAATTGTATTTTGTTCGAGGTTTGATTGGTGAACAATATAGAATATATAAATAAATATATAAACGAAATCGACCTCACCAAACGTATTCACATATACGACTATTTGATGAATCTTAACAATAACGACCCATTCCTAAAAACGATAGAATAGAATAGAATAAAATGCTCCTTATTATGTACTCCATATAGATTACAAAACATAAATATAAAGATTATACAAATTGACACAATGACTTTTACAGACAACCTCTTTTTCTTTTACAAACAATCATAATGGGTGATGAAAAATAGTTTATTTACGATAACGTAGCCTGAAAATGACGATGAACCAAGCAAAATGAGCCCCCACAATCAATATCCAAAGCCAATATTCAATAAAAGGAGATTATGCTGTTTGTGTGGGTAGGATTACAAAGATATAATCTCCTTTGGGTTGCTTCCAAGAAACCAAACTATTGATTAGAATGTATGTTACCGTCAAATATTGAAATTGAACGAAGAAATCAAGAAAAATTGAACGAACGAACTAAACTGGCCAATCGCAATGACGTGACGTTCTATGGTTCCATCATAATCACGCCATATCCAACACTTATTTGATAACCCGTCAAAAATTATTAGACCTCAGTTGAGAACTGATGCCACATCCACCACCTTTATGCCAAATTATCATTTATGTCGCTCCCTTCAAAACCATCAGAACGGTAAAAGTTTCGATTACGATCAGACTGTTAAAAATGAGTTAGACCAGTTCTTCTTCGCTTCTAGAAACAAGGTTTCTTCGAATTTTTCTACTTACCCACAGATAGCAAAATATTATCCAACAAAATGGTCAATATATCACTGATTACCTTTTAATGTTAATAATAATAATATAATATTAAAAAACCAATGAAAGAAAAACCGATGGTGATTATCAAACAATCGAACAACCAAATATTATAATATTGTGTTATTGTTGGTGTGGGATATACAAATACATACATAATTACATATACATAAATATATATATTTATGGAACGGTGATCCTCCTCGGAGGAAGGATAATCCTTGATCTAGGCTGACACCAGTTTTGCTAGTGGTGAAAACCTTCGCAAAGTGTGTTCGATGATAATATGATGTACTCACGATTTATTCGATGTTGAAGGTAGGTTTAAACGAAATTAATTAATACTCGTAGTTTGTACAGTTCCTAATATTCCACACTATAAGAAGTTAAGCAAAGAACAGAAGGAGAAGCACAAGGTTATAAGCAGTAGCACAAATGAATTTAGCAAGTTAATATTTGCAGCATTAAAGTTAGAAATAAGCGTACGGATAGTCAGTGACACGGGCTTCGCAAGCAAAGGCGATGTCTTGACTGGCGGGCGCCGGGCGGGGGCGCGGCAGTGGCTGCGTGCGCGCCGCTCTTCACATAATTATAATATGTAGGTATTTATTTGGTACTGGCGTCACTAATGCCGGGGCTACATTAGCGGGCAACGGCGAATATTCGGGCTACGGCGATGTATGTGGCCGAGTACATCATTGCAACGCAGTGTATTCGTACGCAGACGATGTTGCATCGGGGCACTGTCGGTAAAATACGCGTTTCAAAGGACTTGTCGCGGCAATATTCGCTGGCGTGGCCACACCTTCGTCACTTCAGTGTCGTCCAGACTTTGAAGCGGGACTGGCGTTCTTTTAGAGTTTTTTTTCATTGTTTTTGGTTTGTACACATGTAATAAATAATATTTTACTGACATATAATGCAAAGCCACTGCTTCCTTCATCGTCTCGGCTGCACAACTAAACAACGAAGAACATCGTGTATGTCCGATGACGGATATTTTGCGCGCCAATGCTATACGAATCTTCGCCTGTTAATGTAGCCTCAGCATTACCATAACTACAAGTAGGGATCTAATTGGTACTGGCGACTGGCGTCACTAACCGTAATATCGGGACGGCGGTACGCACGACAGCAGGTCAAGCTACCCCAAACTGTCAGATATTCCCAATCAATCTTGAGCCTTAATGCTTTAGAGATAAAGTTGAAAATCTAATAAGGAAATCTGACAGATTATAGTAGTTTCATGTGCTGTCGTCTGTACTTCACACCAAGACAGCTTCTAATGTTATAAAAAGCACAGGTCCGTTCGTGTCTGGAGTGCTGCAACCACATTTGGGTTGGTGCTGCAAAATGCCACCTGGCTAGTTTGGATTCAATGGATAGGAGTGCGAAGAGGCTAATAGGCGACCCGGAATTAGCTCATAAGGGTCTCCAAAGCCTGGAGCATAGGCGAAAAGTCGCCAGCCTGTCGGAGTTCTATAGGATGCATTTTGGGGTGTGTCCGAGGGAATTGCATGATTTCATTCCACCATCTGGGTTCCATCATCGGACAACCGATCGTACAGCGAGTTTTCACCCTTACCTACGTTGTTGACACCACAACGATCCGAATGAAGCGTTTCGCCTCTTCTTTTATACCGCGTACATCCGACGGACTGGAACAATTTGCCAGCGGCGATATTTCCTTCAGACTACAATTTAAGTAGCTTCAAGGCTAGAGTGAATAGGCTCTTAATAAACTAGCTCGCATTACCATCAATGATTGCATCACTGCTTACCATCAGGCAGGATCGCGGTAAAGCACTAGTTTATAATTCATAGAAAAGGCATAATTATTAGAAGTTTTTAAAGATTATTTTAAATAAACCAGTTCCATATTTCTTGAAATAAAAAAAAGACATTTATTTATGTCAAAAAAAAAAAAATATGTTATTCGTTGGTAGATGTATGTTACAATAATTACGTGCGACTGCAGACGGGGATGCAAAATTAAACCAATATCTTTCACAGCTATTTAAATAATTAAAATATTACATTACATAAGTCATGGTGGCCTAGTGGTTAAAACATCAGCCTCTCAAGTATGTGTTCGGTTCCAGGTGAGGCAAATACCAATGTAACCTTTCTAAAGTTATATGTACAGACGGCCGCAGGTCAAGCTACCCGAAACTGTCAGATATTCCCAATCAACCTTGAGCCTTAATACTTTAGAGATAAAGTTGAAAATCGGATAAAGAAATCTGACAGATTGTAGTAGCTTGATGTGCTGTCGTCTGCACTTTCTAAGTATATTTTGGACACCAATGACTGATTACAAGGTGAAAGAAAACATTTGAGGAAACCTGGACTTTTACCCCCTTATTCATAAACGTTGTTTAAAGTTAACTAGTGATTAGCGATTGTTTAACCATACATTTTTGACCGTTTAACGTCACTTAACTTTAATCATCGATTATGAGTAAACACCACAGTGTTTAAGGGTTAAATTCATAAACGATGGTTAAAGTTAAGTGACGTGTAAACGTCTAAAATGTATGGTTAAACAATCGCTAATCACTAGTTAACTTTAAGCAACGTTTATGAATAAGGGGGCTTGTCTGAAATCGCCAACCCGCATTAAGCAAGCGTAGTGATTACGTCCAATCCTTCTCTGTATGAAAGGAGACCTGTGCCCAGCAGTGGGATAATAAAAGGTTGATGATGATGATAACATAACATAATTAGCCTCTAATGTTCCCATTCCTGGGACACAGGCCTCCTCTCAGTGAGAGGGAGAGGGCCATAATCAACCAGGGGGGCCCAGTACGGGTTGATAGATGTCACATGTCTTCGAAGTTTTTTAATTTCCTTCTAGAACTTCCTAGAGCTTCCTCACCATGTTTTCCTTCTCCATTTTGAGAGCAGTGGTGATGAAATAATTTACACAAAGTAAAGCGCTTGATGCGAGTTCCAGCCTACGACCTACATGATGAAATTGTATCATCATCATAATCATCATCAGCCCCTACTCGTCCACTGCTGGACATGAGCCTCCTTCATGGCACGCCAACAAGCTCGATCCTGAGCAGTTCTGCGCCAGCCACTACTAGCCACCTTTTTGATGTCGTCGCTCCATCTAGCCCAAGGGCGTCCCACGCTACGTTTGCCGAGACGCGGTCTCCACTCGAGGACTCGTTTACCCCAACGGTTGTCGGTCCTGCGGCATATGTGACCAGCCCATTGCCACTTCAGCTTGCTAATCCTCTCAGCTAAAAATTGAAGAAATACTAATTGAATTGTCCGAAATTGTATATAGACATGATAATATTTTTTGTTAAACATTCTAGTAGGTAGTTGTATAATTAATGTTAATGTGAGAATTTTTTCTTTTGAGTTGCCTTTTGATATCTAATGCATAAGCGTAAAATTTGAAAGTCATCAAATCTATTGTAATAATATTTATGTATCTACCTACAATATTTGCACGCCGAAATGGTAATGAGAAATGGTAGACATGTCGTGAACCAATACCTATTAGGTACCTAATCAAGATTTTTGTATGGGTTTTTTTAATTCTGTATACACATGTTTCGGCAAATATCAAAAATTAAATCCTCTCATTTATTTTATTTTCAATTAAATTAAATCAGGAGGGATTGCGGTCAAGCGCTAGTTATAATTTAATTAAAAACAAAAAACTTATTCCTATTCGTGTTATAAGTCGCGGCCGATCCCATTAGGCCACCACTGCTCAAAATATTGCAATATTTACTTAATATTTAAGAAGTGACGATCGTGAAACCTATTGGTAATCCATTGTTCTTTACATTCCAAAAATGTGAATGATCAACAATGTAAATAACGCAGTGAATATTGTTGAACCGGCAAAATGAAACCGATCGCTACTCATGGTGTGTTTCGCGATTACCCTGCAGTTTCACATTCAACAGATTTTTTTTAGATATACCTTACGTTGTGTATTATATGTTTTTTTAAATATATCTACCTCCCGTTTTATATTATATGATTGGCGTTAGATTATAGTTTTTATAGTTATAATGGTCATTACGTCAATGATTCTTTCAGAGGAATAAAATGGAAGTCCGATTTGAAACATAATTGTATTAACGAAATTAATAAAAACAATATGCTACATCATAACATACTTTACAGAGACTGTATTTAGCCAGAATCATTTAAAGACAGACATTTATTTGAGTTCTTTTTTCGAAAAACGTTACTTAATTGCCAACCACAAATTTTGTGAAATTATCAAATGCGTTGAAACCTTCAAACACTCGGCTTTAACTGATTTAAAAAAAAACCTAAATGTTAATCTCATTTCCAAAGAAATTTAAATATACTTATTTGTAGGTACTCCAAAAAAAATATTAATGCGCAGTTATATTAAAATGAATGCGCCTAAATTTGCCATAGAATAAATACAATTCTGAGAATGAATACTCCTTTAATGAAATACAAATAGTACGAACGCAACCCAATTTTGATTTCCGAACATTATTTGAGTAGACCAGTTTGAGGTTGAAAAACACACTTAGGGTAACTTTGAGGTTGACAGAATTTTGGTGAGTTGATCTGAGTTGCGCCCCGTTGTTTCAATCGTATAAGTTTCTATCAGGTAGGCATATGAGGAAATAAACCTGTCTGCATTTCATCTAGATCTGTTTAGCAGTTTTTGCGTGAAGGAGTAACAAACATGGTCGATGATTTACACAAACTTTCACGTATATAATAATAGCTTTCCGCCCGCGTCTTCGCCCGCATGGAGTCGGTTATTCCGCGCTTTTTAGATTTCACTCGGGAATATCAAATATTTCCGGGATAAAAAGTACCCTATTATTTTATCCGAACTTCACTTTACGTCGGTAAAATTTCAAATCAATCGGTTCAGTAGTTACGGCGTGAAAGCGGAACAAACAAACAAACAAACTCACTTTCCCTTTTTTAATTTTAGTACGGATTAGTGGAAATCAGTCTGTCTATTCCGTAAACATGTCAACTTAAAAATTTAGAGAAAGTCATACGTTATTTTCATTTCTATTCCTCCGTCTGGTACCGGAATTAGAATAGTACCAACCCATACCCCCCGTGAGTGTCGTAAGAGGCGACTAAGGGAACTCTCACCAAGGAAGCAAGCAGCAGCGCTTCTCCTGTGGAATATAAAATTACTGCGATCTCCAACCCGTCTACCAAACGTGGGGATTATGCCAAACCCCCCAATGTAATGGAAAACTTTGGGTGAGGCCTTCGTCCAGCTGTGGACCTCTAGGTTGAAGAAGGTGTTATTCTCCGATTATAGAAATCAATTCATGCTGTCGCGGTCCATTGCTGCACAAATGCCAATCCGCGGCTGACGGGATCCGCCATAACACTCTGTTATAATTTTTTTTTTTAAATAAGTATAAACAAGTGCTTGACTGCAATCCCGCCTGATGGTAAGCAGTGATGCAATCGTTGATGGTAAAGCGCAATAGTTTATTAAGCCTATATTTTTCTTTAATAATTATAATCTAGTGCTCGACTGCAATCCCGCCTGATGGTAAGCAGTGATGCAATCGTTGATGGTAAAGCGCACTAGTTTATTAAGCCTATATTTTTTTTAATAATTATAATCTAGTGCTCGACTGCAATCCCGTCTGATGGTAAGCAGTGATGCAATCGTTGATGGTAAAGCGCACTAGTTTATTAAGCCTATTCACTTAAAAAACTTAGGAATAAGAAGGATGACTGTAGTTGATCGAGGTGATGCAATGTTAAACCCAAGACCAACACGACCAACGATGCTGCGCCAGAGGGAGATTGATCTGGAGACTCTCCACGACCAAACTCCCGACACAACAACATTTGGCGCATCATACCCGGTACACATCGCAACACAACTGCTCAGACCCGTCCTCCGTACGGCTTCACTAGACATCATATTTTATTCCTTTAACTATTTCTATTGGAGAAAACTTACAAAATATGTTTTGCTTTTTCACGCTTCAACGTCTAAATCATTTAGAATGAAAATTTCAATCAACCTAGTGCCAGTTGACAACTTCATAGCAATAAAACTTTCCATTTTACTGATATTCCTATGCTCTGAGTTGACCCTCATTTGGACTTGTTTTGGGTGGAATATCGGCGTGTGACCTCTCCCGCTCTGGTGCGGAGCGGAAGTTCGTGTCATCATCATCATCTTCATCTCAGCGTTAATCCCAGTTGCATCCGAAGCTTTTTCAGCTTTGGAGTCTAGGGTCCGCTTTACCAGTCTAACTGCTGATTATGGCTAAACTTCGATATTTTCCGTGAAACGACCACCGTCTGACCTCCACAGCCCGAAGGCGATATCGAAGCATTGCGGTTAGACCAATTGTTGGACTTTTGAGGGCTTCAACAACCCGTGACGACTGCCACTACATGTTCGTATAGCAACCGGGACCAACGGCTTAACGTGCTTTCCGATGGACGACCAGACCATATTGAAGGTATATATATATACCTACTGCAGTTAAATGAGGAGAAAAGTGCTATTTATTCAGTGTTCTTCAAAACTGTTTTTGATCAACTGACTATTACACATTTTAAGCAAACCCCTCATGGAACGTTGTCATACAAATTATGAATGTGACAGGGTTCTGTATACAGCCAGCATTGTATAGTAGGCGTAGTTTCTATCACATTACTAAATCAAATATTATATTTCAATACGCCCCCTTAATGTGCATATTCAAATAAGGTAACAAAACAATAAACATATAAATTGAAGTGGTATTAACCCGGCGCCAATGACGCTGGGTCATATTGACCCGAGGCAGTTTTGAACAGCCATATTTTTTTTTGTTTCGGTCGAATTTTTTGAATGTTCATGTAGCTGGAGATACAGCACCCCTCGACATAATACGCCAATATGATTAGTGCGACACCGTGTGTGAAAGTGACATATAATGCGCGTCAAGTTGAAACGGGTAAGAATGACCCAGCGTCATCGCTGGCGTCGTGAATTTGTAAGTTACTTTTCAGACGAAAATTTGTTACTTTAGTATTCAATGGTAATTTTCTTTGTTATATTTTAGGATTTTTATACAAATGACAGTAATAAAATGATCAGGAGAGTAAAATAGCGTTGTTAGAAGACTTAGTTCTGACAATGAAGATTTACTGGGTGTTCAGGCTGCTTCGGACATTGGCGATGATGACCTCTTATATCAGCGTAGTAATAACAACGAATGTGAACGAGACGCAGGCAATATTGACTCGAACTCATCTGATCAAGGTCTGGCATACGTACAACAACAATTTCGACACCAGTACTTCAAAAGAAAGCAAGGAACTATGTGGGAAAAAAAGCACTTGATCACAGAACAGTTCGAAGACTATGATCGAGGAAAAAGAAGACTGATTACTATATTTTTTTAATAAGCTTTTTCATGTCTCTTTTAGACAATTAGACGAGATTAGACTATGAGTTTCCATAACTTTTAATAATAAATAAATAAAACTTAGAAAAAATATTAACGTTACGTTTTTATAGTTGATTTTGCATGTGTTGCTGAGAATGTTAATAAAAGTTCATTTATTTGATTTATAAGTATTATTTTTATTTCGCTACCTAACCAAAATACCATTTTTTGATAAAAAAAATAAAAATAAAGGCAACTAAACAAAAGCTATTTAAAAACAATATTAAAAATCGGTTCACCATGACCCGATGTCATCGTCAACGTAATTATTTTCGCGTCATTTGCGCCGGGTTAAAGAACCACTATAAAAAAATAAAATCAAACTATGCCTAAACCAGGCATGCATGCAATGTGCTTGTTTCTAGGCAAAGCCTTAGTTAAAATATCCGCGAGCATCAAGTCAGTTCGTAAGTACTTCAACTTGATGGTCTTATTGTCCTTTAATACACTTCGTATAAAGTATTACCTGATATCAATGTGCTTACTCCGAGAATGGAACATTGGATCACTGGCTAAACAAATCGCCCCCTGATTATCTACATGTAAAGATAATGAAGGATATTTACGTAACCCAATTTCAGTAAGCAAGCTGTTCAAGTAGATGCCTTCCTTCATTGATGAGGCCAAACTGATTTATCTACTCCACCTGACAACTTGATGTCGACACACATTTCTGTTTTTGCGACTTCCATAATATGCATCCACCTCCTAACATAAAAACATAACCTGAAAAATAGCGTCTATCTATTAAGCAACCTCCCCAATCGCTATCTGTATACCCTCGCAATGATTTACCTGTCTTTGTAAATACAAGTCCATACGTTTTGGTATATTTCAGATATCGCAATACACGTTTCGCCGCACTCCAACACTGTTCATTGGGACATTCCAAGAACTGGTTTAGTATCGCCACAGTATTTGATATAACAGGTCTTGTCCCCGTGGATAGATACATTAACGAGCCAATTATTTCACGATATGGATACTGCTCCCGTTTGTTGCACTTTGCGATTGGCTTTTCAACTCTTAAATCTTATTTTTAACTTCCATAGACGTAGATATTGGATTACACTTATCCATTTTAAATTGATTTAATAAATCTTCGATATATTTTTCTTGTGACAATTTAATTCTATTGACACATCTGTCAAACTCTATGCCTAACATATATTTCGCAATGCCATAGTTTTTCAATTCAAACTTAGTGGCCAGTTCCTTTTTGAAATGTTCTATGATTTCACCTCTTTGCGATGCAACTAGAATATCGTCAAAGTAAACTATCACAAAGAGTTTAGATTACGAATCTATATCCTTAAAATAGAAACACGGTTCATTCAGAGATACCTGCAACCCCATGCACTTAAGCTGTTCATCAAGTCTGATGAACCACTGCCATCCAGCTTGCTTTAGATCATACAGGGATCTCTTAAGTCGGCATACATTGCCTTTTTTTTATATATAAGTATATTATAAACTAGCGCTTGACCGCAATCCTGCCTGATGGTAAGCAGTGACGCAATCGTTGATGGTAAAGCGCACTAGTTTATCAAGAGCCTATTCACTCTAGCCTTGAAGACACTCAAATTGTAGTCCGACGGAAACACCGCCGCTGGCAAATTGTTCCAGTCCCTCGATGTACGCGGTATAAAGGAGGAGGCGAAACGCTTCGTCCGGATCGTAGTGATGTTAACAACGTGCCTCCAGCCTTCATGTCACACAATATTTTGCTTGCTCTTCTATGTATCGTAGATCCTTGTAGTTCTGATCTTGAGAGTTCTTGAAGGCATTCTTCGAGCAGATCTGGTACCTTCATGTAGATCTCCTCCTCCATTCAGATATGCTGTGTTTATGTCTGGCTGATGAGTTTCAAGAGCAAGTCTTCTATAACTAGTTCTTCAACAATAACTGGATCGTTTGTCGTTTGGCGGGCTTCGACCGAGATTTCATCCTCTGCGTGAGGTTCGGTATCAGGGTTTATGATCTCTTCCTCTTGGACAGGGATTTGTTCTACTGGTTTTTCATTGATTCTGGTAGAATAAAAATCTACTTCCACTGTTGATGTTCGAGGTTGAACATTTGACAATTCTCCTTCCTCTATTTCAAAAGATCAATCTTCATGTTCGTGTTATCTCTTTCTTCGCTCTTCGCATGAAACTTCACATCTCTTGACATGATAACTTGTCGTTGTTTTGGCATACATATTCTGTAACCCTTTCGATCTTTTTTTTTTATATAATTATAAACTAGCGCTTCACTGCAATCCCGCCTGATGGTAAGCAGTAATGCAATCGTTGATGGTAAAGTGCGCTACTTTATTAAGCCCATTCACTTATAAAAATCTTAGTGAATAGGAAGGAAGACGGCAGTTGAGCGAGGTGGTGCAATGTTAAACCCAACAACACGACTAACGATGCTGCGCCAGAGGGAGATTGATGTGGAGACCCTCCACGGCCAAAATTCCGACACAACAACATTTGACGCATCGTACTTGGCACACATCGCAACACAACTGCTCAGACCCGTCCTCCGTACGGCTTTACCTGACATCATGCTGAAACACGACGAATCGCTTGGCGGCAAGACTTTGTCTGGTGGGTGGTGACTTTTGCCGGCAGCTGATGTTATGGCCTACCACCGAGAAAATCATCACACACATCTCTTGAATAACCAACAAAGATTCCTTCCTAACTTCTTGGAGCAAACTTGTCCTTCCCGTTTGGCTGGTCCAATACATACAACCTTAGACCTAAACTTGTTTAAGTAGTCTAATTTGACAGGTTGCTCGAACCACTTCTCAAAGGGTATTTCACCAAATCAAATGTTATATTTCAATAGACCATACCATACCAGACCAGCGGAAGGTCGTGTTAGACTTTTAATGACTAAAACCTACCCGTGTTTTCACATGCCTGTGCGCCAGGGCCACTATTTTTCTTTCAACCAACCCGCAGACCACATCTCCCGCTCTGAGTGGAGCGGAAGAGCGTGTCAGACCTTTACTGACTAAAACCCACCCGTATACTGTCACGTGCCTGTGTGCTGGGGCCACCGATCTCTTTCGTATAACCCGCGGCCGTAGTACACTTCATACTCAATTTCGAAATGCATTAAAATAACTCAACATAATACAGCCCACTGCTGCATACAGGCCTGTCTAATGCGGGCCCTAGATAATCAATTATATTGCGCAATATTACGAGTTGTGCAATATAATTGATCGATTAAGCTAAATATTGAAGAGTGTGCAATGATTGAACAAAAGTTTGAGCGCGTTTGATTTTTATTGTACCATATTTTTGCATTGCTTCGTGGCGCAGCGGTCAACACGCCTGCCTGCGACGTGGAGGCCCCGGGTTCGATCCTCGGCCAGGTCATGATGGAAAACGATCTTTTCCTGATTGGCCTGGGTCTTGGATGTTATAGTATCGTTGAGTTAGTATCCCATGACACAAGTCTCGAACTTACTTTGGGGCTAGCTCAATCTGTGTGATTTGTCCGTATATATTTATTTATTATTTATTGCGCAATATTTTTTAATTCGTTTAACATCTTGACGTATAGAGTACACGCGCGAAAACATTGAGCACTTCGTATTTTGGTGCAATATAATTGATCTTTGGATGGAAAGCATCTTTAAATAATATTGTACAATAAAATGTATTGTTACTGTCGGTCTAGGGACCGCCACAGTCTATATATATTATAGTATAGTCTCACTAATCCGACCCTTCTATAGAACGGCACGTCCAATAATCCGGCACCCTTCCCCCACGGCTCCCTCACCCCTCTATAAATGTGCGCGTCCGGTGTCGGTCGCTGCGTCAACGACTAGCAGTCTAACCCCAAAATTCATCACGTGCACGTGTTTACGCATTTGTGTTTTTAAAGTAAGAATAGTTTATAGTTAAAAATGTCAAATAAACGCAAACACAAAACACTAGATTTGAATAACAAAATGGAGATTTTAAAGAAGCTAGATTCTGGAGAAAACATGTGCAAATTGGCAAAAGAATATGGTGTTGGGCGTACTACAATATACGATCTTAAGAAAAAAAGGCAAAAGATAGTAGACCACGTCAAGACAATGGAATCGGGGCCTGGAAAGCGTAAAACACTAAAATTTGGCAATTGCCCAAAGATGGAAAACGCTCTCTACATGTGGTTTATACAACGGCGTTTTAAACACACTCCAATATCTGGAGAAATTTTGAAAGCCAAAGCAATCGAGTTTTATAAAATAATAAACCGCAAAGATGATTTTCGTGCCAGCAATGGGTGGCTGGATAAGTTTAAAAAGCGATTTGGTATTCGTCTATCAAATATATCGGGTGAGAAATTATCAAGCGACGAATCTGCAGTAGAAACATTTATCCAGCATTTTAAAAACAAAATAGAAGAACTGGATCTTCTTCCTGACCAAATTTATAACGCAGACGAGAGTGGTCTGTTCTGGAGGCTGTTGCCCAATAAAACATCCGTATCTTTTAAAGAAGCAAGTGCACCAGGTCTGAAAGTGAGTAAAGATAGAATCACATTCATGCCGTGTTCAAATGCTACTGGGACGCACAAATTGGATTTGTTAGTGATTAGTAAAACAAAAAACCCCGAGGCTTTCAAGAACATTTGTTTGCCGGTGTGCTACAAGAACCAAATTAGAACATGGGTCACGAGAGAGGTATTTAGCGAATGGTTTCATAAAGACTTTGTCCCAGAAGTCGAACAGTTTATGAAAAGATCTATCTTGCCTATAAAAGCTTTACTCGTACTTGACAATGCTCCTGGCCACCCAAATGAACAAGAGCTTAAATCAAGTGATGGGAATATCCAAACCATCTTCCTACCACCAAACTGCACACCTTTACTTCAGCCAATGGCTCAAAATGTTATACAAAAAGTAAAGTCTTTGTATAAAAATAAATTGCTGATACATATCATATCTCAGGATAGTGATGTAACGCAGACCCTTAAAGGATTGAATTTGAAGGATGTTGTATTCAATCTAGCTCATGCTTGGAAGTCTGTTTCATCTAAGTTAATCCAATCTTCATGGAAAAAATTATGGCCTACAATGAATGATGTACCAGAAACAGAAGAAACAGATGAATTGGATCCTGAAGATAGTCTGCCTATTGCCGATTGGTTAAAGAGTCTAACAGAAAAAGGATTGGAGACAAGTGAAGAAATTTTGAATTCTTGGTTTGAAGGAATCGAAGAAACAGAGCAAATTATGACAGATGAAGAAATTGTACATGAAGCAATACGAGAAGAAGAAAGCTTTGTAGAAATATCGGAGCCACCAATTCCTACAACTGTAAGAGTTAAACCAGATGATGCATTTACTTGTTTCAGTACCTGCATAACATGGGCAGAAGAAAACGGCATATCTGCCAAAGATATTATAATTCTGCGGAACATGCGAGAAAAGGTTTTTAAGCAATCACTATAAGTTGCACAAAATCACACCTCAATTGAGGATTATTTAAAACTACGTAATTATAATACATTACGATGCTAATAATAAAACTGTATACTTCCCTTGTTTCTTAGAGTTTTACGTTTTACTTTCATTGTTAATTAATTCCAAAACAAGAACTTATAATAAGCACTTTTACGCCTGAAGCACCGATTCTACCTAGTTTAGGTAAATTATACATAAGCACTATTTAGATTTAAGAAAAATGTTTTAAGAAATATGTAAAAAGCTGAGAAATAAACAATTTTTTCATTTATTATTATTATAGTTACATTTTGACTTAGTTTAGGGTTGGGTGTTTACAAATCAGAAGATATACTAACGGATTGAGACAAGAAATCAATTAACAATTTAAACAGCGCAAGTCAAAGTACAACACATAGTAGCATAGTATCATAAAACAAAATCAAAATTTTTATTTTGATTGTGTTCGAAATATTATTTTAGTTTAGTAGCGATATCTATCTGTTTGTTTGTTTGAACGCGCAAATCTCAGGAACTACTAGTCCGATTTAAAAATTCTTTTTTTTGCATTGGATAGCTCATTAATCCCGGAAGGCTTTAGGCTATGTAACATCACGCTGCTACCAATAGGAGCGAAGCATATAAAAAAAAACGTATCGAAAGCTACGCGTGTGAAACCGCGAGGCGCAGATAATAGTAAAAGAAATTTTTAACCAATTTTAACATTCTTGTAGGATCATACCGTCAAGTCGGAAATCACTTCGCAGGAAGAATCGATTGCAGACTTGTCAGCTAAGCTATCGACATCTACATGTTCTGAAGATACTATGACAGGTCATAGAGTCTACTTCCGCATCTCATGTTAAATATATAGGTATATAAAATATCTATATACAAATACATATATATATATGTCGTGGATCGTCAAAATTATTTGAAGAAAAGTTGCTCATTTGACTTACGTAGTGGAGGGGCAAACGCTTGTGACTTAATTTTGTGATGGCGGCACATGGACGGAGTCGCTTTGGAAAGTGGGGTTCCTCGAACGGTCACTTTGCATCGAGACGCGGACTAACGCACTTCTCCGAAACGAAACTGTCGGTTTGCATATTTAAATTGTGATTGTCAAGATTGGAGGGTACAACTACACGTCGTGCTTTAATTCAAAACTCACCTGCAAAATGGAACCCGTGCCACCACACAAAGATGCTGTCGACCCTACCGCTTTGCCGTCGCTGTCTGCGACATATAAATATATAGTAGGACCTTGGTAATCCGGACTCCCACTTGCTCGGTGATCGCTGTAATCCGGCCGAGCAATGGGATTTGCGGGGGAGGTCGGCGAGGGTAGGTGCGGGCTGTCATGCATGAACCAATGCGCCGTCCGTCAGTGTTTTGTTTGTCGCTTTTGGTGTAATATGTAGTGTCAATTTAGCGCACTTGCTAAAATCATGGTGTCGCCATGGCCAACATACGACATTGTCATTAAAAAAAAAAATTGCGGATTAAAGAAATGTTAGATAAAGGTGACAGCTACCCTGTAATTGCTCGGAAGTTTGGCATAGGCAGGTCAACTGTAGACGACATAAAGAAACTAAGGTTAAACATGTGTTTTATTAACATTAAAAATATGGCATACTATATAATCCGGACGCCTCAATAATCCGAAAAGGGTCTTGTTTCTGCCTCTCCGGATTAACGAGGCCCTACCTGGGCGTTTATCGTGGAAAATATGAAAGATATGTATGGACAAATCACACAAATTGAGCTAGCCCCAAATTAAGTTCGAGACTTGTGCTATGGGATAATAATTCAACGATACTATATTTTTTTTTTTAAATAATTATAAACTAGTGCTTGACTGCAATCCCGCCTGATGGTAAGCAGTGATGCAATCGTTGATGGTAAAGCACACTAGTTTATTAAGCCTATTCACTTAAAAACTAAGGAATAGGAAGGATGACGGCAGTTGAGCGAAATGATGCAATGTTAAACCCAAGACCAACACGACCAAACGAAGCTGCGCTAGACGGAGATTGATCTGGAGACTCCACGACCAAACTCCCGACACAACAACATTTGACGCATCGTACCCGGCACACATCGCAACACAACTGCTCAGACCCGTCCTCGGAACGGCTTCACCAGACATCATGCCATTTATAATAGATAGATATATAGATAAACATCCAAGAGCCAGGCCAATTAGGAAAATATCGTTTTCCATCATGACCTGGCCGGGGATCGAACCCGGGGCCTCCACGTCGCAGATAGGCGTGTTGGCCGCTGCGCAAGACACTGTAGGGTCTTCAACCCCTACCTAAGTGGCATAAAAGGGCATAGAAGCCATTTTTAATAAATATTGGAGTTTCGATCAGGGGGATCAAAAAACAAGGAGATTACAGATGCTATAGCAGAATTGATATACCGCGATAATCTTCCTTCCAGCGTCGTTGAAGGAGAAACGTTTGGAAAACTGATTGAATTACCAGGAAAAAGCTATTATTATCAAAAAGTTAATTATAATCAAAAGAAGAAAAAGATTTATGAATGATATGCTGTCTGGGAATACCTACCTATATACTTATTAATTGTATCAAAAATATTGAGATCGTGTCTTCCAATATATGTAGCTTGTCAGGAGAGTTATACCGCTGGATATTTATCAACCACCGTTAAAAATATATTTTAAAAATAGCAAATACCCAAGAAAAAACTTTAAAAAAAATCTGATTCCATTTCGGGGTTTTTATGGGGATATGTCAGCCCCATCGTACCCTTTACATTGATACGAGAACTACTTACTAAATCCAGCATAAAATCTAATAATATAAGTATAAATATAAACAAATTAATAAATAAAAAAACTAGAGCTATTCATATAGAACCTTAATTAAACGACACAACTTTTTCGTCATCTCCGATAATGGTACTGATAAAATGGATTGTATTAAACCTATATCTAATCTATTTAAGTTCAATTCCCTTATGTATAGCTCCCGTTCATCTTCATTCCTTATACACTCCATCAACAAATGTTGCACGTCCTCAATTTGATTGCAAGATTGCAAATTTTACCCAACAAAAGACTTGTGGCCATCACTACCGATAATGGTGCAAATATAGTAAAAGTCATTGAATTAGAATTTGCCACAGCAAAGCATATTCGTGACATTGCCTACACGATTTTAACCCAAACTTGTGCAAAATGAAGTCACGGAGAATGAAATAAAAACACCTATTTATTAATTAAGTTTTTAAAGGAATTGTACGGACGACAGCAGATCAAGCTACCCCAAACTGCCAAATATTTCCAATTAACCTTAAGCCTTAATACTTAAGAGATAAAGTTGAAAATCTAGTACATAAATTTGACAATTTGTAGTGGCTTGACGTGCTGTCGTCTGTACAATGGTTTCATCAGAACAGAGTTGATACAGACCAATTGGGAAATTCTCAAAAGGCTAAAAATATACTTTATGGAAAAATTAAACATCTAGTAGATATTTGAACGTGTTGGAATTTACAACTGAATCATGAATTACGTTTGAAAGGTTTATGTAGATATGAGTCAGACGGTGGACGGTATTTCTTTATTTTCTTCTCTTTTACTATCTTTCTTAAAAAAAAATGTTGCTCCACACTAGAAATCACTCTTGTATCGTGGGTGCGTTTACAAACATACAGACCCGGGACAACTACCTTTTTTTTTTTTTAATTACAAACTAGCGCTTGGCTGCGATCCCGCCTGATGGTAAGCAGTGATGCAATCGTTGATGGTAAGGCGCGCTAGTTTATTAAACCTACTCACTCAAAGGAACTGAGTAAATAGGAAGGAAGACGGCAGTTGCGCGCGGTGATGCAATGTTAAACCCAACAACACGACCAACGATGCTACGCTAGAGGGAGATTGATCTGGAGGTCCTCCATAACTAAACTCCCGATATAATAATATTTCGCGTATCGTACCCGGCATCTACATCGCAACACAACTGCTCAGACCCGTCCTCCGTACGGCTTCATCAGACACCATGCCGGAACACGACGAATCGCTTGGCGGCAAAACTTTGTCTGGTGGGTGGTGGTAACTTATGCTGGCGGCCGATGTTGCGGCCTACCACCGAGAGATAACCACGATACCTGTAATCTATACAAATATTTGTTCCGTACGGAAATCGAACCCGCGACACGCAGCGGAGCAATCGATTGCTCAACCACTGTACCAACCGTGTCGTGAACCGTGTTCTTTAAGCATCACTCGAACATTGTCAAATCGTTTAAAAAAGTAAGCAAAGAGATAATATGTAGTTAAAAATATAGTAATACACACTTATACAATATGTAAAGGCAACCCTGTCCGATCCGTGAAGGTATTGTTAGGTATCGATAACTGATTCTACTAATGCATACAAAGCCGGGCTAAACTTAAAAAAAAATCCCTAAAAAATAAATGTTATTTCGCAAAAAGAGGCAACTTAATACATGTGCGGTAGGCAATACATGCGCCGGCGAAGGGGGGCAGGGCACGCGGCACGCGGTCGCATTGCTATTCGCTCATAATAATAACACAGATAATATCGTCAAAAGTGTTGTTGTCAGTTTTTAAAAATACCAGCTTTTGGGAAAATTGGAATTAATTAACCGAAAAAAGATTATTTCAAAATTCATTAGTATTGTTACTATGATGATTAATTGACTATGTAAAATTTCATATTTCACTTGATCATTATGTTTACCTAACCTTTATTATCCTAACTTCGGACGGGGTTTTCTTTACAATTACCTAGCATAACTAAATTTAAATACAAATACAAAAAATACAAATATTTTTATTGGCAGGAAAAATACATTCTTTTTTTGTGTTCAGTAATACTGCATTACAATAGGTAGGTACAATAGGTTTATCCCTGTCCCCTAAACTAGGCTAGGCATATAGCTTAGGAGGCCTGATTGTCTCGCCAACAAAAACAAGGGTCATTAAAATACATTAATTGCCAACATTGGACAAATTGAATAAAAATACTTGCGACATTTCGATAGACACGGTACATACAAGCTTCCCCATCTTATATACCTACGTATTGTTTGCGCACAATATGTGGATGGTCCGTGCCAGCGCTTCCCCGCGCTCACCGTATACAGTAGAGGTACGCGGGGGGCGCGGTAGCTCTTGCGCCGCCGGCGACCACGCGTGATCACTGCGTACTTGTCATTTTGCTTCTACCCCCCTAATTCTCTTTTTTGTTTAAGAAATGAAATAACCACAATAATTTCATTAGATAATGAAAGATCAAATTCTTAAATGCTCATGATGTAATAAGTTTGTAGCCATCATTATTGTATATGTACCCACTTTTAAATGTGATTCATGCCTGTAAGTGTTGCGTATAATATTAATGTACTGTGACTATTTTTAAAAGTACCTACCTCAGTGTAAATGTTGTATGATAATAAAGAATTTCTGTGAAATGAAATGAAATGAAATGAAATGAAATCGTGAAATGAAATCGTGAAATGAAATCGTTTATTAAGCAAGTAGGATCACTGATCACTTTTACACGTCATGTTTATTTTTTATTTTATTTTTTTAACTAGATGAAGCCGGCATTTCCTAACTGACTACCTCTGAGAAGAAATAGCCGAAACAAACTCAGGGATCATCGTCTTTTTTCAAGTCCAGACATTAAAAATGAAAATGTTTACAATAATTTACCTTATAATTACGCATATTGCTTAATAACAATCAACAATGCTTAACAGAGCGAGCAGCTCAATCCCAAGCTTTTTTGTCTTCTAAATAATCTGTGATTTTATAATACCCCTTTTTGCAAAGTTTGGCCTTTATATGGTTCTTAAATCGTTTAATGGGTAAGTTTCGAACGTCCATGGGAAGCTTGTTGTAAAAGTGTATACATTGACCCATGAACGAGTTGCCTACTCTGTGGAGACGAGTGTGATGTAAAGCAAGATTGTGTTTGTTCCTGGTATTTATACTATGAATATCGCTTATCTTCTTAAAATTCGAGATATTTTTATGAACATACATAAGATTTTCAAATATATATTGTGAAGCTACAGTCAGAATGTTCACCTCTTTGAACTTTTCTCTAAGAGATTCTCTAGGACCAAGGTTATAAATGGCTCGAACAGCCCTCTTCTGTAAAACAAAGATGGTATTGATGTCCGCACAAGTTCCCCAGAGAAGAATCCCATAAGTCATAAGACTATGAAAATAACTAAAATAAACAATTCTGGCTGTATCCACATCAGTTATCTGTCTAATTTTCTTAACAGCAAAGGCGGCAGAACTGAGTCTACCCGACAGCTTCTCAATGTGAGGACCCCATTGTAACCTGGCGTCAATAGTTAATCCAAGAAAAACTGTCGACTCGACAGGGATCAACTCTACTCCATTCAGTTGAACATTGGTACTTAGCTGCCTGACATTTGGCGTAGAAAATTTAATGACTTTAGTTTTTTTTTCATTTAAAAGGAGGTTATTTACATTAAACCAATGGACAACTTTAGAGAGTGCATTGTTAACTTCGTCAAAATTTGTTAGCTGACGCTTGACTTTAAAAATAAGAGAAGTGTCATCCGCGAACAATACTATGTTGTGATTATCCCTCACGTGATGAGGTAAGTCATTAATATAAATTAAAAACAAGAATGGACCTAGAATTGAGCCCTGCGGAACGCCCATGGTGACCACAGATCCTGCAGATCTCTTGCCATTAACATTAACCCTCTGAATTCGATTATTCAGATAAGAAGTCAGAAGGTCGAGAGCTCTGTCCCTCAAACCATAATGGTACAATTTCCTGATAAGAGTATCATGATGTACGCAATCAAAGGCCTTGGACAAATCACAAAAAATACCAAGAGCATCTTGCGATTCCTCCCAGGCCCCAAATATGTTCTTTAGCAACGCCACGCCCGCATCCGTAGTTGAACGACCCTTTGTAAAACCAAATTGTTTCACGTGCAATAAATTGTGTAAGTTAAAGTGCCTCAACAACTGTTTCAAAATTATTTTTTCAAAAATTTTGCTCAAAGTTGGTAATATCGATATGGGCCGAAAATTCGTGGGATCAGTTGTACTACCAGATTTGAACAGTGGAATTACTTTGCTTAGTTTCATCAAATCAGGAAATACACCAGATGTGACACAAGAATTAAAAACAATTGCTAAGAAAGGTGCGATAACATCTATTATTGAAGCTACAGTGTATACTGACAAACCCCAATGATCGGCAGTTTTTTTTACATCAAGATCCTTAAAAGATTCTATAATGTCTTTAGCAGTCACAAATGTAAATTCAAAGTGATTGTCACATTCTGGAACTGTAAACTAAAATACTAAGGTTGCTGTTCGCTTAATTTCAATCAACCTAGGGAAGGCCTTCATAATAATAGCAATCGATCTTTTTACTTTACTGGTATTGTTATAGTCTGTGTTGGCCCTTATTCGTTTTTTTTTTATGAAATATTATCCAACTAGGTACTCCATTTATTTATCTTATTCGCATGGAATATTATCAAATGACCTCTTTCCTCTCTGAGCGGAGCGGCCTTCCGCGTGTCAGACCTTTACTGACTAAAATCTACCCGTGTTATTTCACTTGCCTGTGCACCAGGGCACTCTCTTAAGCAGCGCCACAGCATCCTCCGCCTTTCCCATCTAGTTTATCCCAGCCACCTTCTTTATTCACAAATCATCGATCTAGTGGGGAGAATCTTACCCTACTTAAGCATGCTAACTAAACATTAATTAATAATGAGGCAATTCAAAAATAGTTCCCCCCGTGTTCCCAGCTGGAACATGGTCTATGTGTGTTTGGAATTAAACACGCCTTAGAGCTGTGTCGATCACGATTGATCAAAACACTTTGATTCGATTACAACCAAAGTACGAGTGATCGGATGATGGGTTTTAGAAAGATTCCATCACGTTTAACAAGCTTCATAATATACTCACAGACTGGAAAAGTTCCATAACGTCGTACTGAATAGGGGGCGATGATCCTTATAAAATGAGCTTTATTTACTCGTAATAGAGGTTTCAGTTTAAAAAATCTTTCAATAAATAAAGATCGGATTATTCGTCTCTTTCTTTCTCATATAGGTAACCAGTAAAAATCGCTTCAGTTGGACTGGCTTGTGCGCCGTGGGTAGCACTCGCTGGTAGCGATGATCGATCGATCGATGAATGGGTGAAATAAAAAGTCAGTTGCGCCGTGAACCTTGCTTTGCGAACCCACGCGAACCGCTACTACGACTGACCGTCTCTCATTATAGTTTTTTCCAGTCATTCCATTGGAACGGGAAACGATTAGTCGATTTTTTGACTTAAACATGACTTAGATTTATAACTCACTAGCTTTCCGCCCGCGGTTGCGCCCGCGTGGAATTCGGTTATATCGCGCTTTTTAGATTTCCCTCGGGAATATCTTTTTTTTTTTTAATAAAAGGTAGCCTATGTAAGCACATAGACTACCTAGGTTATGTCTATGGTTACGGACATTCCTTCATATTAATATGATATATGTAGAAAGTAACTCTATCTGTCTGTCTGTTACGCTTTCCCGCTTAAACCTCTCAACCGAATTTGATGAGATAAACGAAGTTTCGGCCTATCTTAATCAAAATCATCAATCCTATGAGGAAAGAGATAGTGCTAGACCGAAATAATAGGCCATCTCTTTCACTTTTTTCAAACCAAAAATGACTGCAGTCCGTAACTACACAGACATTCCATTATCCTATTCTATAGTCTACAACAGACATATTATTCTGCGAAATTTGCCTCCACCAGGGTAATTGGGTATTTGACTAAAAAAACTAATTAGTCCGTCAGTCAGATTTCAAAAAAATACTAGACACCTATATTTTTCTGTTTTCATATAAACAAAAAATGAAGACGACACAGTGCGTTGAAAACTCGTGTGACGTCACTGCACGCTACACTTTTTAGCGAGCAGTGGCGTCACCACCCACCACTCTTGATCTTTGATGCCTTTTATATTTGTCAATTTTTATTGATTTGATGAAACAAAATATACGTATCCAATATTTTTCTATACTTAATCTGAATGACTGACTAAATAGAATCATTTTTTTTTACCCAGGAAACATCCCTATTGCGTCATCAGGCATGCATCATCAGTAGCAATGAGATTCTATTGACAGTTAAACATCATTCATTGCGGTATTTACGTTGTTAAAAAGGCATATTCAATAATAATAATTAGTGTAATAGGTTTATTTAGTAATTTGTATTTAGGTATTTAGTTTTATAAGTTTGTATATATGTTACATTGAATCAAAATCAATATCAATAAATATAATGAGATTTCCTATTATGTATGTGCAGATAATATCAAAGAATAAATAAAAAGTTACAATAATAAATAAATAAATATAAATATATACGGACAAATCACACAGATTGAGCTAGCCCCAAAGTAAGTTCGAGACTTGTGTTATGGGCTACTAACTCAACGATACTATATTTATAATAGATACATATATAGATATACAACCAAGACCCAGGCCAATCAGGAACAGGGAGGAATCAGGAGGAGGGAGGATTTCCGCGTACATCGAGGGACTGGAACAATTTGCTAGCGGCGGTGCTTCCGTCGGACTACAATTTGAGTGTCTTCAAAGCTAGAGTGAATAGCGCGCTTTGCCATCAACGATTGCATCACTGCTAACCATCAGGCGGGATTGCGGTCAAGCACTAATGTATAATATTTATATACAATATGTAAAGAAAACCCTGTCCGATCCGTGAAGGTATTGTTAGTAATCGATAACTGATTCTACTAATGCCGACAAAGCCGGCCTAAAGTATAAAAAAAATGCCCTTAAAAATAAATATTATTTTGCAAAAAGAGGTAACTTAATACATGTGCGGTATGACGCCCTTCCGCGGGCGACGGAGGGCAGGGCACGCGACGCGTGGTCGAATCGCATAAGCGTACCGTCAAAACGGTGTTGTCACTTTTTTAAAAGTTACCAAATTTCGGGGAAGTTGGAATTAATTCGCGGGAAAAAAAGATTATTTTAAAATTCATTAGTATTGTTACTATGATGATTACGTAAAATGTTATATTATATTTGAACATGTGTTTACACTGTTTACCTAACCTTTATTATCCTTATGGGTCGGACAGGGTTTTTTTTACATATTGTATAAAAAAACTCGCACGTTAAATCTTATGACGGTATTATTATTTTTTTTATAAAGCCTTGCCCCACACTAGGAATTACTCCTGTATCTTGGGTGCGTTTACAAACACATAATTTCACAAACACAAACAGCCAGACCCGAAACAACTAATTGTAGGTCATACAAATATTTGTTCCGTGCGGGAATCGAACCCTCGACACGCAGCGCAGCAGTCAATAGCTTAACCATTGCGCTTCTTCTTCTTTTTCAGCCTATAGAGGTCCACTGCTGGACAAAGGCCTACCCCAAGACTTTCCACGATGACCGGTCTTGTGCTGCCGCCTCTTCAGAACCTTACTGCCCCATCGGCCATCGGTTCTACGAGCAATGTGCCCCGCCCACTGCCACTTAATTTTAGCGACTCGAAGAGGTATGTCGGTGACTTTGGTTCTTCTTTGGATCTCCCCATTTCTGATTTGATCACGCAGAGAAATTCCGAGCATAGCTCTTTCCATCGCCTTTTGTGTGACTCTGAGCCTTCGTATGAGGCCCATTGTGACTACGTTTTAGTTCCGTATGTTATCACTGGCAATACACAGTGGTCAAATACAGTCTCTTGAGACACTGTGGTATCTTGGACGACGCGAAGATGTAGCGTAGCTTCCCGAACGCTGTCCAGCCGAGCTGGATTCGACGAGACACCTCTTTCTCGAAGTTGGACCTACCTAGTTGGACTGTTTGTCCCAGGTATATATATATATACACCCGTCAACAACTTCGAGTGCGCTTACCGTGTATCAAATTAAATTAATTATGTCTGTCACGTCGGGCTCACCAGTTGTAGGTAGTAGGTAAATATAAAACACCCACTCTAATACTTTTGTCAACGCAAGCGTCGTGTAGGTTTACAAATTATGACTGAGGGTAGATCTCGGAACATTAACCGACGTTGGTCAATGCGCTCGCGCAGTGGTACGTAGATATGCGTATACCTACATTGTACAAATCTAACTTACCCACCGACAGGGTAATTGTGTACCACGCTATCAGTAGCAATGGGTTTTATTTTGACAGTTTCATTGCATTATTTATGTTGATAGACACACACACTCCATATATTCCAAAAATTAGAATATAATATGGAGCAGTGGATTAGCAATATGCTTCGAAATGATTCCAATTGATAGTAAGAGATAATAGTTACCCTAAGGTTGCTCGTAAATTATGTTTTTATATAATTTTGTTGGGGACTCTTAATGTTCATATGAATTATGATTCATATAAGTGATGTAGGTCTGTGTGCTCAATCCGTCTGATCAATACAAAAATAAATCAATCTGTGTGATCAATACAAAAATAAGTAAAAATAAAAGTTTAATTGTGTAGAGTTTTGATATATAAATACAATAAGTTGCCTGCAGTCATCATCATCATCCCAGCGTTAATCCCAGTCGCATCCGAAGCCTTTTCAGCTTTGGAGTCTGGGGTCCGCTTTACCAGTCCAACTGCTGATATGGCTAAACTTCGACATTTTCCGTGAAGCGACTGCCGTCTGACCTCCACAACCCGAAGGCGACATCGAAGCATTGCAGTTAGACCAATTGTTGGATTTTTGAGGGCTCCAACAACCAGGCGCGTGCGCTCCATAGAGGCATATAAGCACTGCATACCCTGATAATTTTCTAATTCGGAACACCCAAATCGTATTAAAATATAATTTTTGTAGTACAGTAAAATTTTATTTAAAAAACACTACAGTCTAAAACACTGCCATCTTTTGGGGCTAGCGCGAACTAGCTAACACATATTATGCTTATCATCTATACACGTCACTCTAGCGCCACGGAGAAAGAGCGACGTTAGCACGAACTAAAATGCCTCCCTGGTTAGCGTGTGTGGTCGTATTTTGAATGAAATTGTTTGAATGTGTGCGTAAGCTTCTCGTGTGCGACTGTGCAATTTCATTGAGAAAATGAACCGATTTAGGCAGTGCTTATTATAATCCGGCCAATTCAAAAAGCTGACAAATTGCGTACTTAATTGTTTTTCGTTAAGATACGTTTTTATTTTACCAGACTCACAATAATAAATTACGTAATCTTTTTTGTGGCCATATTGAATATTGATGTTTGGGTGTCGTTTTGAGTGCAAACTGAATTGAATTCGTTTATTTACTTTAGATAAGTATTTCTTTCTAAAATATGGAAAATTATTCTTGTGAGCTCTGTTCTCTTATGGTGATGTGTGTTTAGGTAAACTAAAAATAGTGTCTTTTTTAACATTAAGTTTTGAGCAAAAATATAAAATAGTTGTAAAAGGGCGTTGTGTTCGCGACTTGAACTTAACTCAAAAGAAAGGTAATGTCACACGTTGTTTTAATAAAAAGTATTATTTTTTTTTTTTTTTATATATGGACAATCACACAGATTGAGCTAGCCCCAAAGTAAGTTCGAGACTTGTGTTATGGGATACTAACTCAACGATACTATATTTTATAATAGATACATATATAGATAAACATCCAAGACCCAGGACAATTAGGAAAAGATCGTTTCCCATCATGACCTGGCCGGGGATCGAACCCGGGGCCTCCACGTCGCAGGCAGGCGGGTTGACCGCTGCGCCACGGAGACCGACAAATTTAATTATGATAATTATAACTGGTTAGCAGGGGGTATACACACAAATTATTTTGTTTTCCGTGTATATTATTTTCAAAACATGTTAATAAAATGTTTTGGGGTTATGGATATTCAGATTTAATTTCACAAAGCCTTCTCTAAATACGATTCGTCGGAAAAACATTTAGATTCTTGTCTAAATTTTTGGTAGAATAGAGTCTAGTTTGAATAGACATTTAAAATAAACATTTTCAAACACAAAAAAATTTCAAAAGGTTAATCGATATCGTCTGCTTTTTAGGTAAACAAAATTTTGCGTTCCGTGGTCACGACGATTCGCTTATTAAAGGAAAAATATGCAATCCAATCCACCGATCAGGTGGGCACGCGGGGCGTTGACCTCCGTCAGCTGTTGCCATGATGCAACAATGGCTAAATGTATTTGGGAAAAATATAACATACATAGTGTAAAAATGATTGGAATCGATTCAGTTGCTTATTCTGAACAAACTATATTCAGGATTCGTATAAAGCAAAAATAAGTTTGTATAAGCACACATTTCGGTAGTGAATATGCATACCCCACTCGAAATGTCTGTGCACGCCCCTGCCAACAACCCGTAACGACTGCCACTACATGTTCGTATAGCAACCGGGACCAACGGCTTAACGTGCTTTCCGAGGCACGACCAGACCAGTGCAAATATTCATATACATGCATACAAATACTTGCACTGTGCGGGGATCGAACCCGCGCCACCTTGCGCAGCGGCCGCGTCCGCTACCGCTACGCCACGGAGGCTGTCGATAAGTTGCCTACAGTATCTGTCTCATTTTACTGACGCTGTTTCATTTCAACTTTCAAATCTAAATAATATTAAGCCGACAAGGCTTTTGATTTACATTTTAATTAATTACTACCGGTTTCGGGGACATATTGAAAGAGAAGTCTTTCAATGCGAAGTTTACTTTGAGAGGAATGAAGGTCATAGTTTTAATACAAAAAGTTATTTTATTTAAATTTTAATGTCAATACAAACAGAAATAAACACACTGCTCGCCTGCTCGAGCGGAGCGTTGACTATATTTTTGTTGGGACAACCAAGTAGGATAACAAGCTCATAACTTTGTGGTTTTTCATGATATCTTTTTGAAATTTTGTACATAGATTCTTTACTTAAAAATACTGGACACGTGTTTCGGATTTCGAATACAAAAAAAAAAGTTGTATAGGTATGTACTTAAATGGGTTCAGGGCTAAGTATTAAAAGCTGCGATCGATCTGGTTTAACAACGGTAGCAAAGACATACCAAGACTACCTTTCTTGGCATGGGAAGGAGGTTGTGACGGATGGTACATTTGTTACGTTGCGTACGTTGATTTTGGTTTTGGTACCCGGAAAACACAAGAATATTATGAAGTACCAACCAGAAAATTTGATATACCGGAATGCATTTGTCAACTGATGTTGCTTGCAACTGCAGCCAAAATCTTGGCATATTCTGTCTGCATCTAAAATTGGTAAGACATTAATATTTTGTAACACATTTATCACCTCTTGTCGAATTCCTCCAAGTCGGTTGGGGAGATATTTCTATTGAGATAATAATGCTTTTGTATAATGTGGGCATTTCAGGATATACTATAGTCTGTAGTAATGGAATATAATACTCTTTATTATTTCTTTATTTCCATTTAGGTAGTTCACAGAAACATAAATATAAAGATTTTACAAAAGGTGACACAAAGGGCGGTCTTGTCGCTAAGAACGATCTTTAACAGACAACTTTTGGATGATAATACTAAGGAGAAAGAGGGAGAAATAATGGAGGTAGTCTACAGTGTACTATTTACATAGATTATACAATAAATATGTAGGTACGTTAATTGCACTAGTTTAAATAAATATTTACTTCTAATTAATAAATATCATACAAGAGCAAATAAAATACAATGATATGTTTAAAGAGAGACGAAGTGCTTTTTATCATAGTTTTGAAAGTGGACTAGAGTTTGCGCACGCTTTACGGACATGGGCAAGTTATTGCATAGCCGAACTGCTTGTACAGTAAAGGATTTATCATAGAAACTGGTGCAATACATCGGCATCTCTTTTTGAATTGTTCACTTAATGCATTTTTTACTACATAAATCACGCGTTTTTGTTTAGTAAACGACACTATAAATAATTTTAAAAGTCCAATGAAAAATGAGCGTGACACTCATCTTGACATTCCCGCCAAACCTCCTCGCCATGTTTTCTAATAACCTCTTAACTGTCTTTTTTCATTCTTTTCTTTTTCAAGGTGAGGTACAACCTCAATTCTTGATGAATGGCCTCTGTGGAATACTTGATTGGTACCACAATTTTCCAATAACACGTATAAGAAATTATAGAAATTCTTTGAAAATTTTATTTCACAATAATGGCGGATATCGCCAATGACAGTTGAAAAAGACGGCCGCGTGAACCGTCTATGAGGGAGGGTTGAGGCAAAGTCATGATGTGGCCACTATGCTGCGATATTTCAATGTTCTTTATGAATTATTTACTGAATGCACTTTTTACTGCATAAATCACGCGCTTTTGTTTAGTAAATGACACTATAAATGATTTTAAAAGCCCAATGAAAAATGCGCATCAAAACTCGTCTAAACAGTCTATGGAGTATCTTAGTTTGACAGAACCAAGTTAATAATATGATATCTTCTATCCTTTGTTTAATGAAATACAAATATAAAGATGCACTGATCTTAAAATTAGTTTAATCAGCACACATACATAATCAGCCTATAATGTTCCCCACTACTGGGACAGAGGCCCTCTCAGTGAGAGGGAGTGGGCCGTAATCTACCACGCCAGCCCAGTGCGGGTTGGTTTAATCAGCGCCAGCGTATAATAAACAATATTAAATATGTCTACATTTTTCTTAAACACTTTCTACCCGTCGTCTATCATTCTACAGTCGAGACTTTCGCTCATTAAAAGTATGGGTAGGTACACCTTCTTCTTCTTCCTCAGCCTATAGATGTCCACTGCTGGACAAAGGCCTCCCCCAAGGCTTTCCACGATGACCGGTCTTGTGCTGCCCGCATCCATCGGCTTCCCGCGACCTTCACCGGGTCATCGGTCCACCTTGTTGGGGGTCTCCCTACGCTGCGTCTTCCAGTACGTGGCCGCCACTCCAGAACCTACACACCCCTAGGTACACCTGGTTTTGTTCAAAAGCAAGAGATAAGAGGTTATTGAGATGAATGAAAGTTGCCAAGAATTGGTTACTGCGCGGTGTGCAATTGAAAAGAAGTTTGTTCTCCATAAGTGAACTGCTAGCTGCTCCATATAGACGAATTTGGTTGTATTGGTTGTAATTAAGTTGATAATAAATAGGGTATTTGACTAAAGAAAACGAATTAGTCCATCAGTCAGATTTCCAAAAAATACTAGACACGTATTTTTTCTTTTTTCATATAAGCAAAAAATTAAGACGACACAGCGCGTTGAAAACTCGTCTGACGTCTCTGCACGCTACACTTTTTAGCGGCCAGTGACGTCACCAGCCACCGCTCCTGATCTTTGATGTCTTTTATATTTGTCAATTTTTAATGATTTGATAAAACAAAATATACGTATCCAATATTTTTCTATAATCTGAATGACGAACTAATTAGTTTTTTTTTTAGTTAAATACCGTATTCAAGCAACGGCGGCGGTCGGATAGGATAGTACAGCATAGGATATTACAGATCAGGACAGCACAGGACAGGACAAGATAGAAAAGGACGTCAGGGTGCAGCGCAGTCGCCACCTTTTGGAAGACCATGATGCTCGCAAAGGAGGCGGCGGAAAGGGAGAGAGAGGCTGCCTCTTCCTTCCTCTTTCGCAGCAGATACACTGGGCGTCGTAGGGTGGCCACGGGTTTGTTTTAGTCAAGAGTCTGAGAGTCCCGTTCGCCCTGCCCTCTGGGCGAAGGCGAATCCATGAGGACTTGTCAACCCGAGACCAAAAAAAATACCAGACAGTACAGGAAAGTATAGAACAGGTTAGGACAGGAGAAGGTAGGTGTTTGACACCGCGAATCAGCAAACGTAAGGAAGCATACTCTCGGATTAGGTGGAGCGACGGTATTCGCGGGCAGCTGGTACCAGCTGGATGAGAGTTGCCAAGAATCGAGCTTAATCGCGTGAAATTGGAGAGGACGTACAGCAGTAGCTTTAGAAAGATGATAATGATGACCTACCTATTGAAAAAAATCCAAGTTTTGAACCCACAACCGAGTCGCCTGTAACTTGGTCCTCAATTTAATTAACTCCAACATTTTACTGTAAATTGGAAAAATGTTACAACATTCTTAAGGTTAAAGATGTCGGTCTGTCATTCGAATGTCTGAGGCTCGTTTCGTGGAGGAAATTAAATTTTAATACAAAGATTTTTTTTATATTTACGCAAAGGTGATTTACGGTTTTTACGGTGTGAAAGAATTTCAGGTGTTCGTTGTTTCATTGAAGTTACAAAAGACGTTTCTTTTGTATAACTTGATAAAGTGTAAAGATATTCTATGACTTTTAGTTTTTATGCCTGTTTCACTGATTACCTTTAACTAGCGGAGTTTGAAAGAATATAAAAATATGTTGATTTACCATATAATTATAATTTGTATTTATACAAAAAGAGAAGACTATTAGCACAAAGCTAACATTAATATTTATATATATTTTACACAAGTATATTTTAACCAAAAATATATAAAAAATGGTGCAGCTTATTAGGCATAAAATATTGGGTTAATAATAGGCCAGCCCTCTGGTCACGTAAAGAATCTACTAACCACTTGGTTATGTCCCGAATTTTTCGATGAGCACTCTGAACGGGCTAATTAATGAGGTAGGTAGTTAAATTTGTTTTATTTTTATTTACTTAATATGTCTTCGAGTTACTAAAATTAAGTGGCAGTGGGCGGGACACATTGGTCTTAGAACCGATGGCTGATGGGGTAGTAAGATTCTGGAGAGGCGGCCATTACCGGAAGGAGCAGCGTAGGGAGGCCCCCAACAAGGTGGACCGATAACCTGGTGAAGGTCGCGGGAAGCCGATGGATGCCGGCAGCACGAGGCCGGTCATCGTGAAAAGCTTTGGGGAAGGCTTTTGTCCAGCAGTGAGCATACGCTGAGAAACCGAATAAGAAGAATATGAGAAAAATTATTTCCTAAAAAAACAAAAACAGTAAATTTCTTTAGCCCAGGATAAAAGACACACAATACACTATATACATGCATAACATAGCAACAAATAAAAGCCAAATAAAAAGTGTAAAGATTGATGTGAAAAATAGCACTTATAACAAAACCAACAGACACACGACATGCACCACCAAAGTCTTTAAAATATCGCTCTTAGCGATAAAATTGTCCACTGTATCAACCTTTGTTAAACTTGTATATTTATGACTGTAAGTTATAGAAAATAAAAAGAGAAAAGTATTATATTGTACTAACTGCTTTAAAATAGGCTATTGGGATCAATGTACCTGCAGAACTTTCTCAGTACATAACATCATCATCATCACAGCGTTAATCCCAGTCGCATCCGAAGCCTTTTCAGCTTTGGAGTCTGGGGTCCGCTTTACCAGTCCAACTGCTGATATGGCTAAACTTCGACATTTTCCGTGAAGCGACTGCCGTCTGACCTCCACAACCATTGCAGTTAGACCAATTGTTGGACTTTTGAGGGCTCCAACAACCCGGCTGCCACTAGATGTTCGTATGGCAACCGGGACCAATGGCTTAACATGCTTTCCGAGGCATGACCAGACCAGTGCCAATATTCATATTCATGCATACAAATACTTGCACTGTGCGGGGATTGAACCCGCGCCACCGAACTTGCGCTGAGGCCGCGTCCGCTACCGCTACGCCACGGAGGCTGTCAACTGTCTCGGTACATAATATACCTTCACATAATAGGCCTGTATTTATCCCACTGTTGAGACACAGCGTAATCTACCACGCTGGCCCAGTGCAGGTTGGTAGATGTCACATGCCTTCAAAGTTTATGCTTCTAAGACATACCCGTTTCCTCGTGATGTTTTCCTTCTCCATTTTGAGAGCAGTGGTGATGAAATAATTTACACGAAGTAAAGCGCCTGATGGGGTTAAAACCTACGGCCTACAACTTGTAAGTCTTGGCCGATACCACTAGGCCATCGCTTGGCATCTTAATTTACTCAGCACATTCTTAAAATCTCTTACTTTTGTGCCAAAAAATACAATATATTCTTCTACTAAAATGAAAAGGAAATATTCTCTTTAAGAGTTCTTACATAAATGTCACGCTCATTATTTATTTAATTTAACACGGGGCTGTATAAAGCTGAACGTATGCATTAAAATAATCTTTTATTAAATCTTCTACAGTCACTTGCAGGCGGGCCGCTCCGCCGGTATGCTAAGTAAAGCTGCCTGTTCACTGTGAGATAGGTGAATCTTTTGAAAAAGTAAGGAACAAGTCGTAAACTATAATAACATTAGTAGTAGCTTCCTTTAAATTTGACAGTTAAATCAGTATCCAAATCGGGTAACACACCGTTACTATCCATTTGAATAATATATTTCTGCGGAACAACGTAATAGATGCAATGAATGTTCTTGAACTGTCAAACTTAGTGCTGACTGATAACCCTACTGATTCATTGCGTTATTTACACTGTTCAGCAAACAATTTTTTTGGGGACATATGGAGAAATGGATTAGCAATATGCTTCCACATGATTCCAATTAATAAAATAGTATGTAACGCCTCGGGGCAAGCCGGACCGTACCAACGCGTATGTATACGTACATCCGTGGTGGAGCGACCCGGACGGCCGGGCACTTCTTCTCATGCAACCGAGTGGGTGGGCAGGTTGCGGATAGCCCAATCCCGGCTGCGGGACCGGCCACCGCGGCTGGTCCCGCGTCTGGGGCATCTCGAAAGAGATCCCGGACAAGAGAAGTGCCCGAACACCAAACCCCAGGTTTAGGGTAACCCTCACACCTCATCCCATGTTCCGAAAGATCCACACAAACCCATCCTAGTCCTTATCCATGCATTCCCGTCACTCCTCTCAAAATCCCTAGGTCAAATCCCAGACCTAGGGTGACCTACCCTCCCCAACTTTCCTTCTACCATCAAACACCTCTCCTTCCTTCCTTCCCTCCTATCCCTATATCCCGTCGGTCCTAGAGGAAGGGCAACCTCGATTCCAAAAAAAGCCCACCACCTCAAGAAATGAAAATGCAGGAACAAGAAGAGACTACCAAGGTGGGTCCCGGCCAAGCCGGGGAATCTCACACCGCCACGGCGGTCAGCCCCCAACGTACTCTGGGGGGGGGGCTAACTCTTGCATCAGTTTGCCGTGCACTTCAGCACGGCCGGCAGCGACACACGCGCCAACACCCGACAAACGATGTACGCCCTCCACGAGCTTCTGGCATCAGAGCATCGTGAGAAATAGCGTCACCAACCCGAACTTGACCAACGTACAGACGACGTCTGGAAAGGTAAGCGAACCTGGCGGCCCTACCACTCGCCCGGCGGATGGTCTACGCCTGCTACCTAAGCGCGGAAAACCTACTGGCCGGGGGAGGAAAGTAGGCGACCGAAAGCGCAAAATCCGCGAAGGCATGAGCCAGCGCGGAGCGCAATCGGACGCCGAAAAGGTAGGGAGGCCGCAAGTACGCGAAGAGGCAACTCAGTGCGAAAAGCGGCCTGACGTGGGACCAAGCGACCAGCCGCAAGTACGCGAAGGGGCAACCCAGCGCGAAGAGAGGCCAGACGCGGAACCACTAGCCCAGGGGCAAGTACGCGAGGGGGTAACCCCGCGCGAAAAGCCCTCATATGCGGCAGAGCCAGCCGGGGTCGCAAGCCGATCCTTGCCAATGACAGAGACAATAAGACACAAAAAGACCAGAGGGAAACGGGGCGGATCCTCGCACAAAAAGCATGATACCCTGACGGGCGTCTCTTCGGCACAGCCGGGACCTAGCGGTATGGGCTCGTCGAAGAGGGAGCGCCCAGACGACTCGGGCTCACCGAGCACGTTCCAGGGGGATGCGAAACGCGTGAGGATCCATCCCGACCAGGGAGAAACAAAGACCTACGCGCGGGCCACTAAGGACATTCCTGCGCGTCTCGCCGTAGCAATATGTCGCTCTCCCCCCTCAAGAGACCTAACTCCAGAGGAAGCCGAACAGGTCAAGGCAGGACTGGAACATCTGATCCTCTTCGACGACGGCGACTCCGCCACTGAACTCCCTGCCTTCCGCGGATACCCACGGGTAGCGGATGGCACGGTGCAGGTGTGGTGCGAGGACGACGGCGCCTTGACCTGGCTGACTCAAAACGTGCCCCGACTAAACCTCCTGGACTCCGACATTAAACTGACGGTACTCAAGCAGTCGGACGTGCCCACCCGTGTTAAGGCCTCCCTCTTTGTCCCCCGTTACACGGGAGACATACGGAGGCTACACAAAACGCTTATTCGTCAGAATAAGTGTTACAACATGGCACAGTGGTCACTCTACAAGGCAACCACTGTCGGTGGGGACAACTATGGGTCCTATTTGACCCTGGGTGTGCCACCGGAGGATGTGGAAAAGGTCCTGGCTCGGGAGCGGCGTGTGTCGTACCTCTTGGGGTCGATATACGTGCGCTTCTAGCCCCGCACCCAGCCCTCCGACTGCAATCCAGACCCAACGATCGAGACTCGGACAGCACTGACTGACTCACAGAACGACAACATAGATATTGCTCAACTGGAGGAGTACATGGCCCGGGCAGCGATGGCGGACGAACAGGAAGCCGGGCCATCTACACTCACATCTCCTGACTGGGTCATACAGCTCCTGGCATCACCGGGAGACCAACACGGAGCGTACAGGGATGGGGCAGGGGTAGGATGTTCCGATGGATCGGACACCGACTAACATCCCACCCCACTCATCATCGTTAACGCCACTCAACATCATACAGGCTAACCTCCAGCACAGCCAGACTGCTACGGCTAGCTTACGCAGAGCGCTGGAGGTTAAGCCTAATACCATCGCACTGATCCAAGAGCCGTGGATCAGGAACAACAGAATATGTGGCCTCAGCAACATCGGAGGTAAGCTAATACTTAATACACATAACACTGATAAACCTAGAACCTGCGTCTATGTACCCAAAGATACCCCCGCCACACTACTCACCCAATTCTGTTCCAGAGACCTGACGGCTGTTAGGCTCGGGACTGAAGGCGACGCCGCAGACGTCATTTTAGCCTCGGTGTACATGCCAGGTGAGGACACAAACTGCCCGCCGAAGGAGATGGTCGACCTAGTGCGGCACTGCGAGGATGCTGGACTGGACCTGATCATCTGCACCGACTCGAATGCCCACCACCCACTTTGGGGCAGCGAGACAACAAACCCCAGAGGAGAGGTACTATCCACTTATTTATTCTCAACTAACCTCAATATTATTAACCCAGGCTCTGAACCCACTTGGGTTACAGTCCGAGGACAAACGATCATAGACCTAACACTAGCTTCAGAAAACGCTACGAGCCTTATCACGAATTGCCATGTGTCGGGCGAACCTTTATGCTCAGACCATAGAAGGATCCGCTTTACACTGACCACTAACGTGAGAGGGCCCGTACCCAAACGTAACCCGAGGCGTACCGATGTGCCCGGGTACAGGCGCCTTCTAGCTGCCCTACTAGCTAGGCAGTTGGCACAAACAAATATAAAAGAAATTGCACAACTGGAATACACTGTAACAAAGCTCTCAGAATACCTAATAGAAGCTTACCACGCTTGCTGTAAATTAAGGACACCGCGGGCTAACAGCAAGCGAAGTCCGTGGTGGAATCCCGAGCTCGGTAAGCTACGTCAAACACTACGTAAGCACTTCAACAGAGCCAAAAACAGTAGGCTCACAGAAGACTGGGAAACATACAAAGAAACCCAATACACCTACAAAAAGCAAATCAGAACCGCCAGAAAGACTGCATGGCGGAAGTTTTGAGAGTCTATAGAAAACAACAATGAAGATGCAAGGGTAAGGAAAATACTATCAACTGATCAGGACCGAACCCTTGGAGCGCTGAAAAAACCCGACGGCACTTACACACAAACGGATCAGGAAACCAGCAGAGTCCTCCTGGAAACACACTTCCCGGACTGTAAACTCCTGGAGGACAGGACCTGGGAGGCTGTACCAGAATGGACTCCAACAGAGCAGGACTGGTCCAACGCCCACAAACTAATAACAGTAGACCGGCTAAAGTGGGCTATCAACACCTTCAAACCATACAAGTCCACGGGGTTGGATGGCATCTTCCCAGCCCTACTACAATGGGGGTTGGTGTACATCGCTCGGTGCCTCGTAAATATTTTTCGAGCATGCATAGCGTATAGACACATACCCCATGCTTGGCGGGAAGTGAAAGTTATCTTCATACCCAAGCCTGGCAAATCAGACTACACGCAACCCAAATCATACCGACCCATAAGCCTTACATCCTTTCTACTAAAAACCCTGGAGAGGATCTGCGACCGGTATATTCGCGACGGACCTCTCCGGGCAAATCCACTCCACAAACAACAGCATGCGTACTCCACGGGCAAATCAACAGAATCCGCGCTACACAGCGTAGTATCCAAGATTGAATGCGCCGTGGACCACAAATGCTCAGCATTAGCCGTCTTCATCGACATTGAAGGCGCCTTTGACAAGACCACCTTCACAAGTATCAGCACGGCCTTGAACAGGCACAACATAGACCCGTCACTGAGAGGCTGGATCGCTAACATGCTCGGCCAAAGAGCCGTTACCGTGAACAACACCACAAGGGCCATCGTGGCGAAGGGATGTCCGCAAGGGGGCGTTCTTTTGCCGTTACTATGGAACCTGGTTGTTGACAGCCTAATAAATACATTAAATAACAAAGGCTACTATACCGTGGGTTATGCCGACGACATAACAATAATAATAAGCGGAATGCATGAAAACACCCTGTGCAATTTAATGCACCAGGCCCTAAAAATCGTAGAAAATTGGTGTAATACACAGCAACTTTCTGTGAACCCAGATAAGACCAAGCTAATTCTCTTCACAAAAAAGAGGAAGCTCACACCGCTAAATCTACCAAGATTCTTTGGCACCACCCTAAGTCTATCCGCTGAAACAAAATATCTGGGTATATACCTGGACAAACAGCTGAATTGGGTGAAACACACCAACTACATCACAACTAAAGCCAGCATATCAATGTGGCAATGCAAGCGGATGCTTGGGAAAAACTGGGGAATTAGCCCCAAGGTCACTCACTGGCTTTATACCACAGTCATCCGGCCAATTATAACATACGGCTCACTAGTCTGGTGGCCAAGAACTAGTCTGAGCACAGCCCAAAAAGACCTCGAGAAACTACAAAGGTTGGCGTGTGTGGCAATCACCAGTTGCATGAGAACCACGCCTACTGCCGCGCTGCAGGCGATGTTGGGACGCCCCCCCTTCACCTCGTTGTGAGGGAGGAAGCGACATTGGCTGCCTTCAGACTCCACCTATCGGGAACCCTGAGCAAAGACTCCAGGGTCAAACATACACGCCTGATGCTCGATGCAATCGAGAGGCGGCCAATGTTACAAGCACCCAATGACAGGGTACCAAAACAGTACTGCTTTCAAAAACACTATCAGATAGGACTTGAAGAAGAGCAGTGCGACCACTCAGGACCGGAGGAGTTGAGAGTATACACCGACGGATCGAAAACCGATCAAGGAACGGGCGTTGGAGTGTTCTCACAAGACCTCAACATAAATATATCCAGACCGCTAGGGATGCTCAACACAGTCTATCAAGCAGAGTGTGTGGGCATAACTCTGGCGGCCCTAGCCATAAAAGCCAGAGGAGTTGCGGACACGCGTGTCCGCATACTCACTGACAGTGCTTCCGTCCTCCAATCCCTAAAGCAGGGATGCATCACATCAAGTCTTATACTTGAGTGCCACGATGCATTGGAACGGATAACCGTACCAAACCGCAACACTGTGACACTACAGTGGATAAAGGGTCACAGCGGCTCACTGGGCAATGACGCAGCTGACGAGCTGGCTAGAAGGGCATCCAGCGCGTTGGTCAGCGGACCGGAGCCCATTGTGCCTATCCCCTTTATTCAAATACGCAGATGGCTACAAAAGCATACTTACGAACAAGCGGAGATCTGGTGGTCCTCGTCACCGGGCTGCAGGCAGTCCAGGGAGGCCATGCCATCCCTGGATGACAGGCTAACCAAAAGATTGCTGCGCCTGGATAGGAGGAACCTACGATTGATGACGGGGATCATCACGGGCCACTGCTTGCTGAATAAGCATCTCCACACAATAGGCATAACAGACAGCCCTCTGTGCAGAGCCTGCATAGAGGCTGACGAGACAGTTGCGCATGTACTCTTCGAGTGTACAGGCGTTACCCAAATTAGAAACGAAACCATAGGAGCACCAAGATCTTACACAGATGTTCTCAACAGGCTAGGAAACCTGATGGGCTTCTGGAGGGAGGTGGGCTGGTTGGAATAACCGCCAAAGGCCGCCATGGTCCACGCACAATGGTCCGCTGGAGGGACTGAGTGCGGAAACCAAACCAATAACATAACATAACATAACATAACATAACATAGTATGTAACGCAAAAAGCGTGCTGGTAATGAGCAACGGCGCCATCAGTGGGCACTGATCGTCTGTTAGCTGTCACTGATTATTTTAATTTCTGAATTGTTTTTTCATATGTTTTCTAAACACCTCTTTTAGACATCCACCGACTAGGGGGTCGAATCACCTGATCAAAATCGCAGGTAAGCGCTGGATGCTGGCCGCGTCCAATCGTTCTTTTTAGAAAACCTTGGGGGAGGCCTATGTCCAGCAGTGGACTTCATGTGGCTGAGATGATGATGGTGATGTTGTCTATAATGGACGCTTTTAACGTGCACGTTTTTTTGCATCATTCTCACATGAACAAATAGGGTATTTGACTCAAAAAAAAACTAATTAGTCCGTCAGTAAGATTTTCAAAAATACTAGACACGTATATTTTGTTTTATCAAATCAATAAAAATTGATAAATATAAAAGGCATCAAAGATCAGTGGTGGCTGGTGACGTCACTGGTCGTTAAAAAGTGTAGCGTGCGGTGACGTCACACGAGTTTTCAACGCGCTGTGTCGTCTTCATTTTTTGTTTATATGAAAAAAGAAAAAATACGTGTCTAGTATTTTTTGGAAATCTGACTGACGGACTAATTAGTTTTTCTTTAGTCAAATACCCTATTACATTCGTGTAGTGAAAATGTTATACTGAGTGATTTATTTTGTGATCTGGATGATGATGATGATGATCCCGAAAAAATTTGATGTTCCCGAGGGTAGTATTTTTTGGAAATCTGACTGACGGACTAATTAGTTTTTTTAGTCAAATACCCTATTCAACAAGGATGATGTAATTAAATAATTTGTAACAATTTTATGATTTTTTAATAGTATCCATGGAGATTCTTGACCGTTATTCTGCATAGACCTACGCTTTGAAATGGGCTACTTACTAACTTCATCTTACCGACTGACCGACCTTTGACAATTCAGAATTATCTGTAATTTGAAATACATACATGGTTCGAGTTGATTTTTGTTCTTTTATTAGGTAATTTATGTGGTGGACAGGCAGTGCTTATGCTGACACTGTTAGAGAAGTTTTTAGGGCATATTTTGAGGTAAGTTAATAACAAACATAGGCCAGTAAGAATACTGTTGGCGATTTCATGATCGGCACCCGCACCACCCGTTACTAAGCGGGAAGTTTGTACCGAAATTAGATACCGGTGTTGTTTATGTTAAGAACCTACATAAATAGAAACAAGACATTTGTATGGCATTCTAATAAACGTAAATATGATAAATTGCAGAAAACTAAACATTTGCTACACAAAGGATTATAAATTACCAATTTTAATAACCCAAAAGCATGTAAAATTGTCTCGTAAAACAAAGACATGATATACGACAAATCTATACGTGGAAATTGGCAAAAGTCGTAAGTACCTGGTTACCTCAGAAGTCTGGCAGTGAATGGGCAGCCTTGGGTGCTGCATGCTCTTGACAATGCTGATAATTTTAGATTTGTTGAAGATATTATTTTGGAATGAATCCAGAACTTTGTAGATTTTAACTTATTTTCTTTTAGGCAAGCATTGTCAGCATTATTATTGATCCGGACGAAGCGGTTCGCCTCCTCCTTTATACCGCGTACATCGAGGGACTGGAACAATTTGCCAGCGGCGGTGTTTCCGTCGGACTACAATTTGAGTGTCTTCAAGGCTAGAGTGAATAGGCTCTTAATAAACTAGTGTGCTTTACCATCAACGATTGCGTCACTGCTTACCATCAGGCAGGATTGCGGTCAAGCGCTCGTTTATAATAAGTAAAAAAAAAAAAACAAAAAAAAAAACTTTTTTGATAGCATGGTTCAATAGTGTTGCAATATATGTACTATACAATTGTACTGTTTTACTAGGTAAGTTTTTGGTCACCAATATACAGGCTGTTCTAAGTTTGGGACCCTTTGTTAAATCAGTCTAAGTTTCCTGTTGGTTATTACTTGAATGTTGGTGAACTAACTTTTAGTTTATTTGATTTGAATTCTGTGATAATGTTTATGAAGTGCCTTCTCCAATTCAAGTCCAATTGCGGTAAGTTTTTAGTCTGTATTTTATTCATGATACGAACTGTGTTGAAAACATTTTTATACAGAACAGTACACAGTACAGATGCCAACACATCGCGCTACTACAAATTCTCAAAAACTTTAGTAATTTTTTAAATTTTTCGTTAAAATATTAAGTTTTCAAGCTGTTTGGGAAACTAGCTCACCCGTGCGAATCTCTAAAAATAAAATAAAAATCGCACTATACTAATTAGAATTTTTAAGTCGTTTTTATAAATAAACAGTGAAGCGGAATAATTTGAAAATAGTATTCCATGGTACCAGGGACGAATATCTGTCGATTAGTGGGTCGGACGTTCAGATTGGTTTGATAGAAAGAGAGAAAAAGGGAGAAAACGGTTTCAGACCCTTGGAGAAATAATATATGTTGATCTTTATAGTTTCGGGTAGCTTGACCCATTGACAAAACTATGCTTATGGACATCCCTGAGAGATGAGAATTGTGGCACTACGAAAGAAAGAGAGGAAAAAAAGTTTCATCTATCTTTATCTCTTTCAAAATCATCAATCATCTATGAGGAAAGAGACAGTGCTAGACCGAAAGCATAGGCCATCTCTCTCGCTCTTATGCGTACGGCATGTCCATTAGTATATGTCTATGGCTTGACCTGCTGACTGTCTATACATAAAATTCTTTCACTACATACATATAATGCTTTCTTAAACTAAAACCTTTATTAACAAAGGGGTTGCATTTAGAAAGCACTATAGAAGCACTTTGTAGTGCTTTTTTGGATTATTATTACCATATTACTGACATAAGAGTTGTGATCTCTTTATTTCACAGTCTTGTCTTAATCTGTCAAAATACCTGTAATTTCCTTACATATTTTGACATTGATTGATGCTGAGAATAGGTACGAGTAGATTTGGAACATTTTTTAATAAAAGTGAATTGCCTTTAGATATTTTACATACCTATGTATACAACTCTACTGAGTTTATTTTGGCACCAAGTTGGTGACGTATGATGGCGCAGCATGGTCACATGATATTCACTGTGGATTAGAGTAACATTAATTGACAAGTTGTCATTCTCTCTCTCTCTCTCTCTCTCTCTCTCTCTCTCTCTCTCTCTCTCTCTCTGAGCCATCGACATGCTATATATATTAACGACAAATCGATTAAAAGTTAAGTCTTATCCAAATCTGATGTTCATATTTGCGGGATTACGGCATCGAGGATGATGTAAGGAACATTATATCATTTTTTTTATAAATTATAAACTAGGGCTTGACCGCAATACCGCCTGATGGTAAGCAGTGATGCAATCGTTGATGGTAAAGCGCACTAGTTTATTAAGAGCCTATTCACTCTAGCCTTGAAGATACTTAAGTGTTAGTCCGACGGAAACACCGCCGCTGACAAATTTTTCCAGTCCCTCGATATACACGGTATAAAAGAAGAGGCGAAACGCTTTGTTCAGATCGTTGTGGTGTCAACAACGTAAGGGTGGAAACTCGCCGGTCGTCCGATGATGGAACGGAAATAGATGGGGAACAATACCCTCGCACACTCTCCAAAATGCATCCTATAGAACACCGACAGGCTGGCTACTCTTTGCCTGTGCTCCAGGCTTTGGAGACTTTTGTTTTTTTTTTCATAACTGTCTATTAGACGTCATTTTCGTTGTCACCTCTTCTTAACCACACCATCATTCAAACATTCCATCTATCAGTTCGTTCCCTACTCTTATAAGCTACTATGAAAAGGTATAAACAATCATATACATCATTATTTTTTGTTTATCATGTGTCCAGTATTTTACATGCTTTTTATTATCTTCACTTGTATGTTTGCTTGCTTGCTTGTTTGTTTGTTTGTCCGTCTCTAACTCTTTGGACTACGAGTGAGCGGCGCTCATTACTGTAAAATGTCCCACCGTTTTCAATTTCGTTTGTTTTTTTTTTTTTTAAGAATGTCGAACTAAAAAGTTAAAAATAAATATACTTAGTTTAAAAAACTAAAAAACACGCTTTTAAAAATATCAAACTAAAGAGTTAAAAACAATATTTAAAAAAGCGTGAGGCGCTTAATATACAAAAATTATGGGACAAAGCGCCTGACGCTTTTTTAAAAATTATTTTTACATTGTACAAAATTTCAAAAAGATATCATGAAAAACTACTAAGTTACTACTAACAAGCTCATGCTTGTTATTATACTTGGTTGTCCCAACAAAAATATGATCCACGCTCCGTTCGGGCGGGCGAGCCGGGTGCATTGACCAGTGGCGTCAGCTGAGCGCGGGCATGTGCACACGTAAGCTGCGTAGCGCGCTCAGTAACAATTTCTAAATGTATGTTTAAAAAATATAACATTGTGTAAAAATGATTGGAATCGATTCAGTTGTTTATTCTGATCAAACTATATTCAGGTTTAGCATTAACAAAAAATAATAATAATAATATATACGGACAAATCACACAGATTGAGCTAGCCCCAAAGTAAGTTCAAAAATAACGTTGTACATTCTTTCTGAAGGGCTTTTTTTGTCGGAACGTCATCCTTCCTTCACACTTTATCAATATACATAAATAAGGCATCATTTTAAAGATTTTCTAGACTATTAAGTACACCGGAAAAATTTACAAATATCAGATTTTAGTGGTTTGTTTCGTGGTTAGTGGTTTTTGGAATAATTCGCAGCGGTCACCTAGTCATGGTAGAAATAGAATTGTAATAAATACTCCCCACAATATAATAAATGGCCCAAAAAGACATAAAATTAATGACCTGTCAGTCTTTATGAACATTTGGCACTCATCTCGAAGAACGACAGCTCGTTCATACATCTCAGCTTCAGCTCGTTAGTGGTGGTTGATAACTTTGTTGTGTTTACAGTATGAAGTCACCACGAATGTTAGCCAACTTAAACAGAGTAGGTGTGTCTTTCGACTTGAGTGAGAACATCCGCACAAGTGGATCGATTACAGGTAATTCATTATTATCACTCATATTATATTTTAACATTCTGAAGGCGATTTGAAGAATAAAACCAATTACTAATTATTGTATACAATATGTAAAGAAAACCCTGTCCGATCCGTGAAGGTATTGTTAGTTATCGATAACTGATTTTACTAATCCCTACAAAGCCGGGCTTAACAGAAAAAAATCCCCCTAAAAATAAATATTTTTTTGCAAAACTTAATACAGGTGCGGTAAGCATACATATGCGGGCGAAGCGGGCAGAGCACGCGGCGCGCTCATAATAATACCGTCAAAAAAAGGTGTTGCCACTTTTTAAAAAAATACCAAATTTTGGGGAATTTGGAATGAATTCACGGAAAAAAAAAAACATTATTTCGAAATTCATTAGTATGATGATTATGTAAAATTTCTTATTTTATTTGATCATGTGTTTACTTCATCATCATCATCAGCCCCTACTCGTCCACTGCTGGACATAGGCCTCCTTCATGGCACGCCAACAAGCTCGATCCTGAGCAGTTCTCCGCCAGCCACTACCAGCCACCTTTTTGATGTCGTCGCTCCATCTAGCCCAAGGGCGTCCCACGCTACGTTTGCCGAGACGCGGTCTCCACTCGAGGACTCGTTTACCCCAACGGTTGTCGGTCCTGCGGCATATGTGACCAGCCCATTGCCACTTCAGCTTGCTAATCCTCTCAGATATGTCGGTGACTCTGGTCCTCTGTCGGATCACCTCATTTCTGATGCGGCATGTGTTTACTTAACCTTCATTATCCTTACGGGTCGAGCGGAGTTTTCTTCACATATTGTATAAGAAAAGTAACAAAAAATCAAAAAATCCATTACGGGACCAAAACAGCATAATGCTTCGACATTTAAAATATAAATTTTCTTAGGGCTGGTATTCTGATAGAGCCTGGGGCCTGCTATTACAATAATGTCCGATCTTTTAATGATCGATTTTGAAAAGTTTCGTAATCTACTAATAAAATGGGTTCATTATGACTTTCCAGTGGTCACGCTTGCTCAATGCGGGTTGGTGAGTTCAGACTTAAAGTCCAGGTTTCCTCAAAACGTTTTTCTTCACCATTCTCTTCACCCCACACCTTCCTTCAACCTTCCTTCACCACAGTCATTGGTGTCCAAGATATGCTTAAAAAGTACATATAACTTAGAAAAGTTACATTGGTACTTGCATGACCTGGAATCGAAATCGCATACTCATCTTGAGAGGCTGGTGTTTTAACCACTAGGCCACCAACACTATTTTGAAAATTGAGTAGTAGTTTTTCAGTACTAACGGGTTTTAAAATAATGGAACAACGGCAATGTATTTCATTCACTATTCCATTACGAGACGACTAACCGATAATTGATCGATCATTATGAATTTAACAGATTACGAACTTTTAGAACAATGACAATGAAATCGTGTTGGAATGACAAATTTATAAAATATCAGACTAGGGCCCTTGATGTGATTTCACGAGCAAGCAGATCAACATATAAATATATTATTCATCATCATCATTTCAGCCGAAAGAAGTCTACTGCTGGACAAAGGCTTCCCCCAAGGTTCTCCACGACGACCGGTCCTGTGCCTCCCTCGTCCAACGGTTTCCCGCGAACTTCACCAGGTCGTCGGTCCACCTTGTCGGGGGCCTACCCACGCTGCGTCTTCCGGTGTGTGGTCGCCACTAGAGAACCCGTCTCCTCCATCGGGCATCGGTCCTACAGCCAATGTGCCCAGCCCACTGCCACTTTAGTGTTGCAATTCTTCGGGCTATGTCAGTTACTCTCGTTCTAGATCTCCTCATTCCTGATTCGATTGCGCAGTAAAATCCCAAGCATAGCCCTCTGCATTGCCCTTTGAGTGACCTTGAGCCTTCTTATAAGGCCCATTGTTAGCGACCATATCTCAATTCCATAAGTCATCACTGATGACTTTTGCCTTGAGACACAATAAAATACATTATGATATAGGTATATTTACGAAAAATATCGCCAACCCCCATTGAGCAAGTCTGGTGATTACGCTCAATCCTTCTCCATATGAGAGGACCAGGCCAGGCCCAGCAGTGGGACGATAAAATGGTTGATGATGACGCAAAATATTGTGAAATAAATAATTTTAGTTGTAAAATGAACCTAAACATCTCCTCTTTAGAACTCATCAGCTCCAAATAATGAACGCACTGTAAAACAACGAGCATTAATAACCTTGTCTGCTCTCAACATATGTATTTGCTATTACCGACCGTTCTAAATTAAATTTCAGTACTCGAACTGGTTACCAGTACGAACATCCAAATTAATTTTAAACAAGATTAATTCATAACAAGGTTTAACAAATTGCATTTCAAATGATGATGGACGGGATGTGTTTGGATGATTAATTTTGTACAACCATTTTCATATCCACCTATACAATGTTATATTCTGTTTAAGTGAAACCCGTAACACGTGTCCAGTATTTTTAAGTAAAGAATCTATGTACAAAATTTCAAAAAGATATCATGAATAATTACAAAGTTATGATCTTGTTATGAATTAATCTATTTATTTCGAGCAACCAGACTCATAGTGTTAGTTACATGTGCCTACAAACTATGTTAGTAATACAAACAATACAAAAGCAGCAGTGGTTCACAAAATGACAGTCCAAAACATTTCTTGTTAAAAAAAAAAATTTTACAAAAAAACAACCGACTTCCAAAAACCACTACAAAGTGAAAAATAACTAATTTCGGAAGTCGGTGTCTTTGGTTTTGTATATTCGTTTTTTGACACCGACTTCCGAAATTAGTTATTTTTCACTTTGTAGTGGTTTTTGGAAGTCGGTTGTTTTTTTGTAAAAAAATTTTTATTTTACACTTTTTAGTTATTAAAAGTACTATGTATTCAGTTGCATCCATTCAGACTGGAAGCTGACGCAAATATAGTTGGGAAACGACGTAATTTTGTTTACTTGAATTTTTACCCGTAAGTATTCCCTCAACTGCCTATGGTCTTCATCATCAAATTTACTGCAGACCATTATTTTAACCCAATGGGTGCAAAGGTCTCATCAATATAAATGAATGAAGGCCAACCACAAAGTAGCTACTGTAAACCGTTGAGGAGTTCCCGGAACTGGCCTTTGTCTTCATCATCAGAGCTTTTATGACAGTCACAACCCATCTAGGTGTAAAGTTCTTATCAATACAAATTAATCGAACCCAAACACAAGGTAGCTGCTGTGAATTGTTGAGGAGTTCCTTCGACTGTCTCCCGGCTCCATCATCAGATCTACTCCAGACCTTTATTAAATTGTAGTGCTTTATAATACTTAATGAAAATGCTAAGAAATGCACTAGTCGACCCTGCAACTTTTGAAAGTTCCCCTTGTTTTCTCTGGTCTTCCAACATCAAACCCTGATATCCTTATCATGGGACCACCTTGGGAACTTCTTCTTTCCAACAGAAAAAGAATTATTAAAAATCGGTTCATAAACGACGAAGTTATGCGCGAACAAACATATAAAAAAAAAAAAAAAAGGATATATACGGTCGAATTGAGTAACCTCCTCCTTTTTGAAGTCGGTTAAAAACCCCACATTTTAAAATTATTTGAACAGCGCAATTGATGGCCCCGATAAGTCTCCCAATTTTGATTTATCTAAAAATATTGAAATTGTCAAATCGTAAAATAAAATGTTAATTAAAATGTCAAAATATAAAATACAAAAATACAAAATGTCCAAATTCAAATATTAACAAATATTATCAAATCTATATTAATAAATATATATATATTCAAATATTAATATATATTAATATATATTCAAATATTATCTGGTTCATCATCATCATTTCAGCCGAAAGACATCCACTGTTGGACATAGGCCTCCCCCAAGGTTCTCCACGACGACCGGTCCTGCACCTCCCGCATCTAGCGGTTTCCCGCGATCTTCACCAGGTAGTCGGTTCACCATGTCAGGGGCCTACCCACGCTGCCTATTCCGGTGCGTGGTTGCCACTCGAGAACCCGTCGGCCCCGTCGGGCATCGGTCCTACGGGCTTGTGTTTGCAATTCTTCTGATTCGATCGCGCAGTGAAACCCCAAGCATAGCCCTCTCCATTGCCCTTTGAGTGACCTTGAGCCTTCTTATAAGGCCCATTGTCAGCGACCACGTCTCAATTCCATACGTCATCACTGGCAACACGAAGACTTTGAAGTTGTTGACAGCTACGTATTATCTGGCTGTCTCAACAAAAATATAACGCACCGTTCGCCCGGCCGCGCTTGGAGCGGCGCGACGCGGTTTGGGGGAGGGGCTGTCTCACTATGATAGATACCGCCAGCTGTGTTGTACGCTCGGTAACCACACTGCAACAATTTCTTAATGTAATTGGGAAAAAATATAACATGGTGTAAAAATCATTGGAATCGATTTAACTGCTTATACTGAACAAACTGTATTCAGGTTCGTATAAAGAAAAAATAACATTACCTATACAATATACAAGGTGTTTCTTGTAAAGTGTCTAGCCGATGCAAGGTGATGGGGGAATACCATATCTATCTATTAGTTACCCATGTATGTTCAGCGACTTTTGAGTTTTCGAGTTCTCGAAATATTAATTTGCATCGAACGTATGAAGAAGGTCGCAATCCTTCTTCTTCAGCCTATAGATGTCCACTGCTGGACATAGGCTTCTTCACCAGTTCATTGGTCCACCTTGTATTGTGTATATGTCTTCCGCTACGTGGCCGCCACTCAAGAACCTTACTGCCCCATCGGCCTACTACGAGCCGTTCTACGAGCAATGTGCCCTGCCCACTGCCACTTAAGTTTAGCGATTCGAAGAGCTATGTCGGTACTTTGGTTCTTCTGCGGATGTCCTCATTTCTGATTTGATCACGCATAGAAACTCCGAGCATAGCTCTTTCCATTGCCCTTTGTATGACTCTGAGCCTTGAACTACAAAGGTTGGCGTGTGTGGCAATCACCAGTTGCATGAGAACCACGCCTACTGCCGCCCTGCAGGCGATGTTGGGACTGCCTCCCCTTCACCTCGTTGTGAGGGAGGAAGCGACATTGGCTGTCTTCAGACTCCACCTATCGGGAACCCTGAGCAAAGACTCCAGGGTCAAACATACACGCCTGATGCTCGATGCAATCGAGAGGCGGCCAATGTTACAAGCACCCAATGGCAGGGTACCAAAACAGTACTGCTTTCAAAAGCACTATCAGATAGTACTTGAAGAAGAGCCGTGCGACCACTCAGGACCAGAGGATTTGAGAGTATACACCGACGGATCGAAAACTGATCAAGGAACGGGCGTTGGAGTGTTCTCACAAGACCTCAACATAAATATATCCAGACCGCTAGGGATGCTCAACACAGTCTATCAAGCAGAGTGTGTGGGCATAACTCTGGCGGCCCTAGCCATAAAAGCCAGAAGAGTTGCGGACACGCGTGTCCGCATACTCACTGACAGTGCTTCCGTCCTCCAATCCCTAAAGCAGGGATGCATCACATCAAGTCTAATACTTGAGTGCCACGATGCTTTGGAACGGATAACCGTACCAAACCGCAACACTGTGACACTACAGTGGATAAAGGGTCACAGCGGTTCACTGGGCAATGACGCAGCTGACGAGCTGGCTAGAAGGGCATCCAGCGCGTTGGTCAGCGGACCGGAGCCCATTGTGCCTATCCCTTTATTCAAATACGCAGATGGCTACAAAAGCATACCTACGAACAAGCGGAGATTTGGTGGTCCTCGTCACCGGGCTGCAGGCAGTCCAGGGAGGCTATGCCATCCCTGGATGACAGGCTAACCAAAAGGCTGCTGCGCCTGGATAGGAGGAACCTACGGTTGATGACGGGGATCATCACGGGCCACTGCTCGCTGAATAAGCATCTCCACACAATAGGCATAACAGACAGCCCTCTGTGCAGAGCCTGCATAGAGGCTGACGAGACAGTTGCGCATGTACTCTTCGAGTGTACAGGCGTTACCCAAATTAGAAACGAAACCATAGGAGCACCAAGATCTTACACAGATGTTCTCAACAGGCTAGGAGACCTGATGGGCTTCTGGAGGGAGGTGGGCTGGTTGGAATAACCGCCAAAGGCCACCATGGTCCACGCACAATGGTCCGCTGGAGGGACTGAGTACGGAAACCAAACCAATAACATAGAACATAGACTCTGAGCCTTCTTATGAGGCCCATGGTAAGCGACTAAGTTTCGGTGCCGTAAGTCATCACTGGTAACACACACTGGTCAAAGAACTTAGTCTTGAGACACTGCGGTATCTTGGACGACGAGAAGAAGTAGCGTAGCTTCCCGAGCGCTGCCCAGCCAAGCTGTATTCGACGAGACACCTCGCAATCTTACCATCTGAAAAAGCGAAAGACAGTTTACAGCTAATCCCGATGGAGTTGATGTTGTTCTAGAAGAAGTAACACGCGATCCTTCAACCACTACCAGGGCAATTAGCCGGCGAACAGAAATTACAGGTCTTAAATTTATACAATAAATGAGCATTACTGAACATGCATTCGAAATCTTCACTAGACATTCATCATTTAAAAATTCAAATGTCGAAATGTGAATGTTTTAAAGGTTAACCTACCCTTTGTCTAACCGTTTAAGAGGGAACTCTAGTGGTGCTTCCTCTATACAAACGTATTCCGATGTTTTCTTCGTGAATAATGCTTTTAGAGTAATTATTTTTTTTCTGCAATTTTACACTGTGATTATACGTGCCCCTATCATTTGATTTTTCCGAAACTTAATTAATAAAAGAAATACGATACTTCAAAATCGAGCAAATTAATCCATTTTTACCCTTATGTTCAGATGACTTAGACAAACGTGATAAGTGTTTGACAAAAAATAAAATAATAGAAACATAGGTATAATTTTCCTCTAAATTTTGACATAAAAATAATTGAGATCTGTCGTGTTTTGAAAAAGAAAACAGCAGAATACTAAACGTCTTTTGGTTAACTTTTTGTAGGTAAAATCAGCCCGAGCTGCAACTGAACTTTTCGCACTTTACCGGGAGAGGTTGGAAACAGCGCGACGGCAATAGTTTCTTCAAATACCTATTTTCCAAATTCCTCGGCACTAGAGTCCCCTCTTAAAGATAATAGGCGTGATGTTATGTAATGAGTCGGTAGAGCAAAAGGTCCTCTTTCAACATTCACGCTTATCCAACAACAAACCTGTGATAAAAAAAGACCTACAAAATTGCGACACGATTTTTACATTCGACCATCATAAAAAAAAGAAAATTCTACACGACGCAGCTTTGACACAGCGTCCACTTTTTATCACACGCTTGCCAAGCCAACGGATTTATGTCTCAATTTCCTAAAGCTTATAAATCGTCCCCATTTCAAAGATACTTTTCCCCGTTTCAAAGTTGTGTTGAGAAAAATGTGCCATATACTTAAAAATTATGTTATATTTTTTACCTTATTTACTTAGGATATATTTTATGGAGATTGTTTAGAATGATGGAGCGGTAAGTCTTGATATGTATATAAAGGAAATTGAAGTGACAACAGTTCCTTTTGAACTCAATAGAAAGGAAGACGAAGTTATGCTATAAGTGTATGCACGTTATTGATGCTCAAACATCCAAAAAGTACTTTAGAAGTAGGCTTCACCTTTGTACGAATTATAATGTTTGGTGATGATACTAATGATGCATTTGAATTTGTGTGATGTTATAGAATATGGTTAAATAAATACAAGTTAATTCAAATCAAATCAAATTATTTATTTGCTAGAATGCAGGTAGGTATACAAATATGGTTGTCAGAAATGAAAGTGGAGCCATACATTCTGTCCCAGATGGGACATGCAAAATTTAAATTATGTCAATTTGAAGCTACAGAGAAGAACAATAATCATTAATCAAATAAAAAAAAAACACACAACAATCAAACACAAAAAAAAAAATTGATTTGGTCACAATAAGGTCAAAAAGCAATTATAAATGTAAAAAGTTATATTAATAAAAGGTAAAATATAATTAAATATCACGTCAATAAGGATAAAATACAAGCATCACAAAACGTCGGCGAAGAAATCAGCAACAGAATAATAACATTTTTTTAATAATATGTCAGTAAGGTTTTTTTTAAATACGTTTAATGGATGCTCTTTAATTTCGTTAGGTATCCCATTGTATACTCTTGGCCCCATACACATAACGCTTTTATTTAACAGTGTGGTGTTATAGCCACCTGTATGCAACAAATGTTGATATTGAGATCTCATACAATTTGTCCTCTTTCGTGTCTCGTTTAACGATGGGAACAAATGTGGGTTACTTTTCGCGAAAATGGCTATTACTAGAATGTATAGACATGGAAAGGTTAATAATTTATGCGATTTGAACACTGGAATACAAGTAAGTAGTACTGTAAGTTAAAAATTGACCTAATGCATCGTTTTTGGGCCTTGAAAATGACTTCTCTTTCACTGCTGTTACCCCAGAATATAATGCCAAATCTCAATGTTGAAACCACGAAGCCATGGTAAGCAATGAGGACTGTATTAATATTTACTTTCCTTGATAGATTGTATAACATGTAGGCGTAGGTGCTTAGCTTCTTACAAATATGTTCAGCCTGTGCTTTCCATGTCAACTGATTGTCCATCAATATTCCCAGGAATTTAACCACTTTAACAGTTTCAATCTTATGTCCATCCAAGAATCTAGTTACACATTTATATTGTTGTAAGTATATATAATTTTATTTGGCAAATCAAAATAAGCTTCAGTTATTAATAATTGGCCTGAGTAACACTTACAAGAATTTCATCTGTATTTTCTTTAGTCTAATACTCATGTCTCCTGCCAATTAAACTAAAAATAAAGTGTTAGTTTTATGCAAAAAATATCTTATTTTCATTATTTTAATCTACTCAGAATTCTATACAAAAACTGCATAACTCTATTAATTATGCAGTTTTTGTATATAATTCTGAGTAGATTAAAAACACACACACTTCAACCAATTTAACTTGTATTTGTAAGTACTTCGTTTATTCGTGGGTTGCGGTGAAGAGGGATCAAATGCTCAAGATCATTTTGCTTTAGGTGTGGCGTTAAGATGAATGCACAGACATTCCAGTTCTCAATTTGACTGATTTTTTTGAAATGTTTGTCATCTCAGAATTATTGGCTTGTTTTTTATTTAAAAGCTAGTGCTTCGGGTGTGCTCCCATTTCACTTAAAAGTAATGACAGTTGAATCTATAAGAAAACCTATCCTAGTCATCATTATTATCATCAACTCGAAACTTCAAAGCATTAATCCTAGTCGCATCCGAAGCCCTTTTCAGCCCCGGAGTCTGGGGTCCGCTTTACCAGTCTAACTGCTGATTCTGGCTAAACTTCAATATTTTCCGTGAAGCGACTGCCGTCTGACCTCCACAACCTGAAGGCGATATCGATGTATTGCAGTTAGACCAATTATTGGACTTTTGAGGGCTCCAACAACCCGTAACGACTGCCACCAGATGTTCGTATGGCAACCGGGACCAACAGCTTAAGGTGCTTTCCGAGGCACGACCAGACCAGTGCAAATATTCATATTCATGCATACAAATATTTGCACTGCGCGGGGATCGAACCCGCGCCTCCTTGCGCAGCGGCCGCGTTCGCTGCCACTATGCCATAGAGGCTATCAAAACAAAAAAAAAAAACCTAGTATCTATAGGAATACCTATGTAAATATGCGCACCATAAATGGTGGCATAACTCAATATCACTCCAATCTGATTCCAAAGATTCATTTTTAAGCTATTTCACATAAAAATGAATCATTGCACATTTCAAGAATCATTCACATATTTTCAATTTGGTCCCATATAAATTTGACCTAAATCGTCTGAGGAGTTTAAATTTAAACTAAAATTACGCCTAAAAATTCTAGTAAACGAAATTGCGTCGATAGCTTGCTAGCCTTTTCCCCGCTATGTAGGTAGGTATGTTGGTGTCAGCGTCCAATCTGATCAGATGATACAACTAAATACCTACTTTACAAAACTTAAAAGTAAAAAAATAAAATTATTGAATTTGAATTCAATTAAATTCATTGAAATTTGAATTACTTAAATAAAAACTTTATCTAAAAAAAATACTCATTTCGGAAGTCGGTGTCATTGGTCATATTTTAATCCAAACATTGCTCTTATTCCAGTACCTATATAAAAGAAATCTAATTCTGGGCAACTATCATTCAATCTACTTTTGTATGAAACAATCAATCACAATTTTCCTTGCCACAAGATAATACATATCGGCAAAAAAAGCGCCTGATGCTCTAAAAGTCATACTAACCCATTGTAAATTTGTTTCAATTGTGTCGGAAGTATATAAATATGCCTGGAACAGCCTCGTGGGACCCGTATGGCCCTCTCCTGATAAATTTATGGTCGCACTGTCGCCGATAGGGGGGCTTTCACACATTCCGACACGACCACGTACAACAGTGACGTCGATACAATGTTTTTGGAGTTTACTCCTTAAGAATCGATTTTCATATATAAGGCGCCCGGTATGAGAAAAATCCGAGGGGTAAAACCTACTAACGAGTAACGAATTTTAAGCGTTACTATTTTAGTGCGCAACTTTCTAATCTAAAAAAGTGGCATAATTATCTTTTTAAAACTATATTTTGTTAGTTATTAAGATAATGTTATACCTATTTAAAAAAAAAATATAATAATTTAAAAAAAATGTTTATAACTTTTTTTTTATTATCAACTTTCTTAAAATTGTAAAATTTTTAAATTTTCTATGACTTATTTTATAAATAATTTTTAAAATAATAATAATTTTTATTTTTTTTATATATTTTTTTTCTCCTACTTAAGGAGTAAACTCCAGTCGTGCGTCGGAGCTGACACACACACTTTTTTTTTATAGACGAAACTTGAATATAATTTGTTCAGAATACGCAACTGAATCGATTCCAACCATTTTTACACCATGTTATATTTTTGCCCAAATATATTAAAAAATGCTGCAGTGTGGTTACCGAGTGCACCACACAGTTCACAGAGGATCGTAGCATTTTGGGGCGCCCACCGCGCCGCGCCGCTGCGGGCGCGAAAGTGTGAGCGGTGTGTTGACCTTATTTTTGTTGGGACAGCCAAGTAACATAACAAGGTCATAATTTTGTGATTTTTCATGATATATTTTTGAAATTTTTTACTTATATTCTTTACTTAAAAATACTGGAAACGTATTTTGGGAAATGAAATGAAATCGTTTATTAAGCAAGTAGGATCACTGATCACTTTTACACGTCATATTTATTTTTTATTTTATTTTTTTTAACTAGATGAAGCCGGCATTTCCTAACTGACTACCTCTGAGAAGAAATAGCCGAAACAAACTCAGGGATCATCGTCTTTTTTCAAGTCCAGACATTAAAAATGAAAATGTTTACAATAATTTACCTTATAATTACGCATATTGCTTTATAACAATGCTTAACAGAGTGAGCAGCTCAGTCCCAAGCTTTTTTGTCTTCTAAATAATCTGTGATTTTATAATACCCCTTTTTGCAAAGTTTGGCCTTTATATGGTTCTTAAATCGTCTAATGGGTAAGTTTCGAATGTCCATGGGAAGCTTGTTGTAAAAGTGTATACGGTTTGGGTTTCGGTATGGGTTTCGTATATACAAAAAATAGCATTGTATAAATGTATATGTTCAGAAATGCTATGTTTATAACATTAAAAACATTCAAATAAATCACTTTTGCCATGAAGCTGAATATTTACATACTTTTGCTTGTGACTGGATATCTATTATCTATTACTAGACAACTATTGTAATCCTCTTACTAATTCGTAACTAACCCTAAAACACTATACCGACAAGTCAATAGTTTGAGCTTAAAGTCCATTTTCCGTGCCTTACATTGTGGGGTTAAGTCGCTCTGAATGAACGAGATTATCCGGCATCAATCCAATTTAAATTTGCGGCGCAACTAATAATTAAAATTCACAGCGGATCAGATCCAAAGGCTTAGCATACCCTGTGATTGAAAAAATAATATAAAGGTCTGACTTTTTTAAAGAGGTTTATTTGAGGGAGTTTTAATAGAGATCAGTAGGTGCGTAAAGGGATACTCGTAATTGTATTTATATTATTTGTTTGTGTATGCTTGACAGTTAACTACTTACCTAAACTCCTTCGGGTAGGGACTCTTCAGTTTAGCAACGTTATAATACGTCTATAATTTAGCAACGTTAAAATGCGTGAATAATGTATCGTTTTTGAGGTCAAACTAATATATGCTAATACTTATATTCTATGCAACGTTAGTTTTTCTTTATAAGAAACCTGAATATAATATGTTCAGACTGAATATGAACTGAGTTGATTCCAATAATTTTTACATCGTTTTATATTTTTTCCAAATATAAAAAAAAAAACAGCGTGGTCACCGAGCGCACGACAGTTCACACCGCGCCCGTACCGCGCCGCTGCATGCGCGGTGCGTTCACCATATTTTAGTAGGGACAATCAGGTAATATAACAAGCTCATAACTTTGTGATTTTTCATGATTGCTTTTTTATTATTTTTCAAGAAGTAATCATGAAAAGACAAAGTTATGTAAAGACATAAAAATACTGGAAACTTGTATCAGGTTCCGCATTTAAAAAAAATAACGTTGCATTACTGAAGAGTTTGATGGTTTGAATGTGCTAATATTAGGAACATGTAGTTTAAATTGAAAAAAATATTTTTGTTTTGGATAGTACATTCATCGAGAAAGGTAGACTATACAATATGTAAAGAAAACCCTGTCCGATCTGTGAAGGTATTGTTAGGAATCGATAACTGATTCTACTAATGCCGACAAAGCTGGACTTAAGTTTAAAAAAAATCCCCCTAAAAAAATTAATATTATTTTGAAAAAAGAGGTAACTTAATACATGTGCGGTAGGACACCCTTTCGCAGGCGACGGAGGGCAGCGCACGCGACGCGTGGTCGAATCGCGTGAGCGTACCGTCAAAATGGTGTTGTCACTTTTTTAAAAATTACCAAATTTCGGGGAAGTTGGAATTAATTCGCGGGAAAAAAAACTATTTTAAAAGTCATTAGTATTGTTACTATGATGATTACGTAAAATTTTATATTATAGTAGCTGCCGCCAGCGACTTCGTTCGCGTGGAGTTAGTTGTGCTCCGCTCCTATTGGTCGCAGCGTGATGTTATATAGCCTAAAGCCTTCCTGGATTAATGGGCTATCCAACGCAAAAATAATTTTTCAAATCGGACCAGTAGTTCCCGAGATTAGCGCGAACAAACAAACAAACAAACAAACACACAAACAAACACACAAACAAACTCTTCAGCTTTATATATTAGTAGGTATAGATTTGGTCATGTGTTTACCTAACCTTTATTATCCCTATGGGTCGGACAGGGTTTTCTTTACATATTGTATAAAAACAAGAGCCGACAAATAGGAGCTTAGAATCAGTGAAACATTATGTCCCTTGAAGTGTGCGGTATAAAAGACGAGGCGAAACGCTTTGCCCGGATCGTAATGGTGCCAACAACGTAAGGGACCTTTACGTCGTTGCCACCACTCGACGTACGACGGGTCGTCCGATAATAGAACGGAGATGGGGGAATCATGTCACGAAATTCACGCGCTCACTCTCCAAAATGCATCCTATATAACACTGATGCGCTGGCTAATCACTGAGTAATGCAATACGATGTATATTATGCTTTATATATTAGTTAATGACGATAATTGCTATTAAATTAGCAACATAACCCTTACGATAATATACTCCACACTAAAACCAGCTATAGCTAGCTTCCACAATAGCTTAGTTCAAACTTCAGTTAGTCTACATAACCCTGCATATTCCGGTCAACTGCCAGCTTAACTAAAGTTAAACTTTGAAGAAGTACTTAAGGGAGATAGCTGTAGTCTGAACGGAGCTACATAGTAGGTATGATAAGTTTGGGATTACGGCATGCCTGCACTGATGATGAAGTGGTAATGGGATTAGGTAAGTATTTTGTATCGTATCGTGTAAGTTGGGTAAGTATTCATGCAATATCTGAAAGGGGAGATTCCTTTTGAACATCAATACTATTATAAATGCGAAAGTACCTATCTCTATCTGTCTGTCTGTCCGGCTTTAACGCCAAAACTACTGAACCGATTGTAATGAAATTTAGTACAGAGATAGTTTAGAGGCTGAGAAAGGATATAGGCTATATAAAATCTCGCTATGACCAATAGGAGCAGAACAGTAATAAAAAATGGTGCAAAAACGGGAGCGAATGCGGCCCGCGGTCGTATATACTGCTACCTTTATTTTAACAGGCGCATATTTTATATCAACTGAGCTCTTTTTAATTTTTTTATGTTCGGAATGGACTACGGCTTTGGCAAAAAGTACTGAATGAATTTTGAGGAAAGCATTCAGTAATGTAGGCATTTATCTTGACATTTCCACGGAAATGGGAACCACCGCGCGCTGTAAATTGAAGTCTACGCGGACGGAGTCGCGGGCAACAGCTAGTTGTTTATATTGCCAGAAATGGTGAATGAATTGAGAGCAGCGGTGGCCCAGTGGTATCATTTGGCCGCGACTTATAAGTTGTAGACCGTAGGTTCGAACCGTATCAGGCGCTTTACTTTGATTAAATGAAACACTCCTCATCAAACAAAAAGAATATCTCACCTTTTTGCAGTCCGCAGCTAGATGTAGAACTCATAAAACCTTAGGTCTTCCCACCCAGTCTTTCCTAGTCGCCTTTCTAGGGCCCATCTAGCTGGAGAGCGACCTATACTACGATTGCCAATAAAAAGTCTCTTCTGCAAGACACGTCTGCTCCATTGACCTTTGGTCTATTGCATTGACTGTTGGGATAGGAAATCATAAAATGACTTCTCCTGCTATGGGCGGAGCGGACGGGCGTGTCAGACTTTTACTGACTAAAACCCACCCGTGTTTCGTCACTTGCCTGTGGGACGGCCAGGGCCACGGGTTCTTGTTTAACCAACCCGCAACCCTGATCCAGGAGGCATCGGTCTTCGTGGACCCCGTCACGATGTGCTGATATCTTTTTGAGGCGCGCGTGAAACACGACGCACCGTCGACTCGGACCTGGTCCTTGCCGGGCGGCGAGCTGCATACGGCTCACCGCCCGCAGGCCCGCGCTTCAGTTAACGTTTGGTCCTTTGACAAACATGAATAATGTTTCTTTTGAAAACTCAGTGGTTTCCTTTAGTGAAAAAGTTAAGAACTTGGGAATATATATTGACAAAGCCTTCTCTTGGACTGCCCAGCTGCAGGAAGTTAGCCGCAAGCTATTTGCATCCGCTGCGTCTCTAAAGAGATTACGTAATTTCCTACCGACTGCCACTAAGATTGCGCTTGCACAGTCACTTCTTCTACCCATCCTTGACTATGCTGATGTCAGCTATCTTGACCTTACCCAAGACCAACTAGATAAGCTTGAGCGACTTCAAAATGTTTGTATAAGGTTCATATTCGGTCTGCGCAAATATGACCATGTATCCGAATTTCGTGTGAAGCTCAAGTGGTTACCAATTCGCCTTCGTCGGAATGCTCATATTCTTTCCCTTCTGTATAATGTGCATTTTTCTCCTTTTATCTCAAGAACCGCTTTCAATTTCTGTGCAACTCACATAATAAATCTTTAAGGTCATCAGATAATTTAAAGCTCAAAATGCCTACGCATTCCACAACGTTCCTTGATAAATCATTCACTGTTCATGCCCCTCGTTTGTGGAATGCATTGCCAATTGAAATAAAACGTGCGCAGTCGTTGCAAGAATTCAAGAGACTTGTGAAGGAACACTACTTGTCGTTATGATTTTCGTCCAACAAACACTTTTTCGCTAATTTATTTGTTAACTTGTTCTGTTCAGTATCTATGTATTTATTTATGTATATGTATGTATTTGTGTATCTATCTTAGTATAATAATATTTGCACCAATGACAGTCCCATTTGTGGTTCGGAAGAATCTGTCCATTCCTTGGTTGCCTGGAAGAGATCGCATTAGCGATAAGGCCGCCCATTGTATGTTTTTTTTTTTGTGTTGATTGTTTTGTTTGATATTAGGTGTACAATAAAGAATATATAAATATAAATAAATAATGGGTTAATGATTGCATGCATTGGAATTGAGTTTGCCCCTGATCACTTTATATTTCCCAATGACCTAACTGCAGGGTAATTGCGTAAAATATTATCAGTAGCTATGGGTTTCATTTTAACAGTTCAACAACATTCATTGCGTTATTTTCGTTGTTGGACAGAGATATTTTCGAATATCAACAGCAATGGATTAGCAATATGTTGCAAAATAATGCCAATTGACAGTAATTGTATGTTACGCAATTACGGTGCTTATAACAAAAAAAAAAAAAATCGTTATAAGTATTTACTCGATGACTTGTAGGTCATTTAAAAAATCCAGCTTTCAATAATATGTTAGAATGAATAGGCTCCTAATAAACTAGCGCGCTTTACCATAAACGATAGCTCACTGCTTACCATCCGGCGGGATCGCGGTCAAGTTTATAACATAAAAAAAATAATAATTAACAAATTATTTTACATATAGTTCTTGAAATGTACCTAAAATTCACAACTAGTTTTTAAATAAATTATATTCACAATAAAACCATTCCATGCGGTCTATGGTTCTTCATGTTGCATAATTAATTTTATGTATATCGCTTAACCCTGCGACTGCCGCTGTGTGTCTGATGGACCGACATATTTTACAATGATGTTACCGCAAATAAAAATGGTTTACAATATTCTCAGTAAGTATGCACTTAGTTGTTGGTTGAGAGGCACTTTTGAGTTCGCCAGTGCTGCAATAGGTAGTTTTGAATAAATTTAGTTTATGTTGTTACACTTATCAAGTTATAATAATTCTGCTTTGTTTTCTCATCACATTTTTCGACCTATCCTCTGAAGGAATTCCTTCCATGAAGGCAGCGTAATGAATCATTTCTTAGGTTTATTTAATATATTTTATATTATATTTATTTATTATGAAATACGTACCTACAGGAAGACCATAAAACTAAAATTAAATATGTACTATTAAAAACAGAATCAAGTTTTATGGAAGAACAACAAATCAGAATGTCCTTTACAGGGCCAAAAGGCTCCTATCTCAGCATAATTTTTCGATATTTATAAAGTTAATGTGGCAGCGCTAGTATTCATATAATTCCTGGGGCTCCAGTCTGCTATTACTATAGGGTCAGAATAGTCGAAAACTCATCTCATAATGACCGATTTTGACAAAATCCATAATCTACTAACAAATAGGGATGTATCCAAGGTAAGAAAACCATAAAAATATATTCCGTCTTTTAAATAATAAAAAAAATTAAGACCCGTATTTTTTAATTTGTCGAAATTACCAAAAACTACTGAGATACAGCGTATTAAAGTTACGGAGTGGGGACGTCATGCGACATTTCAAATCTATATATATAATCTTCGTAAGTATTTGAATGAAAGAAAAAATAAAAAATACGTATTCAATATTTTTTATAAACCTATTTGATGGACGTTAAATTATTTTTTAGGATACAACCCAATTGACATCATTATGGTCAATCATTAATACTCTACTGAATGAAATGGCATAAAACGGCAATCTCGCCCATAATGACAAATTAATGACTCACATATGCGGTAATCGGCTGAAATTTTTACGGTCAGACAAATTTTTGTTAAGATGAATTACGTATTATAAACAGTAATTTTTAAACAGAAATTTTAAAGCGGAACAAAACAAGAGCTTTCTCAAGGATTAAAAATAAATATAGTTTAAAAACTAAAAAAAAAACATGCTTTTAAAAAATATCAAAAAAAAAGTTAAAAGTCATTTTTAAAAAAGCGCGACGCGCTTTATATACAAATATTATAGCACAAAGCGCCTCACGCTTTTTAAAAAAATATTTTTAACTTTTTAGTTTGATATTTTTTAAAAGCATGTTTTTTTTTTAGTTTTTACACTATATTTATTTTCACTTTTTAGTTCAATATTCTTAAAAAAAGAAAGCGAACAAACGAACGTATCGAAAACGGTGGGACATTTTACAGTAATGAGCCGCTCACTCGTAGTCCAAGGAGTTAGAGACGGACAAACAAACAAACAAGCAAGCAAGCAAATAAGCAAGCAAGCAAGCAAGCAAACATACAAGCGAAGCTAATAAAAAGCATAAAAAAATGATTTGGTACCTACAGTTATCTGAATCAACATAAATCAGCATCCCCCAAGGTAATTTCGTAAAAAAATATCAGTAGCAATGGGTTTCATTTTGACAGTTGAACAGTGTTCATTGCGTTTTTTATCTACGTTGTTGACCAGATACCTTTTTAATCAGGGGAGCAAAAGAATAGAAATAAGCTTCAAAATGATTCCAACTGATAGTATTAGTGTATTAAGCAATTAGGGTGTTGAATTGACATAAATCAAGCTCCCGAACAACACAATAATATGCTTGTCTGTGCTAAAGTTGCTGTACAATTCGGTAGCGAGTCACATCCCTCGGGGGTGAGTCAATTTCGTTCTCCGTGGTACAACGTAAGCCATTTTATTTTGTTTCATTCTTCCCCCCAATGAGTTGTTGTTCGTATATCATGTTTGAGCAGTTTAGGGTTATTTTTTTAGGGAAACCATTTAGTGGCGTTGTCTTGAATCACAGCGCGTTTTGTTTAACAAAAAGAGTAATTGCGTTACACACTATTTTATCGGTAGCAATGGGTTTCATTTTGACCGTTCAAGAACATTCATTGCGTTATTTGCGTTGTTGAGCAGAAAAATATTTTGAACATATCATCATCATCATCATTATCAACCTTTTTAACGTCCCACTGTTGGGCACTGGTTTCCTCTCATACAGAGAAGGATTGAGCGTAATCACCACGCTTGCTTATTGCGGGTTGGCGATTTCAGACTTAAAGTCCAGGTTTCCTCAAGATGTTTTCCTTCACCTTCAGTCATTGGTGCCCAAGATATACTTAGAAAGTACATATAACTTTAGAAAAGTTATGTATTGGTACCTACTTGCCTGACCTGGAATCGAACCCGCGCACTCATACTTGAGAGGCTGGTGTTTTAACCACTAGGCCACCACCACCACACTTGACTTTTTTGAACATATGTATGTTGCTAATCTATTGCGGATGAGCAAAACACAGGACCGTTCATGTATGGAATACTGCAGTCATATTCGGGCTGGTGCTGCAAAATGCCACCTGGCAACTTTGGATTCGGTAGAGAGTTGTACGAAGAGGTTGATTGGCGATCCCGATTTAGATCAAAACGGTCTCCAAAGCTTGAGGCACAGACGAAGAGCAGACAGTCTGTTGGTATTCCATAGGTTCCATTTTGAAGAATGTCATTTGACCGCGATCCCGCCTGTTGGTAAGCAGTGATGCAATCTCTGATGGTATAGCGCAATCTAGCCTTAAAGATACTTAACTTGTACTCGGATGAAAATACCGTCTCTGGCACATTGTTCCAGTTCTTTGATGTACGTGGTTTAAAAATCGTGGTGTAACGCACCGTCCAGATTGTTACTTGAAGTGGGAATCCATTTGGATACTACATTGTACAGATACTGTATTATACAATATTATGTAAAGAAAACCTCGTCCTCCGTGGCGCAGCGGTCAACACGCCTGCCTGCGACGTGGAGGCCCCGGGTTCGATCCCCGGCCAGGTCATAATGGAAAACGGTCTTTTGCTGATTGGCCTGGGTCTTGGATGTTTATCTATATGTGTATCTATTATAAATAAAGTATCGTTGAGTTAGTATCCCATAACACAAGTCTCGAACTTACTTTGGGGCTAGCTCAATCTGTGTGATTTGTCCGTATATATTTATTTATTTAACCCGGTCCGACCCATAAGGATAATAAAGGTTAGGTAAACACATGACCACATATACTATAAAATATTAAGTAATCATCATAGTAACAATACTAATGAATTTTAAAATCATCTTTTTTTCCCGCGAATTAATTCCAACTTCCCCGAAATTTGGTAATTTAAAAAAACGTGACAACGCCATTTTGACGGTACGCTTATGCGATTCGACCACGCGTCGCGTGCCCTGCCCTCCGTCGCCCGCGGAAGGGTGTCCTACCGCACATGTATTAAGTTACCCCTTTTTGGAAAATAATATTTATTTTATTAGGGGGATATTTTTAAACTTTAGTCCGGCTTTGTCGGCGTTAGCAGAATAAGTTATCGATTCCTAACAATACCTTCACGGATCGGAAAGGGTTTTCTTTACATATTGTATATTATTATACACATATTTCTTTATTATTTTATATTACATTGGAAAGCGTCATTTAGTTTATATATATTAGTTGAAATTAATACATTTGATTTACGGCACGGCTGGAGCAGTAGTTAAGTGATTGACTGCAGCGCTGCGTGTCGTGGGTTCGATTCCCGCACGGAACAAATTAATCGGGAATCGCCGGCAGGGGATTGGTTGTTCAGGCTGTGCCGATTTCCCATGACCCCGCCACTCAGGCGATGTCGTTGTGCCGCTGTGGGTTTAGTGGGTATTCCCGGTTTCGGCTGGGCGAGTCCCACAACGCCCTTCCGGGTATGGTGCGTAAATGCATTACCACAGCGTCAAAAAAAAAGGGTAATTGCGTAAGACACTATCAGTAGCAATGGCTTTAATTTTGACATTTCAACAACATTCATTGCGTTATTTACGTTGTTGAGCAAACACATTTCTCAAAGTAATGAAGCGATGGTTTAGCAATAATTTTGACGTTCAAAAAGTACTGATTCTCAACCGAATTGTAATAAATGACTTTTTATTTTGATATAATTATTAACGTTTATTTATTTTATTATTTATGTTCACACAATAAAATACATAAGTATATGTCAAAATTAAGATCTAAACACAAGGGTACTGCTTATTTCTTAAGAAATGTCTTCCAGCAGACCTGCGAATGGAGAAGTAATACAGAAATGTAAACAATGGTGTGTAAGAACAAGGAAAAAAATCTATGAATGTGATAAATATAAAAGTAATAATAATAAATAAACCTAAACATATAATCCAAAAATAATTACACAAATATACTTAAATAAATACATAATATCAAAATATATAAATATATGTAGCGGTACCTACAACGCCACATGGAAAAACGCGTCATAGTGACGTCACACGAATTCTACATCTCGCAATCAGAGTTTACCGTGCAATTAGCATACATACAACTTCCCATTTCAAGCGTTGGGCAAGTGCCCGCCAGACTTAACACCCGTCTGGTCACAGAAAAGGGAGGATCCCCTTTTCTACGGAGGATGAGTGAACTTTACTCTCTGTTCCTCATGCCTATAACAAATTCTCACAATATAGTAGAAATGTAAATAAAAATGCAATAACGTGTAATGCGTGGTTATTACGCTCAATTCTTCTCTATGTGAGAGGAGACCTGTGCCCAGCACACATGTGTGGGACAATAAAAAAAAAAAGGTTGATGATGATGATGATGTGTAATGCTCTTTTAACCGACGTTTAGACTTACTTTTTGCTTTATTAACCATATTTAATGTTTTTGCCCCGGATTAGATCGCCACAGAATCATACTTTATTCACCTGGAGCCTTTTTATTACTTAACCAATTTAAAAACAACTTCTGATTAAATCCTCCTTGCTTCAAGATATTGCACTTAAACACCAACCTCCTTCGTGCATTCGATCTTTAAAAACGGTCAAGGCAGACTAATGACCAACCTATCAAGGCTAACACAGACGGGCAGGCTTTTGAGGTTGCTGGCTTTTATCTTTAAGCTTCACTTGTATCGTGTGGCAGACACCTATTAATAAATCGGAAGGATTTTATTATAGACTAGTTTTCCGCCCACGACTTCCTCCGCGTGGAATTCGGTTATATCGCGCTTTTTAGTTCCTCATTTTCGGAAATTAATTTATCGTATAATTTAGCTTCTAAGTTTACATAATTATGCCTATTCTTTTGCAATATTACCTTTTTTAAACGACACATAGCGCCATCTATTGCCGAACTGGTATAAAGCTAACAATATTTTTGTTTTCCCTCAGGAATATTAATTTTTTTCCAGATAAAAAGTACCTTATTATTTAATCCGGCCTTTTAATTTTACGTCTGCATTTCAAAGCAACTGGTCCAGTAGTTACGGCGTGAAAGCGGGACAATCAAACTCACTTTCTGATTTATAATATTAGTTAGGACTAGTAAAGATTTTCATAAAATAATTATACATATACTACCTTATTTTAACTTTATACGAAACCTGAATATAGTTTGTTCAGAATAAGCAACTGAATCGATTGCAATCATTTTTACACCATGTCATATTTTTTCCCAAATACATTTAGAAATTTTTGAAGTGTGGTTACCGAGCGCACAACACAACTGACGGTAAATAATAGTACTAGGTACATAGAGACGGTTCCCTTTTTTTTTCTTTTTTTTTTTCGGGGTGGAAATCCTCATAGGATGTACGCCGCCCTAGGGTGGGCGACGGGGTCTGTCAGACTTTTACTGACTAAAACCACCCCGGTGTCTCTTCTATCACGAGCGCGCGTGGGACCGCGGGAGTCTAAATTCTTCCACAGCCCCACACTCTCGTGCTGGCCCGGTCTGTCCGGGCCTCGTCTCCGGCACGGGGTAGTGGGGTGTTAAGCTACCCCGTGCATCGCCTCGGGGTCCATCGAATATGGGGCGGGGACTTCCCCATGTCCCTCGCCCCTGGACCCATTCATGGGGGCCGGAAGAGGGAGTTATCCGCCCTTCTTCGGCGCCCGGTGCGTCTTCTGCGGCCCGGGAAGGGAGTTGAGATCTCTCTCTCTCCCGTTCCGCAGCTTCCTTCTGCGACATCACGTCCTCGCAGAAGGACACCACCGCGTCCCACGACTCTGCGCCGCCGGCCATCCTCCGCACTACTGCCGGCAGCGTCAGGTCGCCTCCTACTTCAT